>JAKNSD010000045.1:0-242500 GCA_023525715.1 Cichorium intybus | reverse complement strand
GATTGTGTTTGTTTGGGTTGTGTTTGGATGTTATTTTGACCTTGTTTGGGATTGTTTCCCACCGGAGAAGATAATTGTTAAGAAATCCCAATAGGTGGTTTTTGATGGCAATGGCAGCCTCACCACTTCGCAAAAGATCAAGAATCTGGATGAAGTCCATAGGATTCATGATTGGGAAGTCTGCAATTGAGGACCTAGATTCAACTTCATCTGCCCCCCTGAGAACAAGAAATTCATAATTTCTGAAGCCCAAGTAGACTTCAGCTTCTTTGATAGAAAGAATTTTCTTTATCTTGTTCAAGCTCCAAACATAACTCTGCCGTTGAATGTATTTGGCATGAAAGTTTATTTTGTTGGTCCAAAAACTTGCTTTCTGATCCTCGGGTACAGAATAGGCAAATTGAAGGAAAGCAAAAGTCTTCGGATTGAAGGGAATATCAAGCTGGATGTCTTCGGAGTCAGTGGTTGCAAAACTCCGAAGAAGAAGTCTGTTAAGTACATTTGGATTTTGGAATACAAATTGCTTGATTGCCTCAACGGTCCATTCACCATTATCTCGAGAAAATTCATTTATCTTGATCATCAAATTGTAATCTGCTCGCCTGGCATTGTATGTTTCCTCCATGTGTGGGTCAATTATGTTTTCTAGCTATCGGTCCGTTGAGCTCCCAGCTCCAGCCGATCCACTAGCACCCATGGTAGTGGTTGTAATGGTTGAAGTCGAAGGACCTGCTGTGGCTGCAGGGATCTGTCTAGGCCTGCCCTATGGCCTAGACAACCTGTCGAAAAAGTTTATCAGAGGTTGAAGTGCAACTCTCAACTTTGCAATCAAGTCTTGTGTGAGAGCTGCATTTGTTCGTTGTAGTTCTTCTGTGAATTTAGAGATATCCGAAGTGGTTTGGGCGGCTGTGAGCTCTTCGATTTTTGCTCTGGCCTCATCAAGCTGTTTTTCAAGCTTGGTACTTTGCTGGGATTCACTCCGAAGTCCTTGCAAGGCTTTCATGACTTCGGAGTTTGTTTTATCAGTCTTCTCAGCAATGGCGTCAACTTTCTTGTTGATGGTGGTTACAGCGGATTCTAACTTCTTTTGATTGGATCTTGTTTTGTTCATCCATGAGCTTTTGTTAAAGCTTTTGTATGGAGTCTTTGAATTCCTTGGATAGGGAGAACTCCAGAGATTCAATCTCTTCGGTGATGTCACCCAAGGTGGGTTTGGTGGGATCAAAGCCAGTTTGAGCTTGAATGAGAGTGTCAAGCTTGGAGTTGAGGACTTTGTACTATTTCATTAGTACAAATCCTTCGTCTGGCAAATCTTCATCAGACACTCCTTCAACGTTCAAAGGAGCCATATGAAAGGCTTCAAAGAAGGCGGACGAAGTGGGGTTTTTTCTTGAGGGTGATGTGGGTAAGTCAAACTCAGGTAATGAAAAATCAATACCTGAGATAGGTACTTCGGAGGTTGGAGGAGCAGTTGTTGGTGGTGGAGGAGGTATTTCCGATGTAGTAGGGTGAATGGTGGTAGTTTGTTGAGCTGTTATGGGAGGTGGTGGAGGAGGTATAGTATGTGTAGGTGTGGGTGGTTTAGTTGTTTTAGGTGGAGATGGAGGAATGGCAGTTGATGTAGGTGAAGGAGGTTGATCAGCAAACATTTCTTCTTCTTGTTCTTCTTCATGGACTGTGGATGGAGTCCTTTCTGAGTCCGAAGACTCATCCACAACCATGATTTTTCTTTGCCTCTTCGGCTGTTTCCTCTTCGGTGTTGTTTTCACCGAAGTCTTTCTTTTCTTCTCTTCCTTTCTGGGTCCACCAGCCATTTTCCTCTTCCCCTTTCCTTTTGAAGGCTCTTTCATAGGTGCAACTTGACTCATATCGCGAGTTGGGTAAGGAATTATTAAGGAGTTTATCTCATTGCATTCCATGGGAACTTTGGATAGCATGACGTTTGGTATTTGAGCACAGAAGTCAGCAGGTTTGTCGTCTAGAATAGGAATCACAATGGGAGTGAGCTTCATCTCTCCAAGAGAGGGATCAGGAACATACCCTATCTGCTGGTAATGGGCATGAACGACAATTGCCCAGAATCTTGCATTGGCAATTTCTGTCCCCTTCATACTGTGATTGATGTGGGAGTAGAAATCAGTCCATAGAATTGTTACGAAGTCCACCTTGACATCGTAGTATATTCCGTAGAGGAGACCTTGAAATGTGACACTTGCAGAGTCAAGGCCTGAAGTTCTACCGGAAAGACATCTTAGGAAGATACTGAAGAAGTATCTCCAAAGGTCAGGGAGTTGGTTTTTCTTGAAGGTGCTGATTCTTTCAAGTGGGGGTTCATACCCCATCTCGTTGAACATATTGACCAGTTGGTCAGCAGATGAGACTACCATTTCTTTTGAGTTATAGATTGGAAGTCGGAGAGCTTCAGCAAACTTTTCTTTTGTTAATTGCACTTTCTTTGTTTTGCCCTTGGCATCAACAGCTTCATAGAACACAGATTTGACCTGGTTGTTGGAGTCGAACAGGGCATTGGATGTGTAGTGAGCCCTGTGAACCAGAGTCGCAGGGACTGAAGGAGTACAGGTTAAGGCGTAACCTAGTGCAGACCTTTTCATGCATTCCACCAATGCATCGATTGGTTTAGGGTAAAGAGATAGATCGTTTCGTAGCACCAGGTTTGATGATTGGCTCTTGAGATTTGGAACAGACATAGCTTCAGCGGTTTGCGACGATGCTTCAGCCGCCATTGATGATTAGATGAAGAAGATGAAGAAGATGAAGAGTTTGTGGATTTCTTTGAGAGTAAGTTTGCAGAGAGAAATGAGAGTTGTATTCGCGTAAAGAGTGCAATGGAAGAGGTGAGAGGTTTATATAGCATTCGTGGTCCCTAGGCCATTTAATGCACGATTGAAATGGTCCGGTAGAAAGTGGACACCTCAGCACCTGCTTGTCCCACTATCTCTGCAAAAAGGAGAAATATACGGCTGTCAGTTGCTATAATTCAAAATTTGAACTGTTACCTTTTGAGATGTCATTATGGTTAATGCTTTTTATATAATTCTCATTGACAGCTGTGAGGGAACGGTTATAATACAAGGAATGTTTGTCTCTGTGATTTATCATAAATGCGGAAATCATTTGAACATTTAATTGACTTCGCAGTTATAAAAAAAATTATATCCGTTGAGGATACACTTCGGAGCTTAAAGTTATGCTTGACTCCGAAGAGTGTTCTGTCACTTCGGTGATTGACAAATGATTGCAAAGTGTTCATCAATGTACCGAAGTCCATATGATTTTCTCTTTGTTTTTCTATAGGTTTTTGATTTTACTATTGACTGATGCAATATGTCGTTTAACCTTAGTTTTCATGAATAATATGAAAAGATGATTTAATCAAGTTGATGTACAGAGTCGTTCGAATCATGTTGGAAGTCCATTTTTCATTTGGAAGTTTGTTTGATTCAATATCAGTCACTAATTTATAAGTCTAATCACCCCATCACTGACTTGATTTCGTATTAGGAAACATGTTTTGTGTTGTGCTTATGTGCTTCAAAATTTTCAATTATCATAAAGATAACATCCTTTGCATTTGAAATTTAAAGAAGTTTTCATTCATGAATTGAACATCAGAAGTGTTTCAGAAGATTTGATTGGATTGTTTTGAAGATTCATTTGAAAAATTTATTCCTTTTCATCAGTTGAAGTGTTTGGATACTAAGCTCTGATGACAAGCCTTTGAGCTTTGTACACCACTTCCACTTTATCATTTAAGATAGACTACTTGAAATGTTCATATTCTTCTACAAAGTACTCGACTATGTTATAGGAGCTCCTTGTATCGTTATTTAAAGCAGAAGAATAAGCCTTTGAATGCGGAATTTTCTTTTGCATTCACTTGATTATCTTTTGGTTTTTGTTTGACTTTGTTTCTTTTGACAAATGTTTTCTATTTTTCTTTCTTGTTTTCTTTTATGAATTTCCTTATACGAAGACATAGAACATCACCATTTAGTTTCTTTCTTTGGTGCTTTTTGTTTTGTTTTAAACAATCCCTGTGAGTGAAAATCTTCATATAGTTCAATTTTGTATCATTTAATGAAAAGAGATGTAAATTTACTTATCAAACGATGTTGGTTCTATTTTTGAGAAAAACTTCGGAGCACTTGAATTATCCTGTGCAGTTTTGAGGCTACATGATTAGTTTGAATTTGAAGCGAGTCAAGTTTCGAAGGGTGGTTAGAAATAGACATTATGTTAAGGTTATTGAAATCAAACAAGGCTTCAAAGTGTAAAATAGCCTTGACCTCACTTCGAAGTCTGTTTTCTTACCAATGTTTCAAGTCGATTCCCAAATACCTTTTAGTGCAATAAGGTATGATTTTCAGAATCTAAAATCAAAGTTTTGTCCATTACTTGGTTAATTCATGAGAGAAGAGTTAAACTTTGTCATCGTGCATCAAAATTTTCTTTTAGTTTGGTATAAATTTTTCTTATTTTTGAATTTCCTTGTCTTAAACAACTCTTTATTTTTATCCTTAAAGGATGAAGTTAACATTTGTTCAAGTGATTTTCAAATTTGAAGAGTTTATTTTGAAGAAAAGTTTGTTCCGCAGACCTCCGAAGTGATATTTTACTTCGGAATGCTGCGGTGAAGTAGCAGGTGTTTTTGCTTGTTCTTCTCCGATGACTTCCGAAGTCAAAATTGACTTCGGGGTTCTGCGGAGTTTATTATTTTTGTAAATTTTCAAGGTAGCAAATTCTCCGATGAGCTCCGAAATCAAAATTGACTTCGGGGGTCTGCGGAGTTTATTATTTTTGTAAATTTTCAGAACAGAGTAAGAGTGAACAAATCTGAAATTTATTGAAGAGTTGATCCATCTATCATTCCAAGTCCTCGAACGATTCTTGTGAATGCTTCTTCATTTAGAGCCTTTGTGAAGATATCTGCCAATTGTTCTGTAGTGTGAACAAAGTGCACCTCAATATTCCCCTCCTCAACATGACTTTTGATGAAGTGATAGCGAAGAGCTATATGCTTCGTCTTGGAATATTGAACTGGATTGTGGCATATACGAATTGCACTTTGAGAATCACAGAACAAAGGAATTTTTCTCATATTAATGGCATAGTCTTTCAATTGACTCTGAATCCAAATGATCTGCGAAGTACACGCTGCAGCTGCTACATATTCAGCCTCCGCAGTGGAGATAGAGACACAAGTTTGTTTCTTGGATTTCCAGCTGATAAGTTTTCCATCTAAGAATTGAAAACCCCCTGAAGTGCTCTTGAGATCAATGGAACATCCCCCAAGATCGGAGTCTGAGTAGGCTTGAAGATATCGGAATATTGTCTTAACAACAGTAGTTCCTTGAAGATATCGGAATATTGTCTTAACAGCAGCCAAGTGAGGTTCCCTTGGGTCAGCCTGATATCTTGCACAATTACAAACTGCAAACATGATATCAGGACGACTGGCTGTAAGATAGAGCAATGATCCAATCATGCTTCTGTATTGCTGTATGTCTGTCTTTGGTTTGTCCAATGATGGATTTAATCTTGTTCCTACAGGCAAAGGAACTTTTTCTTTGGAGCAGTTAGTCATTCCGAAGCGTTCAAGCAGACTCTTCGTATATTTTTGTTGATTGATGAATATCCCCTCCTTAGATTGTTTGATTTGTAAACCAAGAAAAAAGTTTATTTTTCCCATCATACTCATTTGAAATTTGCTTTTCATCAGTTTTTCAAAGTCTTTTGATAAATTGGGGTCAGTAGATCCAAAGATTATGTCATCCACATAAATTTGGACTAACATCAAGTGAGATCCAACTTTCTTTCTAAAAAGTGTTGGGTCCACTGATCCCTGTTTAAAGTTTGATTCTTTTAAAAATTTAGTCAAGGTTTCATACCAAGCTCTTGGAGCTTGTTTTAAACCATAGACTGCTTTGTATAGCACATAACAATAATTCGGATGAGTTTTACTTTCAAAACCAGGTGGTTGTTCAACAAAAACGGTTTCCTCGAGATCACCATTCAGAAAAGCACATTTAACATCCATTTGATAGACATCAAAATTTTTGTGTGCAGCATAAGCTAAAAATATCCGAACTGATTCGAGTCTGGCAACAGGAGCAAAAGTTTCTTCATAATCGATCCCCTCCTGTTGACAGTAACCCTTGACAACCAACCTAGATTTGTTCCGAACTACGTTGACTTCGGTGTCTAGTTTGTTACGGTACACCCATTTGAGACCGACAATTGAGGCATTTGCAGGTTTTGGAATTAGCCTCCAGACTTTGTTTCTTTCAAATTCTTCTAATTCCAACTGCATTGCTTCAATCCAGTCTGAGTGATCAAATGCATCTTTGACGTTCTTAGGTTCTACCTTAGAGATAAAGACATTGAACATGCACAACTCAGAATTTTTGTTGAGATCTAATTGCTTTTGGTGAAGTTGTGCACAAGTCAGTACTTTATCTCGAACATCACCGATGACAAGTGATGGAGGATGATTTCTCGTCCATTTGTCCAAAGGAGGATAGTTTGGATCAACATCAGGAGGTCCTTCAGCATCGATGTCCTCAATGTCTGAGGGATATCCCGAAGTGGAGGGAAAATCACCCATTAGCAAGTGATTATTCGAATTTGTGTTGGTTTGTGGTGTGTGTATTTGTGAGGTTGAGTTTGATATGTGCTCCCCCTGGACGTTTGTTGGTGTTGAGGAAGTTGTAGCTTTATCCGAAGCGATTGTTGTGGCTGAATTCGGAGTGGCAAACTCTGGCTCCCCCTGGATTGTTGGATACATGGATATGATATTTGAGATTGACTGGGGAGTAGAGACAAGAGTGTTGGTTCCTCCTGGACTGTTGATTGATTCACCATTAGTCCTTGAATTTCCAGCACATCGGTTTGATGGCTCCCCCTCAACACTTACATTTTCCATACTTTGGTTAGATAAATCTTCCTCAACAGAAGATGGTCTTTGTATGCTGCTTGTAGATGAGTCATCGGGTCTGTCTGTGAGCTTGGAGAGTTCGGACTCATGGTTGTTTGGTGCTCTGACTTCGGAGTCCATAGCTCTCACAGGTTGATCAAATAAAAGAGAGAAGTCTGTGTTGAATGTTGTGATTGGAACAGCATCTACAGTCGGCTTTGGAAATATTGAAGACATCGGAAATGGATGTAAAGACTTCTTGATGTAGTAGTCATCAAACCTTAGATTAAAGGTTTCTTTGATTTTGCGAGTTCTCTTGTTCATGACTCTGTAGGCTTTTGAGTCTTGAGACTTGAGAGTAACCAAGGAAGATGCCTTCTTCTGATTTGTCATCGAACTTGGTTAAGTGATCCTTCATGTTTAAGATAAAACACCTACAACCAAAGATGTGAAGAAATTTGACATTTGGTTTTCTTCGGTTGAGTACTTCGTAAGGTGTAATACGGAATCATTTGTGAATGTAGGATCTGTTTTGAGTAAAGCATACAGTGGAGATTGCTTCAGCCCAGAAGTACATGGGAAAGTTTGCGAAGTTTAGCATTGTTCTAGCTGCTTCACACAAGGAGCGATTTCTTTTTTCCACGACCCCATTTTGTTGAGGAGTATAGGGTGCAGAGAAGTTGTGACTAATTCCCTTTGTCTTCAAGAATCCATCCAAGGTTTGATTTTGAACTCCGAACCGTTGTCACTGTGCACAGTTCAGACTTTCTTGTTGAGCATCAATTCCATTGTCTTTATAAAGTTGATGATTTTTTCAGCTGCATCGGATTTGTTTCGTAGGAACAACACCCAGGTAAACCTTGAATAGTCATCAACGATAACCAGAATGTACTTCTTATTTCCTATTGATTCTATTGCAGATGGTCTACACAAATCTATGTATAGAACAGAAAGGGGTTCGGTGATTTTGGGATTTATCACTGTAGGATGCCTTTGTTTTGTCTGTTTGCCATGTTCACAAGCAGAGCAAAGAGAAGCATTGTCGAATTTGAGAGCTGGCATACCGCGAACCAAATCCATGGCCTCCAATTTGTTCAGATCTTTGAAGTTCAGATGGGCGAGTCTTCGGTGCCATAACCAGCTGACATCGGAGTTGGCTTTGGAGAGAAGACATAGAGATTGCCCACCGGTTACTGGCTTTAGATTTAAGGGAAACATAGACCCCTTCCTTTCTGATTTCAGCAAGACTTCGTTTGTTGCTTCTTTGGTGATTACACTTCCTTGGTTGTTGAAAGTGACAGCGTTTCCCGTTCCAACCACCAATTGAGATATACTCACAAGATTATGTTTTAATCCTTCAACAAATGCCACTCGGTTGATAGTGAATTGGCCATTTATTATTTTTCCATATCCCCGAATAGGACATGTTTCATTATTACCAAAGCGTACATTTCCAGCATCATCCAAATTCCTGTAATCCCTGAGATATTCCATCCTCCCAGTCATATGTCTTGAGCAGCCACTATCCATGTACCATTTTGAATCATACCGCTCATCAGACATAACCTGCAATCAATCAAGAAGGAGTTGGTACCCAATCAATCTTGGGTCCTCAGGGTAAGCAAAGGATTCTTGAATCCATTTTTCCACGGCCTCTTTAGAAATTTCATTTGCATTTAAATTAATCAAGTTCTCCGAAGCCTCATGTGATGAGCATGATTCCGAAGTGTTTGAGCAGGATTTAGAAGAGTTTGTAGTTAAAAATGATGAGTCCGAAGTGACTGACAAAATGATAGACTTAGGAACCCATTTTTGAATGGAATGTTTTGATTTTGAGGATTTAGAAGAATTTGAAGTTTTTGTTTTTGCAGTCAAGTTTTCTTTCAAGTCATTTCTTTTCCAATTTTGTTTAGGTTTTTCCGTTTTTGACTTCGTTGAAATTGAGCTGCACAACGTAGAGGTACAAAGATACTCTTCGTATGCCAATTTAAAGTCATTTAATGAGAGATTCTTATCCTTGAACATTTTCAAATTGTTGTCCAGCCATTTGTGGAATGTATCTATCAGATTGTTTCCTTTTGAAAATGTTTTCTTCGTCGGTTTTTGAAATTTAGGATTCGGAAAGTTAGGTTTCGTTGGTGTGAAAGTTGGTTTTTCATTTCGATTTTTAGCTTCTGAGATTTTTGAGCAAATAGGCTTTGTACCAGAAGTGGAAGCAATTGCTTCATTTTGTTTCGAGTCTCTAAAAGGTGTTTTTCTTTTCACAAGATTTAGGGTTTGCTTGGTTTTCGAATTCTCAATAGTGGGTTTTTGAGTTGGTTTTGAAATCTTCACTGTTGATTTTGGCTTTTGTAGAACTTGTGGTCTTTCCAAAATTTGGGGTTTTTGTGTCAAAGTTTTGTTGGTTAAAACTTTTGATTTTGAAATTTCATTTTCAGGATTGTGTAAAAAAGGTACACATTCACAAGATTCCATTAATTCCACTACATCCATCTTTGGAACTGTGGGTTTTTCCACAACTTGAATTTGTTTGTAGTTTTTATTAATGTAGATGTGATCGTCGTTCTTGAGATTTAGTAAGTGTGACATGTTTTTGGGTATTTTCTCTTTTTCAAAACAAAGACGATTATACACGTTGTGATCGTATAATTCTTGTTTCCTTATATTTATCTTTACTTCAATTTTCTCATTCATTTCATTCTCGACCATTTTGGATGATGAGAAAAACCCTTCATTTGTAACTGTGGAGTTATCCTTTTCAAGAAGTTTTTGCAATTCATTATCAATTAAGGGTAAACAACCAGGTTTTACAAAAATTGTGTTTTTGAAGTAAGAAACCTTAGGATAGATACATGCCACTTTGACTAGCCTTTTTGAATCATCCTTGAGATATTGATCATAAGAGTCGGATTCATCTGTGATTTGAAGTTTAAATTTTGAAGTCCCTTTAGTTTCAAAAATTTTTGATTCATAATCCATTTTTGTTTTTCCTTTGACCACCGAAGACGTTTGTGAGATGTCTTCGGAGTTCGATTCGGATATGGAGGATGACTTTAACAAAATCAAAGAGGAACAATCAATTTCCTCCATGTCCGAATCACTTCCCGAATCCTTTTCAGACAAGTTATTGACAAGTTCTTTTTCATTTGTTTCAGTTTGTGGTACAGCCTTTTTCAGGATGGGAATTTCTTGAGGCAATATTTTCAACAATTTATCAGCAGTTAAATGTTTTTCTACAGATATCAGGCCATGTTTATATGATGGATTTGTGACTTCGGAGCCTGATACTATGAATTCGCATTCATAAGATATACTATCTACTTCCTTTAATTTGAACTCAATAAAGGGTAATAGTTGTCTATGTTGGATATTGCAAACATCAGCTGAATGATAAATTCTAGTAATATGCGCATATAATCGTTTGGCAGTTTCACAAAATATGTTTCGCTGTTTTAAGATTACATCATGATTGTTTAAGAATTTTTCTCTGTTTTCTTCTAACAAGGAGATTCTAAGATTGGATTTTTCTAGTGCTAGCTTCAGGCTTTCTACTCTCCCCCTTAAGCTTAGAAGCTCCTGCTCAGTGAGTACTTCCCTATTTTTAGCATCAATGAGTAATTTATGCATAACAGAGCAATCACAAGTTATTTCATTTATAATTGGAGCAGAATGAGAAATAGGAATTTTAAAAGATGAAAGAAGTTTTGATACCTGTTCTGGGATTGTCAAACAGTTGTCATTTGCCATCAAGCACACTTCCTCATCATCATCAGAAGAGTCTTCAAACCAAGTCTTCGGAGTATCAGCAGCAGTTATTTCCAGTCCCTCCAAAGTCACAAACCCAAGACCCGCAGTTGCTTCAACCTCCATCATTTCCTCATCATTCAATTTCTCCGAAGTGTCTTTTAGAAAGCACTTATCAACATCATAGGCCATGAAAGCACTATGAGATGGCTTTCTCACTTCGTCATCATCTGAGTCCAAAGACCAAACTTGATATTATCATTGACGATCATCAGCGGCCATTAGGGCTAGGTCTTTGGTCCTTACTCTAATTTCCTCCATTTTTCTTGCGTAATAGGCTTCATCCTTCACTTGTGGTTTCTTTTCATTTTGCTTCCGAAGCATGCAGTCTTTTGCAAAATGATTCTTCCCATGACAATAATTGCAATCATAACCAGAATCACCTGAGATCTTCTTCTCTTAGGACTTTTCTTTGGATAACTCTGAAGCTAGTTTTTCAGATGGCTTCGGGGTTGACAATTTTAAGTTCTCTTCTTTTGGGGTAAATATTTCAGGTTTGGGCTTGGAGTTGAAGTTTGATTTGTTAAAGTTTTTCACAAATGGATTTCCAGAGTTGTTTTTGAAGAAAGGTTTCTTGAACCTTCGATTGTTGGCGGCATAGAGAGCAACAATATCTCCATTGTCATCTACCATGTAGGCAGCAATGTCTTCATCACTTGATTCTTCCTCTTTTTTTGACACGAGAGCTAGTGGTCCAGAACTAGCCATTTCACTTCTTCGACCTACCACATCAGGTTCATGTGATTTTAGTAGATTGTATAGGGCAGCCAGCTTGTATTTCTCAATATTCTCATAGGATTTGACCATGAGCATGATTGGTCGCCACTCCTTGCGAAGACTGTAGAGAAATTTGATATTTATCTCTTGTTGGCTTCTTGTTTCCCCATACTTATCGAGTGTGTAAATCATGTTGTTCAGACATTCATAACAGGCTTCTAACGACTCATTTTCTTCTTGTTTAAAGTTCCTGAAGTCTGCAAGGATTTCTTGAACTTTGCTAGTATGGAGGATTTTATCTCCTCCGAAACGGAGTTTGAGATTGTCCCACATCTCTTTTGTAGATTTTGCATCAGCAATGTGGTGGCTGACATCGGGACCCAAGCCACTTCTCAGTTCACGCATGGCCCTCTCGTCGTTTTCAAGCTTCTTCATATCTGCAGCATTAAGAACAACGGCTTCTTCTCCGTCAGGTACGACAAATCGACCAGCAATGTCTGTGTGTGGACCTTCAGTCATAGACCTCCATAGATCTTTGTCCAGTCCTATAAGGTAATCCTTCATTCGACCAGCCCAATAATCGTAGTAAGAAGTTACTAGAACAGGGGCCTTTGTTGCAGAACCGATGAGGTTTGCATAGTTAAGCATATTGGCATAAGTTGTTGTGGAATCAGTCATCTTGATGTGTTTCAACTGGATCTTTTCAGTAAAAACGGGTGGTAGAGATTTGCAACAGATGCGGAAAGCTAAATCTGAGAATCGATTCAGATTTAGAGCTGAAGCAAAGAAATTCGAACTCTATCAACAGGTTTTTGAGCTGACTTGCTCTGATACCACTTATTGGGTGTTGAAATATGAGATTAGATGAACTAATATAGATATGCAATCAATAACAAAATCAATAGTATAATGATAATGCAACAAAGCTAATTAAACGATGTGATATGAATAACATGTGCCGAATGCTTGATTAGAACTTTGGTTTTACAATTGGGTTTTCTATCTGGGAGACATACAATTCTCGTAAGCTAATCTTGTAATCTCACACTTGACACGGTATGGTATCACTGATATTTATACTAAATCAGTGATACCAATAGTACAACTTTTACAGAGAATATCCTATCAGTGTACTAGCCAATAGGATAGAAGATTCATGCAACACGTATTGTACTATACGCGTGTACACAAAAGTCAAGATGACAGACTGTGAGGTCTTCGGATCCTCTATGCATAACACTTCGGAGTCTTTAGACTTCGGTGTCTTCTCTTGTTTATTCACTTCGGGGTTTCTTCATGGGTGGGACTTCGGATATATCAGCACTTCATCACAAATGTTCTCAACAGTTTCAGTTATCTTATTAATATATATTGATCAGAAAATTGGATTATGAATGTAACTTGACTACAAGTTAGATAATATTGTATGCTTGTTTGTTTCCAAGACAATCGATTTTCATACATGGACAATTGAATGATGCTCTATTTAGAGTTAATAGTAGAAAATGATCAAAATTATTAATTTTAGAAGGATGATAATCTCACCAATAAAACTTCTAATGCCGTATACACAGAAGTGTTTCGAAATTTACGTTAGTAGACTATGTTTTTAGTACTTATGACATCATTTATTTATTTCTTACAACACATACTTAATCATCATTTTTTATTTGTGAGTTATTATTATGTTTGTATACATATAACTCATTTATATTACCTTCTTTATTGGTATTTTTAAAATAGCTACATGGAATTATCATGTATGCTTGTTTTTGTAATTTTTGGTCTATCAAATCTTAATGTTTAACGTAAATCATGATGTTTTTCCATCATTAGTCATATGGATTAAATAACAGTTATTACATTTTAAAATAATCTGTTACATTAATTATACATAATGGTCATACATTTACCAACATCCATCCATTATTATATATTTTTAATTAAATATATATTTTTGCCAAATTCCTTATGGTCCAAGCTACACAGGCGCTTGCCCGGCCTCCTTGAGGTCCTGGTTTCAAATCTCATTATGGGAATAAGTTGAATATGTGCATTAGAAATTTCGGTTAGGAGTAATTTAGGTTCGAAATATAAATATATATATATATATATATATATATATATATATATATATATATATATATATATATATATATATAGAATTTGTTTTACATTTTCTACCATGTAATACATGAGTTCATAACCTAGTATATGTTAACGTAGTATATGTATTAATATATCGTGTGTGTATTTGTACACGGGTTTATAATTTCGAAATAATGGTTATTCTTTTTTAACATTTTAAGATTTTTATGATTAGCCAAATATGTGATTACTACTAATAATTATAATGATAAAACAAAAGACAATAAATGCAAACATGAACGACGTGCCTTTTGTAAACCTCATTGATAAGTCGTAAACATGAACGATAAAAAATAAATAACTAAATCCGTGATTTTTTGTAAACTACATTAAACAATTATAAAATTTTGTCAAATAATAAGAACAATAATAAGATAATATTAAAATAATAATAATAACAATAATAATAATAATAATAATAATAATAGGAGGTAAAACAAAACAAACAAAAAACAATAAAAAGACATAAAAATTAAATCAAAGGAGAAAGACATAAAACAAAAGGAATAACAAAATCCAAAAAAATTTCAAGAAAAAAAATACATATAACTTCATTTATTTTAATTCGTTTACTTAAGTTTGATTTCTTAATTAAGAATTATTAATCATAAAAAAACAGTATAATAATTATAATGAATAAATAAAATAAAACTATTATGAAATGAACAAAAATATAAAAGGGGCAGAAGTTCATTTACAAAAGTTTAACAAATTAACACATATGGGTTTTACGGAGTAAAAAACTGAAACCACATACAAATTTAGACCAAAACTGCCTATTTCCCTATTCCTAAGGGACCAAGGTTGATACTTACTTTGTTTTTTCTCGCCATCATCACTTCATCACCACTGACTACTCTCTCTAACAAAATACAAGGACTAATATCTCAATTTTGAAAACAAAAACATTTCGTGTTCTGCATCTCTCTGTTGTTTCTTAAAAGTCCCGCCATCAACACAATAAAGTTACGACAATCGCAATTCCGACCTAGCATGTTCTGTTCCAGGATTTGTTCCTCTCGACCTGTGTTTTGTTCTAGGATTTGCTGTTTTCAATGTCGATTCGATGTGAGTTGTCTTTGTTGCCTATTCTGGACCTTTGTATGTCTCTGTTTCAAATTTCTAAAAATTGCATTCGAGGATCTCGAACTGTTGGAGGAAAAGGAGTTGAACAGCTTTGAAACAAGTGCTCGTTTCCTGTGTGTTGCTGCTACAGCAAGTTTTGGTGCTAACCAAACCAAGTATCGTGGTGAAATCTTCGAATTTTGTTTCAATCTGTTTGCTATTATGCAATTCCATCTCACTTTGGCTCTCAATTACTCTCATGATGATGATAAATATTGTCAAAACGAAGCATTATATCATCGTTCCTGATAATCATAACTTTGTTAGAAGAATTTCTACCTTCGATATTATCATTGGAACCAAGGTGTTCGGTTTTGGACTGGCAGCGAGTGTTCTACAGGGAATGGAGAGCGAAAATCAGACAATCCAACTGTTTTCAGTCGGACTAGCAGCAAGTCTCATGGTTCCTATTCTTTCATCTGGAATGAGTATATGTCTATTGTGGAATAGTCCTCGTGATCCTCTTCATAGGCTTGTATAGGTAAGTTTTAGTAGTATTTTAATATATAAATAACTAATTGATTTCTACTCACAGTGGCTTCGTATTATATTTATTTAAGGTGGGAGAAAGTCATGGAGAAAGCTTCTTTTGTGCTTTGATTCAACTACTACAATAATTGATTTGATTACTACAATAAATGCACTGTGAGTCTATATTGTTGGATTGATATAGCATTATGTAGTTATGATTTTACTTGTGGTTTATGATCTTGACTTCATCCTCCAAGTTTTGTTTTGTTGATAACTTGAATAGAAAAAATTGTATTGATATGATTTGATTGTTAGAAAAAAATGTATTGATACAATTTGATTGTTGATTAGTTGTATTTTCATCCTTACTTTTGCAATACATTTATTGCAAAACATAAATGTAATTTTGGTATGAAATTGAATCATACATTAAAGATAAGAAAATCCAAAATCAAACCTTTAGTAACACTGTGATTGTTTCTAGTCAACTCATCTATTTAGTATCATCATTGATACAGGTGAATTATATTGGTTACTAGAAAGCTAAGGGAAAATGTGAATCTATTATCTATTATCTATTATATCTTATAAAGGAAGCATTGTTCCTTACACCATATGCATTTGAAACCCCCCAACTCTTCAACTTCCATTTTTTTAATTTTTTTTCTTTGTCTCACATTGTTTCACACACATATATGACTATTCCTCTCTCATTTATATAATATCAAACATTTGCTTTGTTTATCCATCGATCATAATATTACATTCAAGTTTTATCATTTAAAGAGTTATAATTTTTAGTTTCACCTTCTAGAAGTATTTAAACTTAAAAGTGAAGTTAAAAGTACTTAAAACTTTTAAAAACCCAACTAGGTTGGAAGTTTATAGTATGTTTTTGTAAAAAGTGACAACGATGTAAACAGTTCTTGATTCACCACTATGTAT
The DNA here is from genome assembly GCA_023525715.1 of Cichorium intybus. NCBI lineage: Eukaryota > Viridiplantae > Streptophyta > Magnoliopsida > Asterales > Asteraceae > Cichorium > Cichorium intybus. The sequence continues at coordinate 226,356 of JAKNSD010000045.1, read as the reverse complement.
ATACATATTTTTTTAGTTGTGAATATTTTAAATATATCTTATAAAGGAGATCGTCTGAAACAATGTGTTAATGATTTATCTTCTAACCGATGCCTAAGTCAGTTAGAATCAAGAACACAAAATAATAAATATATGATAGAAATGGTTTACCTCTCTACTTATAGATGTTTGCTTTCCTTTGAAATTTGTTTCTTAAGTTGTATGAGATGAGAAATGTATTAGTCTATTTATTTATAGATGTTTGATTTCTCATAAGTTGTATTTCTTAAACGATGTGGGATAACAAAATGACACAAAGTAAAACACTATGAAGGAAAGTTTGATCCCACATTGCCATCATAAACCAACGTAAGAAGCTTTCTTAATCTATAAATAAATGTTTCCCTCAAAGTTAAAACAATTATATAAATCATTAATCAATTTTATTATTTGAAATATTTCCAAATAATTAAAGTTCAAGGAAATTTATATTTGAAAGTTTAATTAGTTGTATTTAAAAGAGGTCGAGCTTTAAAGATAGCAAGTCGGTTTCGATATGAGCTCTGAATCTTCTCCAATGTGCATAAAAACATATGCAACGTACCACATAATGCAATTTGAAATTTTGCGAAACAATTTTTGATTTTCAAAATTCCAAATCACATATGTCGTGCGATGTGTGGTATTTACAATATATCGTACCACACACACCGTTAACATGTGCCGATATTATTGTCATTAATAGTGTATTTTCCAAGATACTTGAGTGACAATGAAAGTCTTTTCTAAACTATGGACTATCATTCAATTATCGTTTAAATTTGTAGATTTCATACTTTTCTAAACTATATAATTTTGATTTCCGTGCAACCTGTAACACCCCTTTTCTCAAACCATATTTAAATGCAAATACAGTTTACTTTACAAACATATTTTACAACTCGTGACTATAAAGTAGCCACTTAAATTTTTTTTTATGTTACAAACTTAAACTCAAGGGGGTATTACAGACTCAATACAGATAACCATAATTTAAACTTACAGTGTACAAACTGGTCCCAACTGCAACCTTCGCTCTTTTCACCTAAGTACATAGCATTTCAAAAATAGTATACGTGAGACATAAAGCCTCGTGAGTAATATGGGTTTAGACCCAAAACTTTTCTGTTCAAAACTTGAAATATTACAAATAAACTGCTCAAAACTAATTTATATCATAAATCTCAAAATGTCTTTTCTTCTTTACTTTCAAACTTTAAAAATACTTTCTTTCTCAAAACTGCTTTCTTTCTCATTTTCTTGTGACCAACTGAAACTCATGAATTAAGTTATTTTAATTCATTCTACTAGCTCCCCTAGCGGGACAGAACAGATCCGCCCACTAGGTTACGCTCATTCTGTCTCCCCTTTGTGACTTGGAACGGATTCAAGCACAAGGGTATACTAAGCTAGACAACTACTTCGCGACGGGAGGTACCATCCCAGTAGTGTCTTCTTATCCCCCGATTATGTGGGTGATCCTAGTCCGGACAACTGGCTCTTACTTCTTTCTTTCTTTAATACTTATCTCATTACATCTCAAATTGGTCAAAATGGGACACAATTTATAAACAACTCATACTCAAACATTTTATAACACTTTACTAAAAATACTTTCAAAAATTGATTTTTGACATCTTAGTTCACATAGGGAACTTCTTTCAAAATACTTTGCAAACCATACTTCTTAAAAATCTCTTTGAACACTAAGCCCTTGTATAGAGCTACTTTTAAAAACTATTTTCCAAACGTTAGTATTTGCAAACATTTAGAAATTTTACTTTTCTGAAAATAACATTTTGCTATGTACTATAGAAATCCTCATAAAACTCACCTTGACGTTGCTACAAGTCTCTAAGCTTCTCGTATTCCTTTTCCTTTCCCGGGCTCAATGGTATTTGAAGCACCGCCTATACAAGTATCATGTATAAATACTCAATATAATTAACTCTATAGTTCTAAAGTCTCATGTGACACAACTCCAGGTTATAATAAATGTATAACCATTAATACACTCGTTTTATAGCATTTCTCCGAAATACGCGTATTTTGCTACAGTACCCCCGAGGGGTCGTATTTCAGTTCCGACACTTTTCCATGAAATCTTAGGCCATATTAGACTTGTGTTTCAAATTTGGAGTTCATTGGACAAGTCTAGCTCAAATTCCAAAAATCAAGTTTTGACATAAACTTGAGCCACTGCCGCTACAGTGACTTTTCCGCAAGGTCGGATTACGGATTTAACCATTCCCGATATGTTTTTATACCATTTTAAGGCTATGGCAAAAATTTCAGACCAAACGGACATGCCTAGCTATGGTTTCTGACTTTTATGGTTTCTAACATTTTTGGTCCCTGTCTGGAGGCGCACTGCGCCAGGGTTGGGCGCACTGCGCCTGGGCGCACCCCGCCCTGATACTGGGCGCACTGCGCCTAGCGCCTGGGCAGGCTCCTGATCAGTCGCGATTTGGCACTGTAACGTGCAGTTTTGACATTTTAAGTCCTTAATCTAGTTCTTAATCATATGGGGTTTGTTCCCTGACTAAAACCCTCCATATAAACAAGGTTTTAACCCATTTAAATCACTTCAATAAATCAATTGCAGGAATTAAAGTTCTTGACCAAATTGCAAATTCTCAATAATAGCAATCTACTTCCATGTTTTTGGGTTAAGTTCTTGACTAATGACTTATTGGAAGCATTAGCCACTTAAACCACATGATTGATAACTGAAATTTCAGTTTCAATTCAACCCAAGAACCAATTCAAGAATACACCCAAAACTTAGGTTAGAATAAAGGAAATCTTACCTTTCAAGGTTTGGAATCACTAATTCCAAAGTTGGTTCTTGATTCTTGGCAATTCCTTGATCTCCCAGTGTTCTTCCTCTCGTTCTCTCTAGCTCTCTCTCGTTTCTGCTGAAAGGTTCTATTAGATTCTCAAATGATGGAGGATAATTATCTTATAATATATATATTTAATTTTTATAAAAACTTTGCATTTTGGTCCCTAGCCTTCCAATTCTTCTACAAAAATGGTTCACGAGTCATAACTTTACCATTTATGCTTCATTAACTTCCAAGTTAACATTTTCTTGACATTTTGGTCATTTCCATGTCAAATGACCATTTTGCCCTTTTCGACCATATTCCACTATTCATAAGGTAAGACTCCAAATTTCACATAAACTATTATTTCTTATATTATTATTTTACATAATACATGTTATTTTACACAATAGTCTTATAACGTGTCAAAAGACCGTTTTACCCTTTTACAACTTTTTCGCTGGTTCTTACAGTCACCCCTCCTTATGCGGATTCCGTCCTCGGAATCTTTTTATAATCTGTGAAGTCTGGATATCTTCTCTTCATCTCTTCTAATGTTTCCCAAGTCAAGTTTGATCCTAAGGGATGTTTCCATTTAACTAGTACAAGGTCAATCTCCTTGTTCCTTAGCTTCTTAGTCTGCATTTCTAGGATGGCTTCGGGTTCCTCAATCAGTTTGCTAGGAGTCTCCACCCTCAGGTCGGTATACGGTATTACTAACTCTTCTTTACCAAAGTACTTTTTCAGGTAGCATACATGAAAGGTATCATGTATTCCACTGAGTTCAGGTGGTAACTCTAGCTTAAACACCTGTAACCCAACTCTCTTCAGGATTCTAAAAGGTCCAATGTATCTTGGACTCAGCTTTCCTCTCTTGCCAAATCTGACAACTCCTTTCCATGGCGACACTTTTATCATCACCAAATCTCTTTCTTGCAAATCATACGGTCTCTTCTTTAGATTCGAGTAACTCTTTTGCCGATCTTGTGCTGCTTTCATGTTGGCTTGAATTTCTCCAATCTTCTCATTAGTTACTCTAACAATCTCTGGCCCTGTAAGCTTAGTCTCACCCGCCTCCGACCAGCATAAAGGAGTTCTACACTTTCTACCATACAATGCCTCAAAAGGTGGCATTTTAATGCTAGAATGGTAGCTGTTATTGTATGCAAACTCCACTAACGGCAGGTGTTCATCCCAACTTCCTCCAAAATCCATCATGCATGATCTTAGCATGTCTTCTAATGTCTGGATTGTTCATTCACTCTGACCATCCGTTTGTGGGTGATACGCTGTACTTAGCTGAATTCTCGTCCCCATTTTATCTTGTAAAGCTCTCCAAAAGTTAGAGGTAAATCTGGGGTCTCTAACTGACACGATAGACAACGGTGCACCATATCTTCTAAATACTTCATCTATATACAACTGGGCTAACTGCTCCAATGGAGTAGTTTCTTTTATGGCTAGAAATAGTGCACTCTTGGTCAACCGATCCACTATGACCCATATACTATCATAACCTCTTCTTGTTCTCGGTAACCCGACAATCAAGTCCATGGTTACATCTTCCCACTTTCCGACTGGAATGTGCAATGACTGAGCATCCCCATGCGGGACCTGATGTTCCGCCTTAACTTGTGCACAGATGACACACTTGGAGATGTACTTAGCTATCCTCTTCTTCATTCCAGGCCACCAATATTGTCTTTTCAGATCTTGATAAGTCTTGGTACTCCCTAGATGTATGGAATACTTTGACTTATGCGACTCTTCTAAAATTAGCTTCCTCAAACCTCCTGCTTTCGGTACCCAAATGCGGTTTCTGAATGTCTTTAATACTTGACTGTTGGTTTCAAGCTGTATGTCTTTTCCCAATTTCTCATCTTTCAAGTCTTCACTTTCTTCAACTTTCTGCTGAGCTGCTTTAATCTGTTCTATAATGCTGGACACAAGTTCTATTCGCATCGATCTTACCTTGATTCTTTTCTCAGGAGCTTTTCTACTTAATGCATCTGCTACTACATTTGCTTTACCCGGATGGTATACAATGTCGCAATCATAGTCACTGATCAGCTCTAGCCATCTACTCTGTCTCATGTTCAATTCTTTTTGAGTGAACACATATTGTAAACTCTTGTGATCGGTGAATAGCTTGCACTTTGTACCATACAAGTAATGTCTCCAAATCTTCAAGGCAAATACGATCACTGCAAGTTCTAGATCGTGGGTTGTGTACTTTTTCTCTGGATCTTTTAACTGTCTGGAAGCGTATGCTATAACCTTTCCTCTTTGCATCAACACACAGCCAAGGCCCCGATGCGAGGCATCGCTGTATACTTCAAAGTCTGCTGTCCCATCTGGTAACGTAAGGACAGGCGCGTTACACAACTTCTCTTTTAATGTAGCAAAAGCTCTTTCTTGTTCTTCTTGCCATCTGAATTTCTCTTCTTTCCGGGTTAGTCGTGTAAGTGGCACTGCTATACGGGAGAAATCTTGAATAAATCTCCGGTAATACCCGGCAAGTCCGAGAAAGCTTCTAACTTCTGTTGGCGTCTTGGGTGGCTCCCATTTCATCACTGCTTCAACTTTTGCTGGGTCAACTTTTATACCTTGGATAGAAACAACATGTCCAAGGAACTGCACCTCTCGCATCCAAAACTCGCACTTGGAGAACTTTGCATATAGCTGTTCTCGCTTCAAGGTCTCAAGCACTGCTCGCAAGTGACTCGCATGTTCTTCCTTATTCTTTGAATATATCAGTATGTCATCGATAAACACTATAACAAATCGGTCTAGAAACGGTTTACAAACCCGATTCATTAAGTCCATAAAGACCGCTAGTGCATTCGTAAGACCGAATGGCATTACTAGGAACTCGTAATGCCCGTATCGTGTACGGAACGCTGTCTTCTCTACGTCACTTTCTTTTACCCTGACTTGGTGATACCCAGATCTCAAATCAATTTTTGAGAAGTAATCTGCTCCTTGTAACTGGTCAAACAAATCGTCTATTCTGGGCAACGGGTAACGGTTTTTGATAGTAATCTTGTTCAATTCTCTGTAATCAATGCACATTCGCATTGACCCATCTTTCTTCTTTAAAAACAGAACTGGAGCACCCCATGGAGAAGAACTAGGCCTGATGAAGCCTTTATCTAATAACTCCTGCAACTGGGACATTAATTCCCGCATCTCTGTTGGTGCCAACCGGTACGGTGACCGTGCTATTGGGGAAGCTCCTGGAACAAGATCTATCCGGAATTCAACCTGCCTTTCTGGTGGCAAGCCTGGTAATTCATCTGGGAAAACTTCTGGGAATTCTTTTACTACTTCTATGTCTTTATACGTCTGTTTTACTTTGTCTTCAGTCATCACATAGGCCAGGAAAGATACACATCCTTTCCTGATACATTTCCGGGCCTTAGCTACACTAATGATGCTGGGCACATGCTTGCTTCTTTCTCCATACACGTACACTTTAGCTCCTAGGGTTTTAACAGACACCCTCTTCTGTCCACAAGCTATCTTCGCGTCATTGGCACCAAGCCAATCCATTCCGATTATTACATCAAAGGACTTAATTCCAATGGGAAGGAGATTAAGTCGGAACTTCTTGCCGTTAATGTCAAGTTCGCAATCTCGGTACATATGCTGAACTTCAACAAATTTCCCATCCGCCACTTCTACTTCAAAAACTAGATCTAACAATTCTAATGGAACTCTCAATCTAGCTCCAAACCCATGGGACACGAATGAATATGTAGAACCAGAATCAAACAACACATATGCAGGTGTCGAGTTGATCAGTAGTATACTTGAGACCACATCGTGCGTCTCCCTCGCTTCTTCACTGGTAATCTGAAAAGCTCTAGTCTTCACTTTTTGGGGTTCTGTCTTCTTCTGAGCTGTTGACACCACAGTTTCTCCTCCCTTGTTTGGGCAGTTAAAACTATAGTGCCCCATTTGATGGCATGAGAAGCACTCCACTTCACTGGCTTTCATGGCTTTGCAGTCTTTTGCTTTGTGACCGAGTCCACCACAATTAAAACAGGCGTTTGATCCCGCTCGGCACTCGCCACCGTGTTCTTTCCCACATTTCTCACACTTTTTTACACTTCCCTGTCGACTCTGACTTGAACTTATCTTCCCTTTCTTCTTTATGTTCCCACTGCTACTAACTGTCTTCCTCTTGTCACTAAAGCCAGGTCCTTCCTCCTTTCTTCGTTTTCCAACATCCTCCACGATTCGGGCAGCATTAATCGCCCCATCTAATGTTTCAGCTTTCTTTACTTCTAACTCATAATTCCATGGCAAACCCTGGACATAGCGGTTAATTCGGGACCGCTCACTGGGGTAAGACTCCCCCACGAAAGGCAACATGTCGCAAAACTTCTTCGTATATTCGTCCATCGTCAATTCTCCTTTCTTTATTGTTAAGAAATCTTCGTTCATTTTCTCCAAATCTCGCGTGGGACAGAATTTATCTTTGAGACACGAGACAAACTCCGCCCATGACCAGCCATATACAACATCTTTTCCCAAACTCTCGTATTTGGTGTTCCACCACACCAAAGCATCATCCTTCAACTGCCGAGAGGCGTAGTTGACTTGGTCTTTTTCTCCACATTTACTAGCTTGCATCACTTGTTCGATCTCTCGGACCCATCGCATTGTCACCTTCGGCTCAAAACTGCCATGGTATTCGGGCGGTTTGCAAGCCATAAAGGACTTAAAAGAACAGCCCTTTTCTTCCTTCTTGTTCCCTCCACTAACCTCTTCCTCTGTCGTCTTCTTGGAGACTTCTTGTGATGATTGGGCACTAGGTTCACCCATTCGGCTATCGATTATGTTGTTTACATCCTGCCTCAACTCATTTCGTAGGTTATTGATTAAATACTGAATGGCTTCCATAGTGACAGGTTGTGGTTGTGGGTTTGGCGCAGCCTCATCATTTCGAATAACATGTGGTCCACTTACTCTTGAAGAAGTGTGACTGCCCTCACCCCTGTCAGCTTGTCTTCTGCCTTCCATTACTATATAGATGAATAAAATATCTGTTTAATACACAATTCTATATAGTATTTTCGTAAGCGGTAGCATATTATCTCCTTATCTTGACTGCATTTTAGTAGCAATCATACTCACTTTATTACTTCTATAAGTCTAGGTGTACCTCTATATTACTAAGGCACCTTACTACTACTCTTGCTAGTTTAAGCCTAGGATGGTATTCCAACCTAATTCGCTTAAACTATGGCTCTGATACCAAAACTGTAACACCCCTTTTCTCAAACCATATTTAAATACAAATACAGTTTACTTTACAAGCATATTTTACAACTCGTGACTATAAAGTAGCCACTTAAATTTTTTATTTATTTATTTTACAAACTTAAACTCAAGGGGGTATTACAGACTCAATACAGATAACCATAATTTAAACTTACAGTGTACAAACTGGTCCCAACTACAACCTTCGCCCTTTTCACCTAAGTACATAGCATTTCAAAAATAGTATACGTGAGACATAAAACCTCGTGAGTAATATGAGTTTAGACCCAAAACTTTTCTGTTCAAAACTTGAAATATTACAAGTAAACTGCTCAAAACTGATTTATATCATAAATCTCAAAATGTCTTTTCTTCTTTACTTTCAAACTTTAAAAATACTTTCTTTCTCAAAACTGCTTTCTTTCTCATTTTCTTGTGACCAACTGAAACTCATGAATTAAGTTATTTTAATTCATTCTACTAGCTCCCCTAGCGGGACAGAACATATCCGCCCACTAGGTTACGCTCATTCTGTCTTCCCTTTGTGACTTGGAACGGATTCAAGCACAAGGGTATACTAAGCTAGACAACTACTTCGCGACGGGAGGTACCATCCCAGTAGTGTCTTCTGATCCCCCGATTATGTGGGTGATCCTAGTCCGGACAACTGGCTCTTATTTCTTTCTTTCTTTAATACTTATCTCATTACATCTCAAATTGGTCAAAATGGGACACAATTTATAAACAACTCATACTCAAACATTTTATAACACTTTACTAAAAATACTTTCAAAAATTGATTTTTGGCATCTTAGTTCACATAGGGAACTTCTTTCAAAATACTTTGCAAACCATACTTCTTAAAAATCTCTTTGAACACTAAGCCCTTGTATAGAGCTACTTTTAAAAACTATTTTCCAAACGTTAGTATTTGCAAACATTTAGAAATTTTACTTTTCTGAAAATAACATTTTGCTATGTACTATAGAAATCCTCATAAAACTCACCTTGACGTTGCTACAAGTCTCTAAGCTTCTCGTATTCCTTTTCCTTTCCCGGGCTCAATGGTATTTGAAGCACCGCCTATACAAGTATCATGTATAAATACTCAATATAATTAACTCTATAGTTCTAAAGTCTCATGTGACACAACTCCAGGTTATAATAAATGTATAACCATTAATACACTCGTTTTATAGCATTTCTCCGAAATACGCGTATTTTGCTACAGTACCCCCGAGGGGTCGTATTTCAGTTCCGACACTTTTCCATGAAATCTTAGGCCATATTAGACTTGTGTTTCAAATTTGGAGTTCATTGGACAAGTCTAGCTCAAATTCCAAAAATCAAGTTTTGACATAAACTTGAAGTTTAGCCACTGCCGCTACAGTGACTTTTCCGCAAGGTCGGATTACGGATTTGACCATTCCTAATATGTTTTTATACCATTTTAAGGCTATGGCAAAAATTTCAGACCAAACGGACATGCCTAGCTATGGTTTCTGACTTTTATGGTTTCTAACATTTTTGGTCCTGTCTGGAGGCGCACTGCGCCAGGGTTGGGCGCACTGCGCCTGGGCGCACCCCGCCCTGATACTAGGCGCACTGCGCCTAGCGCCTGGGCAGGCTCCTGATCAGTCGCGATTTGGCACTGTAGCGTGCAGTTTTGACATTTTAAGTCCTTAATCTAGTTCTTAATCATATGGGGTTTGTTGCCTGACTAAAACCCTCCATTAAAACAAGGTTTTAACCCATTAAAATCACTTCAATAAATCAATTGCAGGAATTAAAGTTCTTGACCAAATTGCAAATTCTCAAGAATAGCAATCTACTTCCATGTTTTTGGGTTAAGTTCTTGACTAATGACTTATTGGAAGCATTAGCCACTTAAACCACATGATTGATAACTGAAATTTCAGTTTCAATTCAACCCAAGAACCAATTCAAGAATACACCCAAAACTTAGGTTAGAACAAAGGAAATCTTACCTTTCAAGGTTTGGAATCACTAATTCCAAAGTTGGTTCTTGATTCTTGGCAATTCCTTGATCTCCCCGTGTTCTTCCTCTCGTTCTCTCTAGCTCTCTCTCGTTTCTTCTGAAAGGTTCTACTGGATTCTCAAATGATGGAGGATAATTATCTTATAATATATATATTTAATTTTTATTAAAACTTTGCATTTTGGTCCCTAGCCTTCCAATTCTTCTACAAAAATGGTTCAAGAGTCATAACTTTACCATTTATGCTTCATTAACTTCCAACTTAACATTTTCTTGACATTTTGGTCATTTCCATGTCAAATGACCATTTTGCCCTTTTCGGCCATATTCCACTATTCATGCGGTAAGACTCCAAATTTCACATAAACTATTATTTCTTATATTATTATTTTACATAATACATGTTATTTTACACAATAGTCTTATAACGTGTCAAAAAACCGTTTTACCCTTTTACAACTTTTTCGCGGGTTCTTACACATCATATAAAACATATGAGATAAAACTAAAATGTAATTGAAATCAAAATAATAAAATTTATCCAAAACGTATGTAATTACTAGGGATGATCATTTGACTCGGAGAACCGGACCGGACCGGAACCGAATAGGAACCGAAACCGTGTATTCGATTCGGTTCTCGGTTCTCCATTTCCAACATAATTGGTTCTCGGTTCTTCGGTTCTCGGTCCGGAACCGAACACATTTCTTAATAGCACACTAAAGTATAACCGAATCGAAACCGAAACCGGACCGTAACCAAACCGCTAGGAACCGGAACCGGGGTATTCGGTTCGTTTCCCGGTTCTTCGTTTCCTATAAAATCGGTTCTCGGTTCTTTGGTTCTCGGTCCACTCATTGTTCTTGATCAAATAAAATAAATAACTAATAACTCATTTAAACAATCTTATGATTATAATCCAACAAAAGAAACAATTTAAAAAAAATGATCAAGATTTTTTTTAATGTGGATCGAGTTCTAAACCCAGAAAATATAAAATTCAAAGACTCCACATTTTCATTTTAAATAAATCAAATTCTTAACTAAATTTTAAACAACAAAACCGTAGAAAGGTTTAGGTTGTAGATCAAATCATGTACTTTTTAATCAAAATTGTTTGACTTGTATATGCACATATGCCAATCAAAATGTAAATTTACTAAAATTACCACCAAAAGGGCTAGATTCTTAAAAGAGATGGTACGAAGTTCCTCATCCTACAACCAACAATCAATATAGTAATCAAGAGTATGTGGATCAAATGTTATGTTTTTCATTTATACGCAAAGCTTGTGATTAAATGTTTGTTTTTAATTCTCTGTTTTGTTGTGTAGAGAAGGTTATAAATTGAGTGTTTTTTTATAAAAGAAATGATAGTCTCAGTTTTAAGATGATTATTTCATTACCATCGTTTTTATTCGATTTCTTGCCAAATATGTAATTCTATTTGAAATAGCTTCTTTTTATGGGGGTTTCCTTGCTTATAATTTTGGGTTTTTTTTATTCCAAGATGGTAATGCAATAGCTATTAGTTAGTAAGAGATGGTAATATGTTTTGGTTTTAGCTTCATATATTGTTTTGTGTTACAAGTAATTGGTGAATGACAACATTATGTCATCACTTTGTCATCACTTTGCATTTACCAATTAAACAACTATATTTGAATAGTAGACTTGGTAGTATAAATAGACCATCAATGTAAGGAAGAAAATGCATCTCATATCAACTCTTTCACAAATGATATAAACTCTCTCTACTCTCTCCAAGCTCTCAAGCTTTCTTTCTTTCTTCATCTATATTCTAGTTTTTAGTTTGTTCATAATTTTCGTGTAACGCTGAATCTATAACACGTTATCAGCACGAGGCTCTAACGAAGGCGATTAAAAGACACATCGATCTAATCAAGGAACTACAATATGTCAAACATTGCAAAGCTTGAATTTACCGCTCTTGAAGTCAGCGGAAAGAACTACATGCCTTGGACTATAGATGTTACGATGCATCTTGAGTCCATGGATTTATCTGAAACTATAAAAAAAAATAAGTGCACGTCGCAAGATAAAGCACGTGCAATAATTTTCTTTCGCAAACATATCGATGAAATGTTGAGGTATGAATACCTCAATACCACTGATCCTAGCACTCTTTGGAAAAGCTTAAAAGAAAGAATTGACCACCAAAAGAAAGTTATACTTCCAAGTGCTAGGGCTGAATGGTTATCGTTGAGGTTTCAAGACTTCAAAAAGGTACATGACTATAATTCCGCATTATTTCGGATATGTTTACAACTAAAATTTTGTGGGGAAGATGTTTTTGATGCTTCAATGTTGGAAAAAACTCTCTCCACATTCCATGCATCGAATATGACATTGCAACAACAATATCGTATGCAAAAGCTCAAAAAATATTCTGAGCTTAATACACTTCTCCTTGTTGCTGAACAAAATAATGAACTATTAATAAAGAACCACCAGTCCCGTCCAACAGGTTCAGTAGCACTTCCTGAAGCAAATGCTACTATCACTTATGAACCAAGAAATAATTCATATGGACGAGGACGTGGTCGTGGATGAGGCCGTGGTCGCGGTCGAGACCATTTTAACCAAAACCAAAATTTTGGGCGCGGTTATACTCAGGGTCGTGGACGCGGTCATCCTTATAACCGTGGGCGTGGTCAAAGAAACAATAATCAACACACTCCACAAGGAAATAATGTCCAACCACAAGAAAAAAGAAATGATGCCGGAACATCACAGAACCCCGGAGGTTCTTGTTATAGATGTGGTAGCACAGGTCATTGGTTAAGGACCTGTCGTACAGATCCCCATCTTTGTAAACTTTACCAAGATTCCATTAAAGGAAAGGGGAAAGAAGTCAACCTCATCGATGGTGTTGATCTAGGAAACATTGAACTAAACACTCTTGACTTTTGCAATGATTTAGACATCCTAGAAAACTAGTTTCCTTTTGTAACATGTTTTTAATTTTTTATTGTAATGTTTTTCTTTCTTAATGAAGTTTTTTCGAGTCACTTTTATTAAAATTGTGTTATAACTCATCATTTATTTTTCTTATATGAAGTTCAAAATGAGTTCAGCTGGAGCACAAAACCAAGGAAATCTTGGCGAACTCTTAATAATTGATTGTGGTACCACACACACCATCTTGAAAACAAAGAAATATTTTTCCACACTAAAACCCGTAAAAGGGCACATAAATACTATATCAGGTCCTGTAGACTTGATTGTAGGAGCAGGAAATGCTTGTTTCATGTTACCTAATGGTACGGAGTTTGTAATCAGTAATGCGTTATTTTCCCCAAAGTCAAATAGAAATTTATTGGGTTTTAATGATATATATCTTAACGGATATGACACATTCACCAAAACAATAGGAAACAAGAAATATATGTTTATAATAAATGAAAACCATATATTGGAGAAATTACCACAATTTGATTCTGGTTTACATTTTACATATATAAATATAGTTGAGTCAAATTTGGTGGTTAAAGAAAAATTTTGTGATCCTAGAATATTTAGTTTGTGGCATGGCAGGCTGGGCCATCCAGGATTAACAATGATGCGCCGAATAATTGAAAATACATTTGGGCATCCATTGAAGGACCAGAAGTTCCCTCAAATATGTAATAAGAACCCGTGTATTTCTTGTTCCCTTGGGAAATTAATTACAAGACCTTCACCAATGAAAGTTGAAAGGGAATCACCTAGATTTCTAGAAAGAATTCAAGGAGACATATGTGGACCAATTCATCCACCTTCTGGACCATTTAAATACTTTATGGTCTTAATAGATGCATCAACCAGATGGTCTCATGTTTGCCTATTATCAACTCGTAACATGGCATTCGCAAAATTCCTAACTCAGATTATTAAACTGAGAGCACATTTTCCTGATTATAACATCAATAAAGTGAGACTTGATAATGCAGGTGAGTTTACGTCTCAAGTATTTAATGATTATTGTATGTCTATAGGAATTACTGTTGAGCATCCAGTTGCACATGTACACACTCAAAATGGTTTATCAGAATCACTGATTAAACATCTCCAATTAATAGCTAGACCATTAATAATGAGAACAAAACTTCCTGTTTCCATATGGGGTCATGCAATTTTACATGCTGCATCACTGATTCGTATGAGACCAAGTACATATCATACACATTCTCCCCTTCAACTTGTTTCTGGAAAAGAACCAAATATATGCCACCTTAAAATTTTTGGAAGTGCAGTATATGTTCCTATTGCTCCACCACAACGTACAAATGTGGGTCCTCAAAGGAGGTTGGGAATATATGTTGGTTTTGAAACAAATTCAATAATAAGATATCTTGAACCTTTGACATGTGATATGTTTACAGCACGTCTTGCTGATTGCCATTTCAATGAAGAAAATTTCCCAACGCTTAGGGGAGAAATGAAAACCCAAGAAAAGAATGCTTCATGGTATGAACCTTCTTTATCATATCTTGATCCCCGTACACAAGAATGTGAGATGGGTGTTCAAAAAATAATATATTTGCAAGAAGTTTCAAATCAATTACCTGATGCATTTACTGATACAAAAAGAGTTACTAAATCATATATACCTGCTGTTAACGCTCCAGCTCGAATTGAACTCCCAGATAGACAATCTGATAAAAAAGTAACTCAAGAATCCAAAGCACGCCTGAAGCATGGAAGGCCATTTGGTTCTAAGGATGCAAATCCTAGAAAAAGAAGAGGAATGGAAAATATGTTTGAGCATAATGAAAGTGTTCATGAAGAAACACAAAATAACATTACTTCCCCAGTTGAGGAAATAAATGATAAAGAGATTGAAATTAATTATGGTCATATAAAAATAGTAAGGAGCCAATATGAATTAGAAGATATAATATTTTCTTATTCAGTTGCATGCAATATTATCAATGAGGATCCAGAACCACAATCTGTCATTGAATGCCAAAATAGGCAGGATTGGGGTAAATGGAAAGAGGCAATGCAAGCTGAATTAACGTCTCTCAATAACAGAAAGGTTTTTGGACCTATTATACTCACACCTGGAGTTGTGAAACCATTGGGATACAGATGGATTTTTATACGAAAAAGAAATGAGAAAAATGAAATTGTGAGATACAAAGCCAGGCTCGTTGCTCAGGGTTTTTCTCAAAGGCTGGGAATCGATTATGAAGAAACATATTCTCGTGTTATGAATGCAATCACTTTCAGATATTTAACAAGTCTAGCAGTTTCTGAAAATTTAGATATGCATCTTATGGATGTTGTTACTGCTTACTTATATGGATCACTTGACAGTGATATATATATATGAAAATCCCCGAAGGATTTAAAATGCCAGAAGCATTAAGTGCAAAACCCAAACAAATGTATTCTATCAAACTGCAAAGATCATTGTATGGGTTAAAGCAATCTGGACGTATGTGGTACAATCGTCTGAGTAATTACTTAATAAGCAAAGGCTATAAGAACAATACTATTTGTCCGTGTGTATTTATTAAGAAAACAACATCTGGATATGTGATTATAGCCGTCTATGTTGATGATCTGAACATTATTGGGACGAATAAAGAAATCCTTGAAGTGATTGAATTTTTAAAGAAAGAATTTGAAATGAAAGACCTTGGGAAAACCAAATATTGTCTTGGTTTACAGATTGAGCATATGCCAAATGGGATACTTGTCCATAAATCGAACTATACAGAAAGGGTCTTGAAACGTTTTAATATGGATAAAGCCAAACCTTTAAGCTCTCCAATGATTGTTAGATCACTAAATATTGACAAAGATCCATATCGCCCTTGTGAGGAAAATGAAGAAATTCTTGGTCCAAAAGTACCATATCTTAATGCAATTGGAGCTCTTATGTATCTTACTAATTGTACTAGACCTGACATTTCTTTTGCAGTAAATCTATTAGCAAGATTTAGTTCATCTCCAACAAAAAGACACTGGAATGGAATCAAGCACATAGTACGATACCTTCGTGGAACTACTGATTTAGGTTTATTTTTTCCTACTAGTTCAAAACAAGGCTTGATTGGTTATGCAGATGCAGGTTACTTGTCTGATCCTCATAAAGCTAGATCTCAAACTGGATATGTATTCATGAATAGAGGTACTGCAATATCTTGGCGTTCTCAAAAGTAAACACTCGTCGCCACATCTTCAAATCATGCAGAAGTAATTGCTCTAAATGAAGCTAGTAGAGAATGTACATTGTTAAGATCGATGACACAACTTATCCTGACTTCTTGTGGAATTGATAAAGATAAATCTCCAACCTTAATCTATGAAGATAATGCAGCATGTGTCGCTCAAATGAAAGAAGGGTACATCAAAAGCGACAGGACAAAACATATTCCTCCAAAGTTTTTTTGAATACACTCAAGAGCGTATAAAGAATCAACAGATTGAACTAAAATATGTTCAATCTAGCAACAATGCAGCAGATCTTTTCACAAAGGCACTTCCTACCAAGATCTTTAGAAAACATGTTCATGGTATTGGAATGAGACATCTACACAATACATAATGGTCATTCGATATCTAAATGAGGGGGAGTCAACTAGACACTGCACTCTTTTTCCCTTCGCTAAAGTTTTTTCCCACTGGGTTTTCTTTAGCAAGGTTTTTAATGAGGCAGTACTTCAAAGTTGAACTCTGATGTAGAATGATGTCATTCAAGGGGGAGTGTTACAAGTAATTGGTGAATGACAACATTATGTCATCACTTTGTCATCACTTTGCATTTACCAATTAAACAACTATATTTGAATAGTAGATTTGGTAGTATAAATAGACCATCAATGTAAGGAAGAAAATGCATTTCATATCAACTCTTTCACAAGTGATATAAACTCTCTCTACTCTCTCCAAGCTCTCAAGCTTTCTTTCTTTCTTCATCTATATTCTAGTTTTTAGTTTGTTCATAATTTTCGTGGTAACGCTGAATCTATAACATTTTGGTTTTTTTTGCTCTGCTCCTAGATACGTTTCTATTATGTATTTTAGTTTCTAATGAAAAATGTAAGTGTTATTCAAGAATAATTATTCTGATTTTTGTGTTTTTACAGTACTTGAACGAAAGAAAGAAATATGAGGCTGATGAAAAAGAACAAGTATGAAGTTGATGGAGATCTAGTAATGTGAAGTTGATAGAATGCAGCTGAGGGTGATCATATATTCTCCAACTGTATATTCTCGATTCATTGCCTGAAACAAAGTAATCACATACATTAAACTCTTGATATAACCAAATTGAAGTCATCATTTATACCACATTTATTACAGCCAAATGCCAGAAATAGCAACGTACTTTCATTTATTTCTTGCAATTAACCCTAATCTATCTACTTGTACAATGACTTACAGTTAAAATAGCACATGACTTATTGAGATAATTTAGCAAATACCTGGTGGGCAATCTCTAAAGTGTTTTCAACAGAAGTTTACATATGTTGGTTTATATGCCAATTACTTCACATTTGATTCTCAACACATATTCTAAAATTTTGGTTAAAGAAAACAGAAAAGAAGATAATCTAGGAGGTAATATGAGAACCGTGACTTAATGTGGGATTACAGGAAGTTTTTGACAGAAATTCGATTACTGATGAACCGTGACTTAATGTGGGATTACCTGATGAACGACGTGGGATAATGAAATTGAAATTTGATTCCTTCATGAAGGAATCCGATCACCTGATTGTCCGGTGGAGAGGTGGAGCGCAGCGGAGAGGTGGAGTTCGACAGCAATCCGATCACCTGATTGTCAATCGTGGATTTGTAATTCAACTCGATTCCTTTAATGCACTGCTGAACAAATTCAGCTCGATTCCTGCACATCGTGAGTTTGATCGATTCTTTGCACATCCTGAGTTTCATCGTTCCTCGTTCAAAAACTCTTATATTTAGGGTCTAATTGGATGTGCTTATAAAAACTGCTTATTGACTTATTGACTTTTTGAAAAAATCATAAGTCATAAGTAAGGGCCTCCTTACGTATTAAAAACTGCTTATGTGTCGATGCTTATGGCTTATGATTTTTCCAAAAAGTCAATAAGCCAATAAACAGTTTTTATAAGCACATCCAAACGGGCACTTACTAAAAACTAAATAAAGGGTATAATGGTAAACAAGATTTTATGTAATTAATATGGTTTTAAATAATAATAAAATTGAATTAAAAATATCAACAATAAAAATTAGGGTAAATTAGATATTATCAAAATTTATATTGGATATATTTGATATTTAAAATTTTCTTAGGATAAACATGATATTTTATTAGTATTATAGGGTATATATAAAATTTTCCCATTTTATTATTTGTTCAAGCCAAAACATCGTTAATTTTGAAATAATAATAAGCGAAGCTAATGTTGAAATAATAATCTAATTAGTTTATATTAAGACATTCTTTAGTAATTATATTTAAAAAAAAGGCTTATATCTATTCGCTGGTTAAAAAAAAAAAAACAACTAAAGCGAGTGCATTTGCTTTTTTTTTTTTTTTTTGTTTTTTTGAAAACCAAAACCAGGCACATACATTAGGCAACGGTTATGGCCTTTGACTATATTTTATTGTTTTGAGTTTTTTAAATTTAAACCTTATGGTATTTAAAAACTAAAATATTTTGACATTCTTTAGCTAATATACATAAATACCTAAACAAGTTAAACAAAGTGTATGGAACAAAAACAATCCGGATGTTGTGTATTTTCCTTTTCCATTTATATATTCATAAATGAGAAAAAGATAGCGACGTATAAAAATACATATATTTTTAAAAACTTAAGAAATTTAATTTACAAAAAGTTGTAGTTTTCCAACCTTAGATTGTAAATAGGGATGGCAAAAATACCCGAACCCGATGGGAAAGCCCGAACCCGAAACTTTTGGGACGGGTTATGAACCGGGTAAATGGTTATGGGACCGGGTATGAGATTTTTATAGAAAAATTTCGCGGGTATGGGATGGTTTTGGTATTGAGGTGATACCCGCCCAATTACCCGATCCCATACCCGATCCCATATACCCGATCCCGAACCATATATTTTATATATTTATAATTTTATATTTTATATTTATAAATGAGATGTCAAATCCATGTTTTGATATTATATAAGGTTTATTATTAGATGATTAGTTCTTACCATTTTCACCATTCTCTAATTATTACTTACCTTAAATTTTATATAGTATATTATATTTGATATATAGTTTCCTAATTCTTGTGTGCCTCATAGAGACGTAGAGTTCTTCCAAGTCCTATACTTCCATTGATTGAGTTCTTCCAAGTCCTATAATTCCATTGTCTATTTGTTTTTTATATAGTTGTAGGATATTTGCTTGGCAAGTACGCAACGTTGATCAAGATGGAATGGTGATGATATGAGGTCAATGGAAGAGATGACGGGAGATTTATGATTTTTTTCGGTTAGTGTTATGATTTCGATTAAGTTATCATGAAATTTGAATTTTTAAGACTTTATTGATGTTGATTTTAAAATTCACATTTGATGGATATTAAACTTTTTGATGTTATTAGAAATTAGAATCATTAAAAAATTCAAGCAATTATTTGGATGAGATTCTGATCGAATTTTATAATGAAAATTACAACAGGTAAATTCCAACCTATTATTATCATATATTGGGATACCCGATACCCATGGGAATAACCACAAACCCGATGGTTATTTACTAACCAGATACCCGACGGGACGGAACCGGGTTTGGGATACGGTTTTATAATAGGGTATGGGACTGGGATCGTCGATTCTCCTCCCATACCCGTCCCATTGCCATCCCTAATTGTAAATTTGTCGTATGAAGTTTTACAGTGTAAAATAGCGTGGGTATGGATATACACTACAAAGGCTCTGTTTGTTTACCTCTTAATTGGGTTTTTAAGAGGCAAGCTCTTAATCTATTAGATTAAGAGCGTTTGTTTAGCACTTAAATTTTACCACTTAACTTAAAAAATACCTCTTATCCGCTCAGACTTGAAGGAGCCTCTGAATAAAAAAAAGAGCACGCATGTTCCAATATTGCCCTAATATTTCCGCCTCCAACAATAGAACCCGCCTCCTTCTTCTCTTCTCCTCCAACGGTTCCTTCTACTCCCTGCTTCTCCTTCTTCCTGCTTCTCGCCGCCGCCAGCCGAAGGAGCAGCGACAAACTCGGGTTCCTTCTCCGCCGTCGACGCTGCTGCTCCGGTTCCCTCTCCGCCGTCTACCTCTTCGGCTTCCCCTGTCGCAGGTTCGTGAATCCACTTCTTTATCTCGTTTTTCTTTAATTAATATCTCATTGATCATGCTCGGTTTTGCTGATGTGGTCATGAAATGTGTTCGATTTTCTGATGTGTTCATCTTGTCTTCTGTTGCTGGTTTGAAAATGATCATATAATCTTTAATTAATATCGATTTTCTGGTCGATTTTGTGCTGTGTTCATCTTGGTTAGACAAATGCTCATATCATCTTTAATTAATATCGATTTTCTGTTCGATTTTCTTGTCGATTTTGATGTTACAGACATGTAATCTTGCTGCTTATTTTTGCTGAAATGTGTTCATCAAATGTGTTCGATTTTCTGGTTGATTTTGATGTTACAGACATGTAATCTTGCTGTTCATTTTTGTTGAAATGTGTTCATCAAATGTGTTCGATTTTCTGGTTGATTTTGATGTTAAAGACATGTAATCTTGCTGTTCATTTTGCTGTTAATTTTTGCTGAAATCTTGGTGTTAATTTTTGCTGAAATATGGAAGAATTGGGATATGAAAAGGTGTATTAGGGACATGAATTGAAGCTGTTATTTTTGCTAAAATCTGATCATTCAAAACCTCCAATTCATGTTCCAATTCTTGTAATTTCTCCTTTGTTTATCTTATATGAACACAAGCATAGAAAATCCCCAAATACACCTTCAATTCCTGTCCCAATTCTTGTAATTTCTCCTTTGTTTTTCTTTTCTGATGTAAATGTTTGGTATTATTGAGTTTAACATAGACATGGGAGAAAAGAAGGATAAGATAAGTTGGAAGTATGAAGGTGTAGAGAAAACTTTTCTAGAAGCGTGTTTGCATGAAGTTACGGCCAATTGGAGGGAAGGGAGTAGCTTAAAATCACTTTCTTGGAAGAATGTTGCTGAAAAATTGAAAAATGAACATAACTTTATTGTTGACCAAAAACAAATGAAGAACCACTATGACTACCTAAAGTCAAAGTTTAGCGACTTTTTGAAGTTAAAAAACAAAACCGGCAATTACTATAATCCATCGACCAACACGTTCAATCTTACCAAAGAAGAATGGGAACTTGGGTCGAAGGTATTTTTTAAAAAAAATTTAACTTATTATTTTGTTTAAATTATGACATATAATTTTTTTTAAACAGTCAAACAAAAATATTGAGAGTTTGAGACACACACCACTACCCTTCCCCGACCTTTGCACCCAATTATTTGAAGGTGCGACTTCGACTGGCGCTGACAGTTGGGGGCCAAGTTCTACACTTCCCCGCCCTTCCCAGGATTCGACCCAGTATAGTTTGAATGACTTTGATGACATCGATTGCACTCAAAAGGAATCTGTAGGTGTAGGTGAGGAGTCTTCCGATCAATCAAAGAAACAAAAGCGTAGAGAGATGTCAAAGAGTAAAGAGACATCAAATTTAAGATTACTAGAGATTGGAGAAGATATTTCCAAGGTTGCAAAGATATTTGTAGATAAGTATGCTTCTTCAGATTTGGGTGCATGTATGGAGAAATTGGAAAAGCTAGGGTGGGGAAAATTTGACCCAAGATACACTACAGCTATTTTGCTTTTTGGTGAGAGTGCCGAGAAGAGAGCAGTTTGGTTAACTATTGATCTGTAGATTTGTGAGACTTGAGTTAAGGGGGCCGGAGCACATTATGGATATGTATGAAGATGGTGTCTTTTGTGAACTAAATTTTTGGTTGTGAAACTTGATGTTTATAGATTTAACATCATGTCTTTTGTGAACTAGATTTTTGGTTGTGCAACTTGATGTTTATGGATTTAACATCATGTCTTTTGTGAACTAGATGTTTTGGTTGTGCAACTTGATGTATTTTGTGAACTAGATGTTTTGATTGTGCAACTTGATGTATTTTGTGAACTAGATGTTTTGGTTGTGCAACTTGATGTATTTTGAAACTTTATGTTTATGGATTGAACTTGATGTTTTTCTTGTCCTTTTACTTTCATTACAGATTGACTATGGATTCGGAGGAGGAGGAAATTATGTTTTTCCTTTTGGTTTGTTGTTATTGGCTGAGATCAGTATCTAATAGAATTGAACGGGCAATTGATAACAATTCACAATCGAGTGGTCATGCATATACGCAAAAGTTGCTACATGGTACGTCTAGACAATTTTATAAGGAAATACGATGCTCATGACGAATTGTTTATGGCGTCCGGGGAGAATATTGATCAAGGGCAAGGAGAAGAGGGTGATGGTCAACACGTGCATGATATGGAATGTGCTCATTTTAAAATTTGATTAAATCTCCTATTATTTTCAAACCAAATTTTATATATTGTTTGTTCAATGTTGTTTGGTGTTTTAAAATTATGAAAAAGCATAAATTACATAGTCCTATAAAACCTTGATATAATTACTATTTTGTTGAGTGAACTAAGGTTGAGTGTTGTACATAAGGAAAGATTTTATGAAGATCTTGTAAATATATGGATTGTAAAGGGCACCAGGTACACCACATAGCGCAACTCTGAAGAGAAGCCTACAAGTCTCCTTCCACTTTTTGACTCTCTTACCAACATTTGTTATTATATTTCTCAAATAACATTAACGAAACAAAAATTTATATTTAAACAAAAGAAATATTAGAAATGGTCACTACCACCGAAGTCGAACTGGATCAAACTGAATTATCGACAACCGATCTCAAACGGGACTCCACATTCGAGAGGTCAAACCGGTTCAAATGGACGGATTAGGATCGAAACCGGGTTATGGGACGGACCAGTTTAAGAAACGGTTTTTTGGCACGCATATCCATATTAGAAAATATTAATTATACATATAATTTATCTCATTAATTTTCACCAAAATTAAAAAATTTAATATTATAAAAACAATATACGTCTTTCTAAAAATATTATATATTTTAATGCAATCTTTTGATCGCAACATAATTTGTTAGTATATATATTTTGACATTTTTGAAGCTTAATACAAATAATAGTAATATACATACTATATCATAAATACGTGTAAAATGCTAAGAAATAGAGGTTGTAAATTGAAAGACTGTCAATTCAATATATAATTGTTGGCAGGGTGCGATTGAGAAACCCCCATAAGGGTATACAAATAGTAGGGAACTATGTAACAATGTGTGAGCCAAAGACCTAATGGTCTAGCGGCACAGGAGTATACCCGGTCTCTTTGAGGTCTTGGGTTCAAATCCCACAAGGAGATTAGGTGGTTTACGTGTAGTATAGGTGTAATACATTATTTGCCGTTTTCAATAAAAATGTAACAATGTGAGCCGTGATGACTAAAAAAAGGGTCATGAACATAGATTTTCAAAACCAAGAACACGAACGAATATATATCAAGGTGAAAATTATATTTTAATATTTTGAATTATAATAAAACCTGGAAAAGAAAGAAGCATTTCATATAAATTTTTAAAATTTCAAATTATGAAATTTTATTCTTAGTATTTTTAAATATTTTATAATTCTTTCAAATATGTTAAACTCGTTATAGTAATAAGAAAATTAAAATAACAATATCATCGTCAGCCTCTTCTAACTATGTGTCGTAGTCATCTCAGTCGCGATCGTTGTTGTTATCTCTAAGATTTCTTGTTGCACACGCCTACGATACATATAAGATTTTTTGACTATCATCATTGAACTTGATTTGAATATGTTTATTTGGAGATTGTGTAACACCCCAATCCTCTAAATAAAAGTTTTCAACCATATTTACAAAATTTACATTACAAAATGAGGTTTAACAAAAACCGTTACATCATTCAAAACACTGTTCGGGGTATTACAACTAAGTTACATTACCATAGTTTAAACATACCGCAAAATATAGATCCCATTTATCAAAGTCTTCTAGTCCTTCCAAAATCC
Organism: Cichorium intybus; assembly: GCA_023525715.1. Classification (NCBI taxonomy): domain Eukaryota; kingdom Viridiplantae; phylum Streptophyta; class Magnoliopsida; order Asterales; family Asteraceae; genus Cichorium; species Cichorium intybus. The sequence continues at coordinate 202,071 of JAKNSD010000045.1, read as the reverse complement.
ACTATGCTTAATCACCTGGAAACATAGCATTTCCAAAACAACAAACAAAGATATGTAAGACATAAAGTCTTGTGAGTAATGTGGAAGCAAGTAATAAGTATAAGAGATGAACTGATAACTATATTCTCCTTATCCTTTTTTATTTTTGGAACAAGACATTCTGCTTTTCATTTCTATATGAGTAAATTCTCATGTTTAACCTCCCTTCACAGAATAGAACTAATCCATCTGTAAGGGCGTGCTAAACTCGTCTCCCTTCGTGGCAAAGAACTAATCTAACCACAAGGGTGTGCCAATAAATCTCCCTTCATGGAAAAGAACAAATCTTGACCATAAAGGCGTGCTAAGATCACCACTTCGCAAAGGGAGGTACCATCCCAGTAGTGTCTTATGACCCCCCCTTCAAACGGGTAAGGTCCTAGTCCGGACAACTCTTTATAATATTTAACTTTGTAACTCATACTCATTCTACTATTATCTTATAAAAACATCACTCTTAACTATCATGCAAATGTGTAAAATATCATCATTCTAATATAAACTTATCTTTAACTTTATAGCCTTGAATTTCATATGATATTTCATAATAAATAAAGAAACGTTATTTGCTATGTACCACATTAAATAAGCACATACTCACCTTAGATCTTGTAAGAAATGTCTAGGTATTCAACACCCCTTTTCCCTTCCCTTGCTTCTCTATTGCTTGATCCGCACCTATACAATTGTTTGTATCATGATATGAACTTATATTTTTATGCTTTCATATCATATTAAACATATATTAAAGATTTGGGGATCAAACTACTCAATTAAGGTCATAATGTAAGTGAATTATACAAGTCCAGGTCACACGTGTCGTGTAGGAATAACACGGGTCGTGTTGGACTTCCAGACCTTACTGTTTGATTTCACACGGGTCGTGTAAGTCTACACGGGCCGTGTAGAACCTATAGATCCCTCGGGTTGCATACTTGGTCAAGACCAAACGGGTCGTGTAACATCACACGGGTCGTGTGACGCTACTGACCCTTCTTCATCATTTCCTGCACAATCTTTGATCCTTGGTCTGAATAGTTCTAGCTCAAAATCGATTCAAAAGACAACTATATCATGATATTAAGAACATTTCTAAACCTTCTATATGACTCTTATACATCCATAAACATTCAATTCATACCAATCATATTAAACCCGAATTCTAGGGTTCATGAGCTCAACCATCAAATTTTTGGACTCCAAACCACTTCTAATGGTTGAGTCGAGTTCTTTTGATGATTAAAACACAAATTAGAGGTTGAACTTCGGATAAAACCTCACACAAACTCTGAATTTCGAATTCATTCATACCTATCTAAACAAAATAGGTCTATAACTTTAAAAGGTGAAGTTCTTATCTCAAATCATTTGGTAATCTCTAATTCCAAGTTGTTTCTTCTAAATTGCTTCATTTTCTTGAGAGTTCTTCAGAAATCGAGTGAAGTTTCTTCTCCTGGAGGGAATTCACGGTTCTAATGGAGAGAAATGGAAGCTTCCCTCCATTTATACCTCCTCATTTAGCTCAAATGACCATTTGGTTCCTTCAGTTTCCTGTTGTTCATAATTCACCCAAAATTTCTCAATGTTTCATTTAGGGTTTTACTTTTTACTATCTTACCTCCAAGAATATAAAATTGTTTACATAAAGGTCACTTATAAGGCTAATAGACCAAAATGCCCTTTTTCATAAATTTCTACTACAAAAGTCAAAATATATCAACTAATTATTACTAAGATTATAATGCACTCACTTATTAAAAATCTTTCGGGTTCTCACATTCACCCCTCCTTAAGAGGATTCCGTCCTCGGAATCTTTTCATAGTTTACAAAATCTGGATATCTCCTCTTCATTTCATCTAAAGTCTCCCAGGTTAGATCTGATCCAAGAGAATGTTTCCATTTGACCAATACAAGGTCAATTTCTTTATTTCTCAACTTTTTGGTTTTTATTTCTAACATAGCTTCGGGTTCTTCCACCAATCTATTAGGGTTTTCTACTCTTACATCTTTCACAGGTATGATCACCTCTTCTTTTCCAAAATACTTCTTCAAATAACATACATGAAATGTATAATGTATTCCACCAAGTTCCTGCGGTAGTTCTAACTTGAATGCTTGTAGTCCAACTTTCTTCAAGATTCTAAAAGGCCCAATATACCTTGGATTTAGTTTTCCTCTCTTTCCAAACCTTATCACTCCCTTCCAAGGTGACACTTTTATCATTACTAGATCGCCTTCTTGTAAATCATATGGTCTTTTCTTTAAATTTGCATAGCTTCTTTGTCGGTCTTGTGCTGCTTTCATGTTTGCTTGAATCACACCAATCTTCTCATTGGTTATACTTACAATCTCCGGTCCAGTGAGTTTCGTTTCGCCTGCCTCAAGCCAACATAAAGGTGTAATACCGTGTTTTTAAATTATAGAGATTTCGAGTTAATCTTGGTGTGATTAAGATTAGTTAGCTTGTTGTATGAGTTTGGGTGATTAAAAACCCATTTGGGAGAAGTTTGGACTTGAAAAATGCCAAAACAGAGCTACACGGGTCGTGTATGGTCACATGGGTCGTGTAGAAAACCTTTAGAAACCACACAGTAAGCCTTCCAGAGTCACACGGGTCGTGTACCTCTACACGGGTCGTGTAGAGTGTTCAAAACGAGTCCGAAAGCCAAAACAGACCTACACGGGGAATGTGAGTCTACACGGGTCGTGTAGAACAGCCCTACACGGGGCGTGTGAGTCTACACGGGTCGTGTAGGCCTGACAGCACTATATAAAGTGCAGAAAATGCACTTTTCATAAAAAATAGACCCATTTCGATATCCAGAGCTTCCTAAGGCGATTTTCCACCAAATTGAGCCATGAGATGCGTAAGGAAGAGTAAGGAGACTTCAATTTAACCCCGTAAACACGCTCACGATTCCTAAATCATCAAGGTGAGTAATTTATTGATTTTGGGGTTTTGAAACCCTAACTTCCATTTTCGTGTTTTAGCTATATATTGCTATATGTGTTGTTAGTAGATTGTTAGTGGATGCCTTTAGAGTTATTTGTGAGATTATTGTCGAGTTTCTACGGTTGAATTAGTAGAACCGCGAATTTGGGGGTTTCGGCAAGTATTGAGTTAATATTACCATTTATACTCTTTTGTTTCCTCTTTTGATTTATATATCTTTGAGATAGATATAATTGAGATGATTGTGGATATTGGAGAATTGATTTAGACTATGGTGAAATAACCAAGTCTAACGAACAGGAGCCCGGTACGCGTAAATCGGTGGTTCCAAACACTAAGTTATTATCAGGTGAGTACTCTTATGTACTTGAGTAGAATTCTACCTTGTGGTAAACTGAGTATATATATATATATATATATATATATATATATATATATATATATATATATATATATATATATATATATATATATATATATATATATATGTTAGGTTGTTATTGTCGAAATCAAATTGTGATGTAAATTGTTATATGTGAATAACCACAACCTAGTTGAACATACATATTGATTGTATAAACAGAGTAGATGTTAGTGTAGTCACATTAAAGAGTTTTGAGTCAAATTACATAGCCATGAGGGCTATTGAGCTGGAATAGAGTTGGAGTGATTATGTTATCTGTGGATAACAAGAGATGAGTTGAAATCTATATTGAGTATAACAGTAGAGTATATGATAAATTGGTTGAGTTAAAGAGTCTTTGAGTTTAATTGTTACAGGAATGAGAATTGCTATGATTGAGTATAAGTTGGTTGTTAAAAATAAATATATGTGAGAATGTGGTCGAGTTACGAGTAGTACTAAGCATGGTATTTTTATTGAATTAATGTTATTAAATATTAGCTGGTATTGTAAAGCTAATATGTTTGCAGATTTCAGAGTTAAGAGAAAGTGGATAATTGCTAATGAGATTAGCAAAAGAGAATGATAAAGATATTTACTGAGAGGGATTACTGGAGTGTAATTGCTATTACTCACTAAGCTTTATAAGCTTCCACTTGAGTTGTTTGTTGTTTTGCATGTATCTGTAGCTGTGACAGGGGAAGGCATGTGATAAAGAAAGATGGACAACTTAGAGCCTGTCTTTTAATTGAAGTAGATTTATTTGTAATGACTAGTTAAGATTGTAAGGACCTTTTATGTAATTATTGTGATGATAACATCTTGATCCGTGCTTTGATTACAAGTATACCCATTTTGATGTGTAAATTGTTTGAAAATTTTTGGGTGTACTTTGTATGAGAAACCGGGCGTTACAAGTTGGTATCAGAGCATGGTTTAAGTGAACTAGGTCTTTGAGTGTAGAGTCCTAGACTTAAACCGAGAAGAGAAAGACCCCCTATCACATGCTTGGAAAACATATTGCTACAGATGTGAGCGTATTAGTTGAGTATAACTTTTCTGTTATAATTATTATTTGTTATATTCTGTGTGAATATAGATATGGAGACAGATGAGGGCGATTTGATGAATTGGTCAGAGCTGGTTGGATCAATAGTGGATAATGAGATGAGATTTTAGCCGATATGAGATATCAGCTAACGAGGAGACAAGAACTTCAGTTGATAATGAGATGTCAACTGCATGCGAGATGAGATACTAATTCAGATGAGATTGCAGCTGATTGCGAGATTCCATCTAATGATGAGATGAGATTCCGGATGAGGCGAAATTTCAACAGATAATGAGAAAGAGTATGAGCATAAGTTGAGCATGAGCTAGGAGTTGAGACATGTGAGTGTAGCCGAGTACACTCAAGAGTTGAGATCCGAAGTATGCGAGTTTCAGCTAATGAGAATATAAGATTTGTTTCTATGAGGTATGTAAGTAATTTTACTTAACATGTTAGTTGTAACATGTTGCAAATGTTTAATTGTTAATAATACATGTAGTAGAATATGTGTGAAATGTTTGGACACATAAAAGATCAATTGAAATTACATGTGTTAGAAAATTGTGGTTATAAAGTGTAGTAATTGGCATTGAGATGAGAATCACATGTCCATTTGAGGTAAGATTTACATATCACATAACGAGTGCTTTGTGATTATGTATAACCGAGATTATAAGTGGTTGCTTGACGAGTACTTAGCAACCATGGAGAAATGTGTAAAATGAGCATATACATGGTAAGAAATATATAAAGTATGATATGGTGTATATATATATATATATATATATATATATATATATATATATATATATATATATATATATATATATATATATTACTTGTTGTTTCACAGATGTGACGAGATTTCTATGTACGAGTACTGTGTGGTTGAGACCACATCTTCTGTGGGGCCACATAACTAGTACTTATGAATGATCACAATGAATGGTTGAGATAGCCAAAAGAGTATGAGTTGAGAAAGATAATGAGTGTGTAGTTGATTGCACACAATAACTGATTATGAGTTAACACGCTGAGAGATGAATTGTGTAGTTTAGAGTTGTCACATAATGAGATATTTGTGACAGAGTTGTCAGAGGACACTCGAGTAACCACATAAAGAGTACCTTGTGGTTATAATTGAGAGAACCTAGAGTGGTTCAAGTAGGCCTAATTGGCCTAGAGATTGGGTTAATTACCTAATAAATGTGATTGAGACCACATATTCAGTAGGGTCACATATTGAGTAAATGTGATTGAGACCACATATTCAGTGGGGTCACATATTGAGTAAATGTGATTGAGATCACATATTCAGTAGGGTCACATATTGAGTAAATGTGATTGAGACCACATATTCAGTGGGGTCACATATTGAGTAAATGTGATTGAGACCACATATTCAGTGGGGTCACATATTGAGTAAATGTGATTGAGACCACATATTCAGTGGGGCCACATATTGAGTAAATGTGATTGAGACCACATATTCAGTGGGGTCATATATTGAGTAAATGTGATTGAGACCACATATTCAGTGGGGTCACATATTGAGTAAATGTGATTGAGACCACATATTCAGTGGGGTTACATATTGAGTAAACGTGGTTGAGACCACACATTCTGTGGGGGCATGTATTGACTAGTTGAGGTTGAGATCATATACTTCTGTGGAACCACATAACGAGTACCTTGTGGTTAGAGTAGTGAAGACTGTTGTGACTCAGACAAAAGGAGGAGTGATAGTGAGTCTATATGGCTTGAGACCGTAGCGGAGACCCGCTAGAGTCAAATAGAAGATGGATTAAAATCGGAGAATGGTACGAGGTACCATGATCTGATTAGAGGACGGTACGAAGTACCGTGAGATAGCGATGAATGACGAGTTTGGAGAACAGTACGAGGTACTATAAAATAGTGTTGAATGATGAGACAAAGGATGGTACGGGGTACCAAGAGCTGAGGCAGAGTGGTGTTATAATGTTGTGCTTGTGTGTAAACAAGTATGTACTGTGTAGTGATATAGAGTGTTGAGACTGCACTATCCTTGAGTGTGGATATGTATGGTATATATGCGAACCTATACAGTTTGAGACTTTATAGGTTAAAAAGAGGACGAATCAGAGGAGGAGTAACAGTATGAGAGTACTGTGAGATAATACAGTGAGTAATACTGTTGAGAAATGTTGCTGTGAGTAAGAGCATTTGTTATTTGGTTGTGTTGAGAATGTGTGAGGTTTCTTTCATATTGAATGAGATAAAATTTTATAAATAGATGATAAGAAGATATGAGTTAAAAAGAAGAGGAAAGTAATCGTGATTGTGATTGATAGGATTTGTTCCTTAGCAATCAAACCAATTACTGCCAATGAGGGAAATGTATGAATGTCGAGATCATAAAACTATTTATTCGTATGAGACGATAGATAATAGATTTTTGTTATAATAATCTTGAATTATTTATTGAGATTAACGAGTCAGTCGGGTGATGAGATATGATCTCACCGTAGAGATTGCGATGTTAGATGTAATTATTTGAGTCATGTGCAGAGATTTCAGTGAGCCATAAGTATGACCTATTGGTGTCATACGGATGAATTAGAGATTGCAGTGATAATGACGGAGAAGTGGTGAGAGGAAAATTCCATACTGATGGTATGTCAGGAGGAATATATGCGGTTGTGTTAAAAATTTATTAGATAATAATTTATTGAGTTTGATAGAGCTAATGATTTAGTGAGAATGTGATGTGGGTTATCCACATAAGAGAAGATATAATGAGTGAGTGCACCGATAGAAATAACATAAGGTATGTTGTTGAACTGGTATGAAGAGGAGCCACTTTAGTGGAGGATTGCAAATTGTATATTGGGTAAAAACCTAATATGTGTACTGAGGTGGGAGCAAAGATGAATGAGTTACGTAACTTGATTGAGACAGTTGAATATCGGTATCATCGTGTTTTATGAGTGTTTCTTCTACCCTAATCGATTAGGATGTGCATATAGGAGGATTCAATAACTGTGAGTTATTATTAGAGGAGTAAACTCAGAAACAATTAATGTGAAAGTGATGAGACCAATTTTCTTATTGAGTTAGAGTTAACCGTTTCATGGAGATTTGAAATCATTGTGGACAGATGGCAAATAATGATAGTGGTTGGAGTATCAATTGAAGAGTGAGGTGAGATAGCTTGGTGTCAATAATACCATAGCAACGTGTGTGGCTTGAAAGAGTGAGTATTGTCCTACGTAGTAGTGATGATAGCCAATATCACTACAGAGATCATCTCATGAGGATGATGGCGGGTATTACCTATATTATGAGTAAATGAGATGCGACAGTATGTTCATGTCATATGAGCTGACGAGAGGATAATATCATTGTCATACGGAATGTGAAATTACGGTGGTGAGGTGGTTGTATAAACCATACCTGTTCCAAGAGATTCCGAGGACGGAATCTTTTGAAGGAGGTAAGAACTTGTAATACCGTGTTTTTAAATTATAGAGATTTCGAGTTAATCTTGGTGTGATTAAGATTAGTTACCTTGTTGTATGAGTTTGGGTGATTAAAAACCCATTTGGGAGAAGTTTGGACTTGAAAAATGCCAAAAACAGAGCTACACGGGTCGTGTATGGTCACATAGGTCATGTAAAAAACCTTTAGAAACCAAACAGTAAGCCTTCCAGAGTCACACGGGTCGTGTACCTCTACACGGGTCGTGTAGAGTGTTCAAAAGGAGTCCGAAAGCCAAAACAGACCTACACGGGGCGTGTGAGTCTACACGGGTCGTGTAGAACAGCCCTACACGGGGCGTGTGAGTCTACACGGGTCGTGTAGAACAGCCCTACACGGGGCGTGTGAGTCTACACGGGTCGTGTAGGCCTGACAGCACTATATATAGTGCAGAAAATGCACTTTTCGGGAAAAATAGACCCATTTCGATATCCAGAGCTTCCTAAGGCGATTTTCCACCAAATTGAGCCATGAGCTGCGTAAGGAAGAGTAAGGAGACTTCAATCTAACCCCGTAAACACGCTCACGATTCCTAAATCATCAAGGTGAGTAATTTATTGATTTTGGGGTTTTGAAACCCTAACTTCCATTTTCGTGTTTTAGCTATATATTGCTATATGTGTTGTTAGTAGATTGTTAGTGGATGCCTTTAGAGTTATTTGTGAGAGTATTGTCGAGTTTCTACGGTTGAATTAGTAGAACCGCGAATTTGGGGGTTTCGGTAAGTATTGAGTTAATATTACTATTTATACTCTTTTGTTTCCTCTTTTGATTTATATATCTTTGAGATAGATATAATTGAGATGATTGTGGATATTGGAGAATTGATTTAGACTATGGTGAAATAACCAAGTCTAACGAACAGGAGCCCGGTATGCGTAAATCGGTGGTTCCAAACACTAAGTTATTATCAGGTGAGTACTCTTATGTACTTGAGTAGAATTCTACCTTGTGGTAAACTGAGTATACATATATATATATATATATATATATATATATATATATATATATATATATATATATATATATATATATATATATATATATATATATATATATATATATATATATATATATATATATATATATATATATATATATATATATATATATATATATATATATATATATATATGTTAGGTTGTTATTGTCGAAATCAATTTGTGATGTAAATTGTTATATGTGAATAACCACAACCTAGTTGCACATACATATTGATTGTATAAACAGAGTAGATGTTAGTGTAGTCACATTAAAGAGTTTTGAGTCAAATTGCATAGCCATGAGGGCTATTCAGCTGGAATAGAGTTGGAGTGATTATGTTATCTGTGGATAACAAGAGATGAGTTGAAATCTATATTGAGTATAACAGTAGAGTATATGATAAATTGGTTGAGTTAAAGAGTCTTTGAGTTTAATTGTTACAGGCATGAGAATTGCTATGATTGAGTATAAGTTGGTTGTTAAAAATAAATATATGTGAGAATGTGGTCGAGTTACGAGTAGTACTAAGCGTGGTATTTTTATTGAATTAATGTTATTAAATATTAGCTGGTATTGTAAAGCTAATATGTTTGCAGATTTCAGAGTTAAGAGAAAGTGGATAATTGCTAATGAGATTAGCAAAAGAGAATGATAAAGATATTTACTGAGAGGGATTACTGGAGTGTAATTGAGATTACTCACTAAGCTTTATAAGCTTACACTTGAGTTGTTTGTTGTTTTGCAGGTATCTGTAGCTGTGATAGGGGAAGGCATGTGATAAAGAAAGATGGACAACTTAGAGCCTGTCTTTTAATTGAAGTAGATTTATTTGTAATGACTGGTTAAGATTGTAAGGACCTTTTATGTAATTATTGTGATGATAACATCTTGATCCGTGCTTTGAATACAAGTATACCCATTTTGATGTGTAAATTGTTTGAAAATTTTTGGGTGTACTTTGTATGAGAAACCGGGCGTTACAAAAGGCATTCTGCACTTTCTACCATATAATGCCTCAAAAGGTGGCATTCCAATGCTGGAATGGTAACTATTGTTGTATGCAAATTCTACAAGAGGTAGATGCTCATCCCAATTGCCGTGCTCATATGAATTTTTGTCCCCAATTTCTCTTGTAGAGCATCCCAAAATTTTGAAGTAAATCTTGGATCTCTGTCAGACACTATTGATAAAGGTGCACCATGAAGTCTTAATACTTCATCTACATAAATTTGAGCTAACTTTTCAAGTTGAGTAGTTTCTTTGATTGCTAGGAATAACGCGCTCTTTGTCAATCTATCGACAATGACCCAAATACAGTCATGTCCTCTTCTCATTCTTGGAAATCCAACTATGAAGTCCATAGTTATATCTTCCCACTTTCCTGTTGGAATTTGTAAAGATTGAGCATTTCCATACAGAACTTGATGTTCTGCCTTCACTTGTGAGCACGTTGTACACTTAGAAATGTACTTGGCCACTATTCTTTTCATTCCTGGCAACCAATACTGTCTTTTCAAATCTTGATAAGTCTTTGTACTTCCCGGATGAATTGAATATTTAGATTTATGAGAATCTTCTAGAATTAACTTCCTTATTCCACCAACCTTTGGTACCCAAATTCGGTTCTTGAAAGTCTTTAAACCTTGAGTGTTTTCTTCAAATATTACATTCTTTCCTAACTTCTCACTCTTTGTATCCTCACTGGCTATCATCTTTTGTTGGACATCCTTGATTCTTTATATAATGCTAGACATCAGTTCAATTCGCATTGACCTTGTTTTAATCCTTCTCTCTGGAGCTTTTCTACTTAATGCATCAGCCACAACATTCGCCTTTCCAGGGTGATATATGATTTCATAATCATAATCACTAATGAGTTCAAGCCATCTACTTTGCCTCATGTTCAACTCCTTCTGTGAAAATACATACTGAAGGCTTTTATGATCTGTATAAAGCTTACATTTTGTTCCATATAAATAATGTCTCCAAATCTTTAATGCGAAAACAATTGCTGCAAGCTCTAGATCGTGAGTGGTATATCGCGTCTCTGGGTCCTTCAACAGTCGAGAAGCATAGGCTATCACTTTTTCTCGTTGCATCGACACACAACCAAGCCCTCGGTTGGAAGCATTGCTATAAACTATAAAGTCTTCTGTTCCTTCTGGTAAGGTGAGAATAGGAGCATCACATAACTTCTCTTTGAGTGTAGTAATCTTGTTCTTCCTTCCAACAAAACTTTACTTCTTTTCGCGTTAATCGAGTAAGGGGTACTGCTATTCGAGAGAAATCTTGAATAAATCTCCAGTAATACCCAGCAAGGCCAAGAAAACTTCTAACTTCAATGGGTGTCTTGGGAGGTTCCCATTTTTACCGCTTCAATCTTCAAAGGGTCTACTTTTATTCAAATTTGGAATATTTGGCGTATAACTGCTCTTTCTTTAGCACTTCGAGAACCGCCCCCAAATGATGTTCGTGATTTTATTTATTCATTGAATAGATGAGAATATCATCTATGAATACAATTACAAACTTATCCAAGAACGGTTTACAGACCCGATTCATTAGGTCCATAAAAATAGCTGGTGCATTAGTGAGACCAAATGGCATTACTAGAAATGTTGGATTAGGTGTCTAAGCCATAACTAATAATTAGTATTTATCTAATTAATAGTAGCATAGTCCATTTGGGTTGCCCTCACAGCAGGAGGTTTGGTAGAAAGTTCGGTAGAGAGAAAGATTGATTTATTATCTGATTAATAAATCAATAGAAATTAAATATATGGTTTATTAATATATTAAAGTGATAATATATTAATTAGAAACTATATTAATTAATTATAAATAAATCTGGAATTAATTAGAATTAATTTGGTGATTAAATTAATTAATTAAAGGTGCATTGACTAAAACTGTAATTATTCAATAGTTGAGTAAGTGACAGTTTGAGTGAGTGAAGTGACCATCAAAAAATATATATGGAAATATAAATATTTCGATATATATATATATATATATATATATATATATATATATATATATATATATATATATATATATATATATATATATATATATATATATATATATATATATATATATATATATATATATATATATATATATATATATATATATATATATATATATATATATATATATATATATATATATATATATATATATATATATATAAGAGATAATTATAGTTTGAATAATTAAGATAAAGGTTTATCTTGATTTGAATTCAAAAAGGCTTATCTCTTAAGGTTATCTGATCATCTACTGGAGGCTATAAATAGGGAGCCTCATAACCCTCATAACCTGCGATTTTACCCTCTCTCTCTCTGAAGATTTCGATCCCCTCCTGCTCCCTGGGTGTGACTGCATTTGAGGCAAGAGATTTCTGTTGCTTTGCTTCCAAGATTCACTAAAAGGTTGGTTTTTCTAATTCTCTTCTTTTAGATTATTTTTTTTGGCCTTTAGGATTTTGTTATATGTTTAATTAGAAGAAAACTTAGATCCTCATAGGTTGCATGTGAACTTAGGTTATTTAGTTCATAGTTGTAGAAAACCTTTCAGTGGTATCAGAGCTTTTTGGTTGTTTTCTTGTTAAATTGCTATAATTGTTATCCTTAAAATTAAGGTTTAATGTCTTTAAACCCTAATATGGCCAATTCGAAATTAGGGCTAGGGTTTTGAAAACCCTAGCCTCTCCCCTCCTAGTTGGCGATTTCAAGATTAGGGTTTTAGAAGGTATTCTATTTTTGGTAACTTTCATTTGATTAATTAAATGGATAACCTTAAACCCATTGTTTGAATTCGAAAATTAGGGGTTTAAGATAGGTTTAAAATTAATTTGATTAATTTGGTAAAACCTATCTACATTTGAATTAATTTAATTAATTGGTAATTAAAAGATAATTCAAGGATTTAATTTAATTTGATTTAATTGTTTTAAATTGGCGAAAAATTAAAAGATAAATCCTAAAATATTTTAAACGGTTTAAAATATCAAAATTTAATTAATTTAATTAATTGGTTAATTAAAGGATAATTAAATCGATTTTAAAAGGTTTAATTTAATTTTAAATTTTATAGTTTAAATTCCAATAAATTAAAAGATAAACCAAAAACATTTTAAAAGGTTTAAAATTCATCTTATATATATTATAATTAAAAGTTAATATTATATGTATAAGATTTAATGGTTAGTCAAATCAATAGTAGGCATCATTCACGAAGCTGATCTATAAAGTGGGTATAAGGAGACTGCCTATAAAATGGCGGTCTAATGGATGTCCAGTCTCACCCACCGCTCGCCTGATCAGTGGAGGGTCGTTAGCCGAACGTGTTTGATAGGACCGCCTAATCTCATTAATAGTATAATGATATTATTCAAAGTACTAGAACAATTTAAATAAAACCCCAATCTAGTTACTTTAGGAAAAATGTGAATTGGTGCTAACCCATGAAATTGCACATTGCACTTTATGAAACATTGGTGGAGCGTGTGTGGTTTACCGGCACGCCAATTGGGGTTCATAAAGAGTTGCAATGGGTTTCTCGGGTGTTGTCTTTGTTGATGGAGCGTGTGTGGTTTACCGACACATCAATTAGAGATGACAACTGACCCCGAGCGTACCAAGCTAATTTGCATTGTTATTCACACCCGGTTTGTGATCCTCGGTATCCCAGTCACAAACAGTGGGGCACATCCGAGATTAAACATGCTATTGAACAGTTCAATAAATCTCAAAAGAAACTAGGAATTCCATTTTAATAAGATTATCTTTCTGCGATGGAATTGGCTGAATCGTCATTTGCCTACCTTATAAAATTTACAATATTGATTACAGCATCCCTCTTCGAGATTGTAAATTGTTATTGTAGGATCCTAGCCTTATAATTATTATTGGGTTATTATAAGGATTATTATATGTATCCAATTAAAACTATCTTCTTGTATAGATGTCTTCTGCTGATCAATCCGCCCCCCACTCTAACTCCAATGTTACATCTATCTTGTCATTGTGCTCCAAAGTTACGTTGGACGGTACCAACTACAATGACTGGATCCGTAACATCAAAATGGCTCTTAGGTTTGAACATAAAGAGTATGTTCTGGAAACCGAGTTTGTTGAAATTGATCCCGATACTGCTACTCCCGAAGAACTCGCCCAATACACAAAACATTCTGATGATGCAACCAAAGTGGTCAAAGCCTTCACAAATGGGAAGCCTAGAGATGGAGAGTCCATCTGCAGCCACGTGCAAAGGATGCAAGGATATGTGGAGAGGCTTAGAAAGCTTGAGATGCCAGTTCACGAGGATTTAGCTATAGACATAGTGCTGAATTCTCTACCGAGTTCTTATGACCAGTTCACGCCGGCGTATCATTTGAACAACATTCAAGCCACCTTGACTGAACTGCATCACATGCTACGTACTGTTGAAGACGGAATAAAGGGTAAAAGTATACCCTCAGTTAGCCAGCCCGTCTTGGCAATTGGTGGTGGAAAGGGGAAGAAGAGAAAGAGCCCTCCTAATCAGAATTAGAGGGAAAAGGTATATGTTGGATCGTCCAGCAGCGGCCCGAGACCCAAAGCTTATGGTATTGCTCACAATGCCAACCCCAAGGAAGCCGACTGCTTCTACTATAAGGAAAAGGGCCATTGGAAAAGAAGCTGCCCAAGATACTTGCAATACTTGAAAGATGGCAAAGTGAAGCCGTCTTCAGCAGGTATATACACTATCTCTAAAAACTCACCATCTTCCAGTTCGTGGGTCCTTGATACAGGATGTGGTTTTCACATTTGTTCTGATTTGCAGGGCCTAAAGGAAAGCACGGAGGTGGAGCACGGTAGATTGAACCTGATCATGGGAAACAGGAGATCGTCGCCTGTCACCAAGATCAGAATCTATTGTTTAGTGCTTAGTAGTGGTGTTTGTTTAGAACTTTTAAATTGTTGTTATTCGCCAGAAATGGCAAGAAACATTATTTCCTTTCATGCATTGTTTAGACAAGGTTTCCAGTTTTCTTTTGATAATATAAATGGTTCTATTTCTGTTTTTCAAAATGGTGCTTCTATTTTTACTGCTTTACCTTGTGATGGTGTGTATGAAACAATACAATGTGTTGACAATTTAGGACATATTGTAAATTATATTGATTCTTCTAGTGGTGTAGAAAAGGCGTGCTAATGGCACTTTCGTCTTGGGCACATTAACAAGAAACGCATTGCCCAACTCTAAAAGGATGGAGTGTTGGAATCATTCGACCTAAAATCGGATGATGTATGTGAATCTTGTCTTTTGGGCAAGATGATTAAGTCACCATTCAAAGGGTCCTTTGAAAGAGGTGAAGGTCTGTTGGACATCATACACACAGATGTGTGTGGTCCCTTCAGGTCAACCACAAAAGATGGCACACGGTTCTATGTGACCTTCATTGACGATTATAGTAGATACGGGTATATCTACTTAATCAAGCACAAGTCAGACACCTTTGAAAAGTTCAAGGAATTCAAAAATGAAGTTGAGAATCAATTGGGCAGGAAGATAAAGATGCTCAGATCCGACAGAGGCGGTGAGTATCTTAGCATCGAGTTCCTAGACTATCTAAAGGAGTGTGGAATAGTTTCACAGTTATCGCCTCCTCGGACACCACAGTTGAACGGTGTAGCCAAAAGACGTAACTGAACCCTATTAGATATGCTTCGTTCCATGATGAGTCGAGCTTCACTTCCAATCCACTTCTGGGGGTATGCCTTAGAGACTGCCGCCCACATCCTCAATCTTGTCCCAACTAAGAAGGTTGCTAAAACACCTCATGAGATGTGGACGGGGAAAGTTCCCTCGTTAGCACATATCAAAGTCTGGGGTTGTGAGGCTTTCGTTAGACGAGAGACTCACGACAAACTCGCAGAGAGAAGCGAGAGGTGTATCTTCATTGGATTCCCCAAACAGTCTTTTGGATACTTGTTCTACAGACCAAGCGAGGACGTGGTCTTTGTAGCTAGACGAGGTGTCTTTCGAGAGAGAACTCATATTCAAAGAGGACAGTGTGAGTACAATTGATCTTGAAGAAATTCAAGAGACACCAGATAATGCAACCTTAGGAGAAACTAGCAACCAACAAGAGGAAGAAGTTCCTGTTGGTCCGACTAATATATCCTTACCTCTTAGGCATTCTAGTAGAGTTAGCATGCCACCCGAGTTTTATGGATTCTATATAACTACGGATGGGGACACGTTTGTCAGTGATAGGACACTGACAAATCTGGATGAGCCAGATAACTACCGGGAAGCAGTGGCGGGCCTTGAGTCTGCCAAATGGAAAGAGGCAATGGACAGCGAGATCAAATCCATGTATGACAACCAAGTTTGGAACTTGATTGACAATGTACCGGGTCGAAAGACAGTCGGGTGCAAGTGGATCTTCAAGAAGAAGACCGACATGGATGGAAAGGTACACACTTTCAAGGCAAGACTGGTTGCGAAGGGCTTTACTCAAACCCCAGGGATTGACTATGATGAGACATTTTCACCAGTGGCCAAGATAAAGTCTATTAGGATTATGTTAGCCATAGCTGCATTTCATGATTATGAAATTTGGCAGATGGACGTCAAAACCGCTTTCCTTAATGGGAAGTTGACTGAGGATGATTACATGAATCAGCTAGAGGGTTTTATCGATGCAAAGTATCCTAATAAGGCGTGTAAGCTTGAGAAATCAATCTATGGATTGAAACAAGCTTCTCGCAGCTGGAATCTTTGTTTCCATGAGAAGGTCAAAGAGTTTGGTTTCTCTAGAAGCGAGGATGAGTCCTGTGTATATGTCAAGGCTAGTGGGAGTATAGTCACCTTTCTAGTGCTGTATGTTGATGACATACTGCTCATGGGAAATGACATTCCAACCTTGCAAGATGTCAAGTCTTGGCTTGGGAAGTGTTTCGCCATGAAAGATCTAGGAGAGGCTGCCTATATTCTCGGGATAAGAATATTGAGAGATAGGAAGAAGAGACTGATTGGACTCAGTCAGAGTACATACTTGGAAAAGGTACTGAAGAGGTTTAGTATGGAAAATTCCAAGAAGGGAGAGCCACCTATCGAATGTAATGCCAAATTGGTAAGACTCAGAGTCCGAATACAGACGAGGAGATAGCTGACATGAGTCGGGCACCTTATGCTTCGGCTGTGGGGTCGATCATGTACGCTATGACATGTACTCGACCTGACATGGCCTTTGCCTTGAGCATGGTCAGTCGGTATCAGGGAAACCTTGGATGGGCACAATGGACAGCTGTCAAGAACATACTCAAGTATCGGCAGAGTACAAATAACTTTGTCTTAGTCCTTGGTGGTAGTGATACCTTGAGAGTTGACAGGTATACGGATGCCAGCTTTCAGACAGATAGAGACAATGGTCGGTCTTAGTTGGGCTAGGTTTTCCTTTTGAATGGGGGAGCAGTGACTTGGAAAAGTTCCAAGCAAGAGACGGAGGCTGATTCTACTTGCGAATCAGAGTACATAGCAGCGAGTGAAGCGGCAAAGGAAGCGGCTTGGCTGAAGAACTTTATCGGTGACCTTGGAGTAGTCCCGAGTATTCAGGAGCCCATGGAACTGTTCTGCGATAAGGAAAGGAGCGGTTGCTTTGACAAGGAACCGAGAGATCATGGAAAGCCCAGACACATCGACAGAAAGTACCACTACATAAGACATAGAGTAGAAGAAGGTCACCTCCTAATAAAGAAGGTATCATCAGAAGATAATCCTGTAGACCCCTTGACAAAGGCTCTGAGTAGGATTAAGCACAATCAACATGCGCGGCGCATAGGATTAAAAGATGATATTAGTTTTTGTAATTAGATAGGATTTGAAACTTATTGCAATATAAATGTAATTGACTTTGGTGATTTACTAATATAGTTTTGTTAATGAGTATTTGATACTGCCTTTTGTCGATTGTTTATTATTGTGTTTCATTTTTTCATGTTTACTTCCTGAGTAATTTTATATTATTCAAATGTCCACAGTCGCTGATACTTTTAGGGAGTAAGTATGAATGAAGGCTGTCATGAATTGTTTTGTAGATTGTCTAAGGAGTTAGACATAGCAATATGATTGCTACAATATTCATGAGTACTTAGAAATAGGGATTTAAGTATTGGATAAACCCACGCTCAACAGATTGCTTCATGGATTATATCACGAGCAATGTTGAGACGATAATATCTTTTGATCTTTAAGTAGAGACATATAAGTTATGTTTTACCAAGCGGTTGTTCATTGACAATGCGAAAACGCATCGGTAATGTGATGTTATAAAACGTGTTGTTGTGAATGATTTGACTAGTAAAAGACATAAGTATATGAGTCAAAGCTTATTCGTCACTTGACCCTGTCGGGAAACAGATATCTGTAGGCCTCTCGATGATTTTGAAGTTGACTGAAAGGGTTGGCCAACCAGGACTAAATTGATATGCTCAATTGGTAGTCTTAAAGTCATGTGCAAATCAGAAATCGGGTAACAGAGAATCAGACCAGGATTGATTTTAATCCATGTCTTAAGTCTGAAAATATCTTGCTGGATGGAAGATCATCTGATCACTTATCTATGGACAGAACTGACTAGGTCAGAGTTCGGCAACGGTTTCTAGGAAGCTACAGTTGCTAATTAATTAGAGGCTAAATTGGTAATTATAGTCATAGACTTATCCAAGTGGGAGACTGTTGGATTAGGTGTCTAAGCCATGACTAATAATTAATATTTATCTAATTAATAGTAGCATAGTCCATTTGGGTTGCCCTCATAGCAGAAGGTTTGGTAGAAAGTTCGGTAGAGAGAAATATTGATTTATTATCTGATTAATAAATCAATAGAAATTAAATATATGGTTTATTCATATATTAAAGTGATAATATATTAATTAGAAACTATATTAATTAATTAGAAATTAATCTGGATTAATTGGAATTAATTTGATGACTAAATTAATTAATTAAAGGTGTAAGGACTAAAACTGTAATTATTCAATAGTTGAGTAAGTGACAGTTTGAGTGAGTGAAGTGACCATCGAAATATATATGGAAATATATAGATTTTTCGATCTATATATATATATATATATATATATATATATATATATATATATATATATATATATATATATATATATATATATATATATATATATATATATATATATATATATATATATATATATATATATATATATATATATATATATATATATATATATATATATATATATATATATATATATATATAAGAGATAATTATAGTTTGAATAATTAAGATTCAAAAAGGCTTATCTCTTAAGGTTATCTGGTCATCTACTGGAGGCTATAAATAGGGAGCCTCATAACCCTCACAACCTGCGATTTTACCCTCTCTCTCTCTGAAGTTTTCGATCCCCTCCTGCTCCCTGGGTGTGACTGCATTTGAGGCAAGAGATTTCTGTTGCTTTGTTTCCAAGATTCACTAAAAGGTTGGTTTTTCTAATTCTCTTCTTTTAGTTTATTTTTCTGGGCCTTTAGGATTTTGTTATATGTTTAATTGGAAGAAAACTTAGATCCTTATAGGTTGCATGTGAACTTAGGTTATTTAGTTCATAGTTGCATAAAACCTTTCGAGAAATTCGTAATGACCGTAGCGGGTTCTAAATGCAGTCTTCTCGATATCATCTTCTTTTACTCTAACTTGATGGTAAGCAGACCTCAAGTAAATTTTTGAAAAGTAATCTACACCTTGTAACTGATCAAAAAGATCGTCTATTCTCGGCAATGGATAACGGTTCTTTATGGTGATCTTGTTAAGCCCACGGTAGTCAATACACATACGCATTGATCCGTCCTTCTTCTTCACAAACAACACTCGAGCACCCCAGGGTGAGGAACTAGGCCTAATGAATCCTTTATCGAGTAACTCTTGCAACTGCGTCATTAACTCACGCATTTCAGTCGGAGCTAACCGATACGGGGCACGCGCTATAGGAGAAGCCCCTGGGATAAGGTCTATACGAAACTCAACTTGTCTTTCCGGTGGTAAGCCAGGCAATTCATCTAGAAAAACTTCTAGAAATTCACGTACTACTTCGATATCTTTATAAGTCCTTTTGAAAGGCACTTTCGAGCTTTAATCACACTGATAAGATTCGAGACACGATTCCCTCTTTCTCCGTATACGTAAACTTTGCCCTTAGGTGTCTTGACGGACACCCTCTTCTGGCCGCATGCTATCTTTGCATCATTTACACCAAGCCAATCCATGTCGATTACTATATCGAAGGACTTAATCCTAATCGGAAGAAGGTTAATTCGAAACTTCTTATTATCAATTCTAAGCTCACAATTTCTGTACATATGCTGAACTTCTATATACTTTCCATTTGCTACTTCCACTTCATAAACTACATCTAATAACTCTAGTGGCACTTTTAATTTGATTCCAAACTCATGTGATACAAATGAATGTGTAGCTCCGGAATCGAACAACACATAAGTAGGGAGCGAATTAACAAAAAGAATACCTGAGACAACATCATGAGTCTCCTTCGCCTGCTCTCGGGTAATCATAAAAGCCCGAGACTTTACCTTTTGCGATTCCTGTTTCTTTTGAGCTATCGACATTAGGGTCTCGCCACCTTTCTTTGGGCAATTAGTGCTGAAATGCCCCTTCTCCTGGCATGAATAACACTCCACTTCACCGATATACTTCACCTTACAATCTTTCTTCTTGTGACCAAACCGGCCACACTTGTAACATGCTCCCGCTCCAAACTGACAGTCGCCTTCGTGTTCCTTACCGTACTTTTCACACTTCTTTCTACTCCCCTGCCTAGATTGAGTTGACTGAAACTTTCCTTTCTTTTTAAAAATTTCACTGCTACTTTCAAACTTTCCCTTATCACCAAAGTTTGGTCGTTCTTGATTTCGACGCTTCCCTACATCTTCCACATTTCTAGCAGCAATGATTGCATCATCTAGAGTTTCAGCTCTCTTCACTTCAAGTTCATACTCCCAAGGTAGACCTCGACCATATCGGTTGACCCAGGAACGAGCAGTGGAATAAGATTCTCCTATAAATGGCAAAATGTCGCAGAACTTCTTGGTATACTCGTCCACCGATAAATTGCCCTTCTTAAGAGTAAGGAAATCTTCTTCTAACTTCTCTATATCTCTCGTGGGATAGAATTTATTCTTTAATCGGGAGACGAATTCAATCCACTCATCTTTTAGCAATCGAGAAGCATAATACACTTTGTCGCCTTCCAAACATTTACTAACTTCCATCACTTGTTCGGTTTCCCGAACCCACCTCATGGTTACTTTCGGTTCAACACTACCAAGGTATTCAGTTGGTCTACAAGAAAGGAAGGATTTAAAAGTACATCCTTTTCTGTTCTCCGCTCCCACACTTACCTCACCTGTAACGACCCAAAAATCTTGAATTTATATTGAGAAAATACTTAAGGAAAGACCAAAATATTTTGAAAGTTTTAAAATAATTTACTGGGAAATGTAGTAAAATTCCAAGAGTTTGGAGAGATATGTTGAAAAAGGGCAAAATGGTCATTTGACATCCAAATGATTCTTAAGTAAAGAAAATATGATTTTTGGAGCTATTATGTAATGAAATAAACTTAAAAAGAGGAATTTGGAGTTTTGGGACACTTTTACAAAAGTTGTAATAAATAAAGGTAATTTGGTCATTTTACGATGAAGAGGGTAATTTGGTCATTTGGTCATACACGGAAATTATTATGAAGTTACAATTCTAGTCTAGGACTAAAAATGTAAGAAACTAAGTCTTATGTGATAAAAATTGATTTTTTGTGGCAAAAGTCCAAGAAAGTGAACTAGAGGGACTAAATCTGTAAATTGGGAAGTATAAAAGGGAGAAATATCTCCCATATGATTACAGAACCTTGAGAAGCTACGGGAGAACTCTTGAAGTCACGAATTCTGGAACTCTTGGAAGAATTGAAGCAGGAAAATTTGGAATTTGAGCTTGGAAGTTGAAGATTATCAAGATAAAGGGTTAGTAGTTGACTTTCTAGCCAAACTCTTGAACATGTTCTTCACGGGATGAACTGGAATTGAGTTCCAGTTATGATCCCAATATGTTTTAATGATTTCCTGTGTCTTATCATGTTAATATGAAAAGAACAAGTGATTAAAACAAACGATTTTGTTGGTATTGTGGATTTTGGGGTTTTTGGTTCAAGAACCCTAATTTCTACATTCTAGGATTTGGAATGATTTCATGGATTAAACTTGTTATAAACTGAAGGTTTTAGTCATGGAATGATTCCATAAGTATTAAGTCAAGTATCAAGTTCTTAACAAACCACAACAGGAAGTTATAGTGCAAAAATCGGACTGCTACAGTGTAAAACCGAAGTGAAATGGAGCTGCCCAGAAAGAGCACGGGTCGTGCTCATTTAGCAAGAGTCGTGCTCCCCCTACACTTCAAAGTATGTTGTTATTTAATGCATGCATGAGTCGTGCTCCCTTTAGGCTTAATTTTGCACGAGTCGTATGTTTATTCAGGGGCTTTTGAAGTTTGAATTCGATGCTAGGCATGTCCAAATGACTTCAAACTTTAACTACAAGTCCATGATGGTTTGAAAAGTCATGGAAAATTATTAAACCAGGAATACGACCTCTCGAGGGTAATGTAGTGAAATACGGATGAGATACGACTCATATAAAGTTAGTTAGTTAGAAGTTATACACTTGTTATGACCTGTATTGGTATTATAAGGACTCTAATGAGTTATAGAGTCAGTTAGAATGAATGTTAATGTATAACATGTCAACTATAGGTTCATGCCAAATAATTATTGGATCAAGAAAGAGTACGAATGCAAGGAACGCTTAAACAATCTACAAGCAATGCATGAGGTGAGTACATGTAGTATTTTTACCCATTTTGGGGTACATGGCAAGTAAGTATTTTTAAGATTTCTTATAAAATCTCTTTACGCGAAATTATATGCAAGAGTATAATTCTAACTTGTTGTGATAGTATAATGCTATATTTGAAATTATGTTTTGAACTACAAGTCAACTTAAGTGAATGTATGTTGGTCTATGAACCAATTATGTGAAAGTATATTTTGATTTCAAGTTATATATGTTTTCAAGTATGAGTATGCATATAGCCACAAGATGTTTAAGAAGTATGTTTTGGTTACAAACTATATATGTTTTCAAGTATGAATGGCATATAGCCATAAGATGTTTGGAAAGTATGATTTGGCATTAAGCCTGGAATGTTATAAAAACATGTTTTAAACGTATGATTATTATGTGATGAAAGTTATAAATTTGGCATTTAGCCATAAAAACAGAAAATGATGTAGTTTGGCACTTAGCCACTGTCTATATGTATGTGAGTAATGTTCAAGCAAGTAAAAAGTGTTTTGTATGACTGGTAATTATAGCAAGCAACGTTAGTAAGGGAACTATGTTCCACCTACCCGGGCTAGGTAAGGGGTCTACTGGGGGAAAAAGCCCCATCGCGAAGTAGATTGCCTAAGCACTTCCATGGTGAGGATTGATCCGTTCTTTCTAGCCATAGACACTTGGGGTATCACTTATGGTGATTAAAGCCCTAAGTATAAAAATCCAGCAAGCTTATAAAACCAGTCAAAGAAAGTAAGAAAGATGTTATTTTTGCAATGTATGATATGAAATGATTTTGAAAAGTAAAGAGTTGTAGTATGTTGCTACTATAAAGTTAAGAAAGATGTTATTTTTGCAAAGTATTTTATGAAATGTTTTGAAAAGTAAAGAGTTTTGTTACATAACTACTATAAGCTTTTGATAGAGGTTTCATGTAAAGAATTTTAAAGAGAAAAGTTGGAAAAGGAAATCTAATGTTTGAGTCTAAAACTCATGTAACTCACGAGACATTATTGTCTTACGTATTGTATGTTTTTGTCATGTATCCCAGGTTAATAAGCTAAGGTTTAATGGATTGAAGTTTGGCTGGAGTGGAGCTCGAGTTAGCTCCCATCTTGGACTCAAGGTTTAATCCTCTCTTGCTTACTATGGTTAGTTTGGTATGGATTTGTAACACCCATAGTTTTTAAACATGAAAATTATCGGTTTTTGATAAACCATATTTTTGTATTTGTGAACTTTTACACAAAACCATAGTATTTGAAAATAGTAAGAAATGGGGTGTCACAAGTTGGTATCAGAGCCATAGTTTAAGCGAATTAGGATTGGCTTGTTCCACTCCTAGGCTTAAACTCATGCTATAGGAATGCTAGTTCATGAAAGTATACTATATGGTGTCTTAAATGATTAAGACATTATGCATTATTTAAAATATGTAGATATATAACACTAAGAAGGCTATGTTTATAAAGTTGTAAGATTTCTAGTAGTGATCACCATGTACTTATAATGGTGTTATATGTTAAAGGAACCAGTGTCCCATGTGACTGACAACGCAGCGGTCGTCGTGCGGTCAAAAATAAGAGAAAACCTAACTCACACACTAGTATATCGGTAGTCAGGGTCGATCTACAAGAGCTTCGTGGTTAGACTAGATGAGAGATTACCAACTAATAGTGTCACAGCTAGAGTCGGAGGATCTGGTTTCTATCTTCTTAATCACTAGCAAACAAAAGCAATGATCAAACACTCTCAAGCCAAGCTAAGCTATGCTCAAATGACCTAGTCACTTTCTGAAATCAGAAGTACATCTCTGAATCAGAAGCAATCAAAGGTATCCAAACTAGCAAAACCAAGCAAAGCATAAACTAGCCACTAACTAAAGTTCTACTGAACAGTTATTAGCCAAGGTTTAATGCTTACAAAATAACCTAATTAGCTACTGATTTCAACTAAGGAAAACAGTCCCAACAAGGTCCAAACACAATTCAATAGCCAAAACCAAACACAGGCATTCAAAACATCGAAATACCAACATTAAATGTAACCAAATGATTTCATTCACCAAAACTGAATCCCAAACGTTCAAACAGTAACCAAATGTTACTAAAACAGAAACCTAAGTGCTCAAAGTCAGTGGTTGTCACTCCCAAAGACTTTAGCTACAAAACTACTTGCTACTAAAAGGAAATTAAATTCAAAAATCATAAAATACCAATTTTGAGCTTGTTGAAACGAAATCGTGGAGTCAAAGAGCTTCAAGGTCGATTTTACACCCGGTCTTTGCTAGGGTTTTCGGCTGGAAATTCATCTATTTATACTTGCAAATTTCCCGCAGCCGCGCCGCGCAGAAGTGAAATCCGCGGCGCGCGTACTGATCTCTTCCCGTTTCTTCGGCATTTGAATGTGTTCCACCGCCTTAAGCCCGCGTCGCGCAGATCATAGATCCGCGGCGCGCGTACGAGTTCTCTTGATTTTTCATTCTTTCCAAACTTCTTCCTTTTGCACACTTTTAGTCCCTGTTTCTATTCTTTTTCTCCAAACAAGTCCTGGCACGAAAAGTAAGAATACCCAGACATATTTGATATAATTTTATCAAGAACAGGGCTCAACAACGCCTAAAATACTTGATATCACTAGGCGTTGTCAAACATCCCACACTTGTGCCTTGCTTGTCCCCAAGCAAGAGAGTTTTTAACAAATTATAATAAAGAATCAAACAATTTTTGACTGCGTTCAGTTTCAAAGTTTATTGCTCTTTGAGTTAGAGTGGAATAGTTCGTGAAAACATAATTGAATTGTTCTTTGGAATTCATGGCTTTCTAGAGAACCCTTGATTACAAACTTTTTGTCCACAATGAAGTGTACTTACTCATTCAGATTCTAAAGGCCATTAAGGAATTGTCCATGACTTTCGATGTTGTTCGTGTAGCGAGCTTTCAAAAATACCATCCCAGACCAGACGATCTTAGGTGATAAGGTGCATAAGGCCCACCCATTTTAGACCTACCGGCTCGAACAACAAAGGCCACAGATTGACTTTTCCTTCCTAAACTCCAATCCTAAAACAGCTCAATCTTCTAAACTCGTAAAACTCAACTTAATTGACTAACTAATAGCATGATCGCAAATAAACAGTATTTCTTGAAAAATACTAATGTTATCACAATCACAAACCATTCATTTCAAAATTGCAATTTATTAAAAATTTTGAAAAATATTGCTAAAAATTGAAAAATTGATCATTTCTGCAAAAAATTTTCAAAAAAATCTCTTTCGACCGTCCACACCCCACACTTAAAACCGTACAACGTCCCTGTTGTACACATTTATTTCAAAACAAGGGAGAAAGAGTTACCCCTTTTGGACGATAAACTGATTGGTGCTCAATATCACAGGTATAATTGCGTACAAATGAATCCTTGATTTTGTATTCTGGAGTTGTAGCGCTACAGTGAACACGCCGGTGGTCGAGACAAGTGAAGGGGGCACGGTGACCCCACACTTGTCTGAGACAACTTCTTCTCAAATTGGTATATCATGCATCACTTAACAAACAAATTAAAAACAAACATAACAAAATAAAATATGAACAGAAATATACAGATAGATGTGTCATAAGTTTGTACATATATTCCAAAAATATAAAAAGAAGAAAGAAAAAGGTACATCAATCACTGCCAGGCGGCCTGGAGGGTCCAGCCTCATGATCATGGGCCCGGGCTGGGAATGGTCGGGGACGTCGGCCCTGCTGAGTGGCCAACTCCAAAAGTACCTCCCCGATCCACTCGAGCTGGTCCTCCATCCTCGCAACTCAGGCCTCCAACCGATGGATGGCCGCTGGATCCTCCTGTGGCTGTGTCGGGGTTGCGGGCTCTGGCGCTGGCTCTGGCCTCCTGCGTCTCCTGTCAGGCTGGGCATATGCGGGCTGAGGTGCCTGAGGAGGCTCGGTCGGTGCCCGGATGTACTGCCCGGGGCACTGCAGCTCAATGAACCGCATCCTCTCCAAAGTGCGTGCTGTAGTGTGCGATGGAGGTAGAGCGGTCAAAGAAGCTGCCACGGGGGCAGTAAGGATGCCATAGGAATGGGCCAGGCGGGTAATAAAATACCCCCTGGCTAGTGGGCTGCTGGTGGAGGCGCCGGTAGAGTGGGTGGAGAGAGCAACCGCAAGGGCGAAGGGAAGGTGGAGAAATCTGGACGGGTCGAGGAGAGCCCACAAAAATGTCATGTCGTCCCCAGACACATTCTCGCCTCCCTCCCGCTGCATGATGGAAGTGGAGACGATCCGGTGCATGAGGCGGTGAAGTGGATCGCGTAGATGGCTCTCCCTCGAGGTCCCTGCCTCGTACCTGACGTTGGACAATGGCGTCCATATCTCCATGTTGGGTGCCCTGTCCGGCTCCTCCTGAATGCAGGACCCGAAGAACCGGGTGAAATAGCGATGCTGGAGGTCCGTGGTAGTGTAGATGCCTGTGCGCCTCCAAAACTCCCGGAGGTTGCACTCCCTGTGCTCACCTCCCAAACGAAAGCGTACGAGCCTGGATCGTGGATCCGAAGCCCTAGGAGCGAAATGGATGGTAGACAGGAACTCCAGGAGAATCTCCGTGTAGACCACATCCTCGTCAGTGGCCATGATCCGGTCCCATCCTCTGCAAGTGAACGACGCCTCCTCATGGGTCCAGGTGCGATGTAAAAATGGCTCGATCGCACCACAGAGCCCTGCGTCTCTCAAAATGTCTCTATCAATGACTGTCGCCACGAGCACCCGACGACTCCTCAATGCGTCCCTCCGCGAGGTGTACTCTGTCGAACTGGCAAGCTCCGCAGGGAACTGGAGGAAAGCGTGCTCCAATCTGAACATTATCTGCAAAAAGAAAATATAGCTACAAAACAAAATTTTTTTTTGCAAAATCAGTCCTTGTCTTCCCTGCCGCACCGCGGCGCGGCGCGGCGTGCGGCTGTTTCCAAACCCCGATCCAATCTCCTGATTTAACCTGCTAAATCTCAATATAATCATACCACAATGTAGCCTAGGTGCCGACTAGCTCATCTAGGGTCTCCATTTGGCAAAACAAACACCCTATAAGCTAGCATTAGTGATTCTAAGTTTTGAACTATTTTAGGCAAATCACTAAAATCAACTGCCTAATCGCTAGTTTTAACGAGTAATAGATAGTTAGAATGGCATACCTTGGTAGTTGGAACAAAATGAGCAAGAAAAATTTCAAGAGAATTTCGATAACTAGAGCTCCGAGTCGTGTGTGGGCCGTGCGAGCCGCGGCTTACCTTATAAAGGAGAAAACTGACTGATCGTTTACCGCATCGCGGATTTGCACTTTGCGCGTCGTGCATGTCACCAAATCAACCCCTACGTATCGGGTTGTTTACGATCCCGCGTCGCGTAATTCAAATACCCGTGGCGCGGACTTCAAAATTTTCAAAACTTCTCAAATGACCCCACACTTATTTCAAACCACTAGTACCTGCAAAAAGATTGATGTATTTTTTTATTTTATTCAAAGAAATATATCCTAACTTATGACACGATGGGTTGCCTCCCAACAAGCGCTAAGTTTAACGTCTTCAGCCAGACATGCTATTCCTTCTACTGCTCAGTTGCTGCTTTCTGATTAACTCCCGTGAATGCTTGGAGGTAGCTTTGAACCTCCAAGCTCGGTCCTTCCTTCTATATCTCTTCAAAACCACTGGCTTGACGTGAAGCACCCCCAGTGCCGCTTCCAGTAGTTGTTTCACACCTCGGTTGCTAGTGTCTCGCATGCTATCTTCAGGTTGCAATTTTGGTTTGCAGTACCAATAAAAATTTTCCAATCGAATGGGATCGGAAAGCAACATATCAGGATCCTTCCATATGTCCTCATCGATAGTATTGATCACATCTAATTTTCCATTCATGAATGGAGATAAAATCATGTTTATTGTTTTCAAATATC
This sequence comes from Cichorium intybus, assembly GCA_023525715.1. Taxonomy (NCBI): domain Eukaryota; kingdom Viridiplantae; phylum Streptophyta; class Magnoliopsida; order Asterales; family Asteraceae; genus Cichorium; species Cichorium intybus. Next base: position 173,238 of record JAKNSD010000045.1, on the reverse strand, counting down.
AATTCGTCAGCATCATCTTCTTGATCATCGTCCAACAGGTGGATCGGAACCAAGAGTGAGTGACTGGTTTGATCCGATGGTGGTACAAAGTCACCCATCACCAGATCCTTACTTTCAAATTTCTCAAAATTTTCAAAAATCATAGGGTCGGGGGTAATATTGTTATCTACACCCCCTTCCTCAAAGACATCAATAACTTCAAAATTTTCAGGAATCGTTGGGCTGGGGTCTGTACTGTCACTTACAGCTCCCTCCACAACATCCTCATCAATCAAATCGTCTGGTTATGGTATGGATTCACTCATCACCAGCTCGATATTATCAACATTTTCAAAAACATCAAAAGCTGTTGAGTCAGAGGTAGCATTGTCACCTACAACCTCTTCCTCAACAACATTTTCGACCCTCTCAGTGGTCTCTTGACTTTCCCACGGTGTATGCCCTTCCATCACATATTCAGGTGATGCAAGTTCACACACATTATTGTCGGTATAAAAATAACTCACCTCCGGTTCTTGCGAAGGTGGTGAACATTTCCAATTTTCCTCTAACCTGTCTAAAGAAGCTTGCACTTTTTCAAGAGCTTCAGCCTGGTCCTTCTGCTCATGGTAGTTGTTATACATGAATACCCAAAGTTGGGCCCAAGTTGTAGAATTCTCAGGCTGAGATGACTCCTCGGTCCGCCATCCATTGTCATCGGGTGATCCATTGTAGCAATCATCCTCGTAATAGGTGTCGGTCGGATTTTCATAATACTCATAATACTGATCCGGGTACATGTAATCACCCATTAGAAGGATGTACACATACCAAAAATCAAAAACTAAAATCAAACATCAAAAATCAGAAACTAAGTCCTACAAATCACCTAATCTAAGCGCACAGCTCCCCGGCAACGGCGCCAAAATTTGACAACGCAGCGGTCGTCGTGCGGTCAAAAATAAGAGAAAACCAAACTCACACTAGTATAGCGGTAGTCAGGGTCGATCCACAGGAGCTTCATGGTTAGACTAGATGAGAGATTACCAACTAATAGTGTCATAGCTACAGTCGGAGGATCTGGTTTCTATCTTCTTAATCACTAGCAAACAAAAGCAATGATCAAACACTCTCAAGCCAAGCTAAGCTATGCTCAAATGACCTAGTCACTTTCTGAAATCAGAAGTACATCTCTGAATCAGAAGCAATCAAAGGCATCCAAACTAGCAAAACCAAGCAAAGCATAAACTAGCCACTAACTAAAGTTCTACTGAACAGTTATTAGCCAAGGTTTAATGCTTACAAAATAACCTAATTAGCTACTGATTTCAACTAAGGAAAACAGTCCCAACAAGGTCCAAACACAATTCAATAGCCAAAACCAAACACAGGCATTCAAAACATCGAAATACCAACATTAAATGTAACCAAATGATTTCATTCACCAAAACTGAATCCCAAACGTTCAAACAGTAACCAAATGTTACTAAAACAGAAACCTAAGTGCCCAAAGTCAGTGGTTGTCACTCCCAAAGACTTTAGCTACAAAACTACTTGCTACTAAAAGGAAATTAAATTCAAAAATCATAAAATACCAATTTTGAGCTTGTTGAAACGAAATCCTGGAGTCAAAGAGCTTCAAGGTCGATTTTACACCCGGTCTTTGCTAGGGTTTTCGGCTGGAAATGCATCTATTTATACTTGCAAATTTCCCACAGCCGCGCCGCGCAGAAGTGAAATCCGCGGTGCGCGTACTGTTCTCTTCCCGTTTCTTCGACATTTGAATGTGTTCCACCGCCTTAAGCCCGCGTCGCGCAGATCATAGATCCGCGGCGCGCGTACGAGTTCTCTTGATTTTTCATTCTTTCCAAACTTCTTCCTTTTGCACACTTTTAGTCCCTGTTTCTATTCTTTTTCTCCAAACAAGTCCTGGCACGAAAAGTGAGAATACCCAGACATATTTGATATAATTTTATCAAGAACAGGGCTCAACAACGCCTAAAATACTTGATATCACTAGGCGTTGTCAGAGACCTTGTGGTAACAACATAATCAATATGTATAGGTGATTATGGTAATATGGGCCCGTATTATCATAATCACAGGATATGTATTGAAACTGGTGGAATTGCAGATGAATTATGATAATCTGGTGGGTAAGGTTTTTGAAGAAAGTAGTAAGAATAACATAGGAATTATATGCCTATGTAACAAAAACAAATGAGATTATAAGTACAAAAAGATTGTATAATGGAGGCATACCACTTAACATGGTAAAGTTAAAGAAATAAATATGATAATTAACACTCCTTAAACAGGTTGAAAGACATTAAAGTACATACCTGCAGAGGTGAGAAGAAGTATGAATAAGAGCAACCAAAAGAAGAATGTGAGTATTGATTACCTATATGAGAGTTGTAATAGTCTCACAGGAGGAAGAAAATTATATGTAGAATGTATTAATGGTATATAAATTTCTATAATAATAAAAAGAGTAGTAAAGAAGAGTTTAATGCAAGCAAGTGGTGTGCTTTGGGCATAACCATTGAATTTAAAAATTATCACTCAAAGATGTGCGAATATTAAACACATAAGGAAAGCAGAATATCGTTGTAAGACGATAAGACTAAAACAATGAGAAAAGATAAAAAAATAGAAAATGAAGAACTAGAAGAAAGTGGAAGACTAACTGTCAAGGTTGAACAAAGAAGATAAATAAAAGTGTCCAAAGAATGGAAAACTGATTAAGTTATAAGTATAGTGATGAGTCAAGTAAAGAGACAAGCAGCAGGATAACTGAAGAGTAAATAAAGGTGAAGAATGAAGAATGATCGGTACAGAAGTCAGATAGCTTCTTTGTGTATAGTCGAAAAGAAATAAGTTCATGTAAAGCAAGGATACTATGCCTTGTTTATTACAGCATAAACAAATGGAAACTATTTTGAGGTGGTAGGTCGAATGCTATATTTACATATAGATTTGGAAGTCGTTATCACAGATTGGCCTGTAAAAGAAGCAGCATACAAATGAAAATGTACGTACCCTGATGTACCCGAACAGAAGTAATGTCATAATAAGTAAATGTGGATCGATGTCCGCAAAGAATATTACTTAATGAAGAGTAGTGACAGACTGTAGCTATTTGTAAGTTATGCCAAGCGTCGTAACGTGTAAGGCGATTATGAAGATTTTTTTTGGTTGTCTCCAAGCAACTTTCCCATGACAGAAGTTAGATGTAGTCAAAGTCAAGAGTTAATAATCCTAAAGATTGAAGGTAGAGCATGCTTACCCAACAAGTATAGGAAGTAGTTCGAGTTGTAAATTGGTAGTTTATTCCTTGAAAGAAGAATATTAAAAGTTGTCCCAGGACAAATAAAATATTAAGATAAGTGGTACCAGGTTTAGTACCTGATGATGAGAATTTGGAAAAATAATGAGAAGATATTGGTTATTAGGAATTAAATTCCGCAACCAAATGAAGGAAAGTATAATAAGAAATACCAATAATAAAAGAGTATAATGAAGTATATTAACTGAAGAAAACCAAAAGCATGTAAGGGAAAATGACTAAAAGTCATAAGCAATATGAAGTAAAGAACAAGAGTAAATGTCTAATTAAGTATTAGACGAAGAATTAAAGATAAGATAAAAACTAAAATAAACAGACATATTTCCGGCTGGGAATAACGGGTAAAAGTGTTTCATAATTGTGAGAAGTGGTCGGTACATGGTTACTAATTATGAAAGGTAAGCATATGTACATGGGTGTATATATGTTTATACATATGAAAGAGAAAGTAAGTGTGAAATTTATATAATATGAAAGAGTGATATAGTGTATTTGCCATATAACTTTGAAATACAAAAGAACGAAAGATAATGTTAGAATTAATGGGAGTTGTGTATCATCTAAAGATACATAAGAAGTGAGTTTATATAAAATATGGGATAAAAAGAAAGCTAAGAAGAACAATTTGTTGGCATTAGCTACAACAAGTAATGAGTAATGAGTAATGATGGCGATTGAGGGTTGTGTCAAGAAATTGTCATGGAACGAAAATGACTAAAATGTTTAGTTTGAATTCTTAAATCAAAAGAGAATCAAGTATATAAAGTTGGTAAATAAATCCTTGACAGCTTTGACTCTTATAAGAGTCAAACTGAGAAAATGTGTATAAAAATTTTCGGAGTATGAAGTATATTGAAATTGAGTCTGGAAATATGAAATATTAGATGGAATGAACTGGAAACACCAAAGAATCCTCATGGTAAAGTCGGGATGCTAAGCAGTAATCAAGAAATAAAATTTGTTTATAAAGGTCTAAGGTGGGACAAAAATTTGAAAATTTATATTTATAATCAAGAAGTTAATATATATGATTGTGAAACATAATTACACCACGAGATGGTAATATCATGAAAAGTGAAATAAGTATGAGGTTGTATAAGTTGTTTGAAAATTTGAATTAATCATAATAAACAATTGAAAACCTGATAGAGAAAGAGTAAGAAAGAGAAAAGGTGCTAAATTAAGCACATAGGTATGGTACATGGCGTACCCAAAAAGAATGAAAAGTGTATTTATAAAAGTATTGAAAGAAAAAAATTCAAGAACGAGAAAGGCACGGTTATATTAGGAAGTATGCTGAGAAAGTGAGGTTGAAATCTCATAAATAATGAAGAAAAAAAAATGAAAGAAGTATATAATTAGTCAAGCATTGTGTATTATACATAGAAAGAAAGCTAATAATGTTTAGTTTTAAAAAAAATTATTTAAAAAGTAGTACGTCGTTTTAACACTTTTAGAGTGAGATATGCAGATTTTCGAGAAAGATATACTGTTCGACAGATTTTGTTCCAAACAGAAAAGTGAGGATATAAAGTGTAACGAAAGGAAGTGAATGCATTCCTTAAAAACGGTAATCAACTGAGAGTTACTAGTAGAGATAAAGAAAGAATAAAAGTAAACTACTTATGTAATAACGCATGAGCAAAGATATAAGAAAAGAGAAACATAAGAATGAATAAGTTATGAAGTTATGTTTAAGAGAAATGTCCATTAAAGGACAAAATATTGTTTTAAAAGAAAGATATTGTGTATTTATAAATTTGTATAAATACAAAATTTTACCAAATTGTATTTGGGAAAAAGTTTTATAAGTAAAGAATATGATTAATATAATTTCATGAAGTTTTGGTAAATATATGAGAAGAATTACAAAGTAAGCTGCTATTTTTTATAAGAATATGAAAGTATGAAATCACTTTGTAAAATAAGCTTTACTAAAAGATTTATGTACAAATGAAATGAGGTAAAAAGAGTTGTAATGAGAACATGAGATGGATGAATTCTTGAGGAAATAAAGCAGAAATATGGAACATCTTATGGGAAATTGAGAGAATTATTTAAAAGGAAGAGACTATGTTAATTCATTATAAAGAATTGAAAGTAGAAGCCTCTAAAGGTGGATTAAAGAACCATAAACAACTAAAGAAGAAAATACTAAAAAGATAAAAGAATAAAGAATATGAATATGGGTTGATAAAAGAAAGTATTTACTAGGAACCAAATTTGGGCTGAGAGCCTTTGAAGAAGAGGAAGAAGTGATCCCTTAAATTAATAGTTGTGTGATGATTCCGAGGACGGAATCCCAAATTATTTTGAAAATACTTAAGGAAAAGACCAAATTATATTCGAGAAAATACTTAAGGAAAAGACCAAATTATTTTGAAAGTTTTAAAATAATTTACTGGGAAATGTAGTAAAATTCCAAGAGTTTGGAGAAATATGTTGAAAAAGGGCAAAATGGTCATTTGACATCCAAATGACTCTTAAGTAAAGAAAATATGATTTTTGGAGCTATTATGTAATGAAATAAACTTAAAAAGAGGAATTTGGAGTTTTGGGACAATTTTACAAAAGTTGTAATAAAGGAAGGGTAATTTGGTCATTTTACCATGAAGAGGGTAATTTGGTCATACACGGAAATTATTATGAAGTTACAATTCTAGTCTAGGACTAAAAATGTAAGAAACTAAGTCTTATGTGATAAAAATTGATTTTTTGTGGCAAAAGTCCAAGAAAGTGAACTACAGGGACTAAATCTGTAAATTGGGAAGTATAAAAGGGAGAAATATCTCCCATATGATTACAGAACCTTGAGAAGCTACGAGAGAACTCTTGAAGTCACGAATTCTTTAACTCTTGGAAGAATTGAAGCAGGAAAATTTGGAATTTGAGCTTGGAAGTTGAAGATTATCAAGATAAAGGGTTAGTAGTTAACTTTCTAGCCAAACTCTTGAACATGTTCTTCACGGGATGAACTGGAATTGAGTTCCAGTTATGATCCCAATATGTTTTAATGATTTCATGTGTCTTATCATGTTAATATGAAAAGAACAAGTGATTAAAACAAACGATTTTGTCGGTTTTGTGGATTTTGGGGTTTTTGGTTCAAGAACCCTAATTTCTACATCCTAGGATTTGGAATGATTTCATGGATTAAAACTTGTTTTAAACTGAAGGTTTTAGTCATGGAATGATTCCATAAGTATTAAGTCAAGTATCAAGTTCTTAACAAACCACAACAGGAAGTTATAGTGCAAAAATCGGACTGCTACAGTGTAAAACCGAAGTGAGATGGAGCTGCCCAGAAAGAGCACGGGTCGTGCTCATTTAGCACGAGTCGTGCTCCCCCTGCACTTCAAAGTATGTTGTTATTTAATGCATGCACGAGTCGTGCTCCCTTTAGGCTTAATTTTGCACGAGTCGTGTGTTTATTCAGGGGCTTTTGAAGTTTGAATTCGATGCTAGGCATGTCCAAATGACTTCAAACTTTAACTACAAGTCCATGATGGTTTGAAAAGTCATGGAAAATTATTAAACCGGGAATACGACCTCTCGAGGGTAATGTAGTGAAATACGGATGAGATACGACTCATATAAAGTTAGTTAGTTAGAAGTTATACACTTGTTATGACCTGTATTGGTATTATAAGGACTCTAATGAGTTATAGAGTCGGTTAGAATGAATGTTAATGTATAACATGTCAACTATAGGTTCATGCCAAATAATTATTGGATCAAGAAAGAGTACGAATGCAAGGAACGCTTAAACAATCTACTAGCAATACATGAGGTAAGTACATGCAGTATTTTTACCCATTTTGGGGTACATGGCAAGTAAGTATTTTTAAGATTTCTTATAAAATCTCTTTACGCGAAATTATATGCAAGAGTATAATTCTAACTTGTTGTGATAGTATAATGCTATATTTGAAATTATGTTTTGAACTACAAGTCAAATTAAGTGAATGTATGTTGGTCTATGAACCAATTATGTGAAAGTATATTTTGATTTCAAGTTATATATGTTTTCAAGTATGAATAGGCATATAGCCACAAGATGTTTAAGAAGTATGTTTTGGTTACAAACTGTATATGTTTTCAAGTATGAATGACATATAGCCATAAGATGTTTGGAAAGTATGATTTGGCATTAAGCCTGGAATGTTATAAAAACATGTTTTAAATGTATGATTATTATGTGATGAAAGTTATAAATTTGGCATTTAGCCATAAAAACAGAAAATGATGTAGCTTGGCACTTAGCCACTATCTATATGTATGTGAGTAATGTTCAAGCAAGTAGAAAGTGTTTTGTATGACTGGTAATTGTAGCAAGCAGCGTTAGTAAGGGAACTATGTTCCACCTACCCAGGTTAGGTAAGGGGTCTACTGGGGAAAAAGCCCCATCGCGAAGTAGATTGCCTAAGCACTTCTATGGTGAGGATTGATCCGTTCTTTCTAGCCATAGAGACTTGGGGTATCACTTATGGTGATTAAAGCCCTAAGTATAAAAATCCAGCAAGCTTATAAAACTAGTCAAAGAAAGTAAGAAAGATGTTATTTTTGCAAAGTATGATATGAAATGATTTTGAAAAGTAAAGAGTTGTAGTATGTTGCTACTATAAAGTTAAGAAAGATGTTATTTTTGCAAAGTATTTTATGAAATGTTTTGAAAAGTAAAGAGTTTTGTTACATAACTACTATAAGCTTTTGATAGAGGTTTCATGTAAAGAATTTTAAAGAGAAAAGTTGGAAAAGGAAATCTAATGTTTGAGTCTAAAACTCATGTAACTCACGAGACATTATTGTCTTACGTATTGTATGTTTTTGCCATGTATCCCAGGTTAATAAGCTAAGGTTTAATGGATTGAAGTTTGCCTGGAGTGGAGCTCGAGTTAGCTCCCGTCTTGGACTCAAGGTTTAATCCTCTCTTGCTTACTATGGTTAGTTTGGTATGGATTTGTAACACCCACAGTTTTTAAACATGAAAATTATCGGTTTTTGATAAACCATATTTTTGTATTTGTGAACTTTTACACAAAACCATAGTATTTGCAAATAGTAAGAAATGGGGTGTCACATTATCCCTCGAGGAAACACCAGCTGTCGCTCTCTCCGAAGCCCCCTTGAGGAAAGAGTGTCGGACTCTCCAAGTCGGTCGTCAATAAAGTCACCACCCACCATCACCACAGTTAGCACCTACCGTCATCGTCAGCGCCACCACAATCAACTACCACCACCACCTACTACCACAGTCACCCACCTCTACCGCCGCTACCACCCAGCACTACCTACATTGTTACCCACCACCACCGCTTCCCCCACCCATCACCACCACCACTACCCACCACGACCACCGCCACCGCTATCATCCAACCCCGCTGCCACCACCGCCACCATCACAAGAGCATTGATTCTCAAACGTATTTTTCTCTGTGGTTCCAAACAATGGAATTGATTTTCTTTATTGAGTTTAATTATCTCTCTATTTCGATTTTTTGCTATAATTCAATTTCTCCCTACCAAGTGTACTTTAAAGGTTAAGAAGGTATTGGAGCAATTTTTTATAAGAAAGAAAATATTTTACATATAATTTTATTTGGTTTATTACGAAGCGTTTGATATAACTGTTAAACGAATCAAAAGTATAGGAGTTGATTTACATAAGAAGTTAGATGCGCACTCAACAAAGTAGAACGTATATTTTAAAATTGACAGACAAATATTAAATATCCTTAATACCACATCAAAAATTGGATTTAACTACTAAGTTTCGAAAACAAAATACCAATTTTTAATAAGAAGTTTAATCGAAGCCAAATCAACCAAAGCTATAGCTATATTAGCCGATGAGTCACAAATTAAAACACCCATCAACCTACCACTTAAATGTTAATAACATACCTAATGGCCTGAAAATATAAAACATCTAAGACTAAACATGCACACCAAATTGTTCATGGTGTATCATCTAGACTGGACTATGAAAACACTCCTCATTCCACGTAGCCATCTTGACCCTAGTCCTATCAACTGGCCTGAACATATAAAACACCATCACAAGATACACAAGAATGGCGGTCTCCTTTACCACAAAATTCACCGACCGGGTAGACACTTCAAGAACAACCACCACCTTCGTGATGAACATATATGCCACATCCAACGGCATAAATAACTCAAACTTTCCCAAATTCCTAACAGCATTCAGATCAGTCTCACGAATATAGTAGAACGAAGCAATCGACCTCACCATGGCGTGATGAATACATACCCAAGAGAAGAGATCTGCGTATATGTATGGCTCTACGTTTTTATTATAAGGTGCGGCGGCTTCCCATGGCATTATTGGATGTACATTAGCATAAACTTGAAGCAAAATCACAATCACCAAAACCATTATTTCATCTACAAATGGCCTCCACAAAAACCATCCCTCAGCGATCAACAAGATCACGGTGGACAAAAACACAGGCCGGCTAAACTGAAATATGTAAAACATGACATCCAATCCATGAGCAGTACCTGTAGCCTTCACATAAAGTACATCCGCCGCAACACATATCAAGTAAACAAGATTCATAACAAGCAACCCACCCATTAGTAAATGGGTCATGGTAAAACGTCGTCTGTTGTTGAAGCATACTGAGATCCAAACAACTATAAAACTTAAGTAAATGAAGGAGAAGATGAAGGAAAGAAGCGGGAGCTGTGTCAGCCCCGTTGATAAATAGTTTTTGGTATATATTGCTGTCATCCATGTTGTAGAGCTCTACGTGACCATCCATCGACACAAAAGATTCGTTATTGCAATTGAAGAAGAAGAGTGAGTTCATACCAAAAGATGTCACAGGGCACGATTTGTTGTCGGAAGACTGATCATCATGGGTAAGGTTTTCGAACGTAAAGAGGAGTGAGTTTAATTTGGAATCCAAGGCGCAAATACTGTTGTTTTGTTGGAATTTGAAGCTGGTTTTGTTTCTCATGTCACGTGGTTGAAGGATGAAACCGATACGTGATGGATCAGGCGGTGGTGATGTGGTGGAGGTGACTGTCACGGAGGAGATCACGAAGGAGACGTAGCCCACATTTGAAAATTCGAAATCCGAGTAAGGGATCATATGTCGTTCATCGGATTGGAGCTTCAGAGATATGATATGCGCTGTGGATGGAGCAATGAAGAAGAAGAAGTAAAGGAGAACAGCGGTGAGAATTTTTTCTAAAGTCCTCATTTTGATTTCCCCGGTGGTCGCTGACGGCGGAGGAACGCGGTTGTCAAGAAAAGAAAAGGTGAGAGTAGCACGATGATAAAGACATAAAGCAACTGTAATAACCCTTATCTAGGTGAAAACAGAGATAAATATGGAAGTTAAAATTTTGAGAAAAAATAAACGATTCCATAATCTCGATTTCTTGGGATTAATTTTGGAATATTAATCTAAAGAAGTAAGATAGAGATATCGGTGCTATAAATACTTTTTTGTTTTACTTTCCGTATTTTTGTGTTAAAGTTTTTAGTTTTTTAACTTCCAAAGAAACTTTACAATTTACACTTACAGAATTGCTTATTCTAATTTGTTTTTTTATTTGTCCTTGTTCTGTTTAAATGGTTTATTATTTCAAAAGTGTTTCCGTTTCAAATTTTTATTGTTTTCAAATTCTAAATGTCTTAATTATAAAATGGATTATTGGTACGATAAGAGTATTTAAATTTTGTTGTAAAATGTTAGTAACTAGGGGTATAATGCATTGTGTGTTGCTGCCGAATATTTTTTTATATACAATTGATGAGACATAATTTATAATAAAATTTGTAAAAGTTAAAAAATCATTGAAAAAGCATACCTAAAAAGATATATAAAAATAAAAGTGTCATAAAAATATGCATAAAAATAAAGACACAAAAAGTTATAAATAAATCTATTGTGTAGAAAGACAATTTTTAGAAGTGAATTGGTAGAAAACAAAGATGAAAAAAAATGTAAAAGAATTGTAGAAAAAAATTATAAAAACTATTAAGTTTAAAAAAACATCTACATTGTAAAAGAAAGTTAGAATTTTTTTATAAAAAATGTATGAACAAATTCTTTAAAAAATATTTAAAGAAAATCTTAAAACAACATAAATAAAAAAATATAAAAATAAATTTATTTTATAAAGAGAATTAAAAAAATTGTAATATAATATGAAATAGATTGCCAAAAAAATATTCTTTTAAGGAAAACTAATATTTAAAAATTAAGTTTTTTTACAAAATAGGAAAAAAACTGAAGAAAGGGTAAAAACAATAATATAGAAAACTAATTCTTTAGTTTTTGATAGCATGTTTATTGCCTTTGAAAGTAAACTTTGGTTCTCGGGTTCAATATGTCGAAAAGAAATTAAGAAAGATTCTATCATTCATACCTTTGGTTGATAAATAAAAGGAATTGAATTTAGTTTAAATCCATCAAATTCCATATTTAAAGAAACTTATCATTTGTTGTGATATGGTCAATATTCCAATCTTTTGTTAAAAAGTCAACTAACCTCAAAAATAATTTTTACATTAAAAATTCAAAAGCTCTACACGTCTTCAAAAGTTGTCTATATGCTATTTTGCATAACAAGTTTGTTTGAATAGTGTTTTGTGAAAAAAAAAAACACAATTTTCAAAATCTAAAAGGATCTGAAGACTTTGAAATTTCCATATTTTTTTTTATATTTTTTATAATTTTATTAAAGTGGACCCCACTTAATTATTTATTCATATTTATATATTTTACCCCCAAAGAATTCGTATTTTTATTTCGAACACTACGTATTCAATACGTATTGTTAAGTTTATCAAAAATATTATGATTTTTTATAAAACGAAAAATTTACCGTCAAAATCGTATCGTCGATACGAACAACCTGACGTCAAAATTTAATATTATTGATATCAGTTTTATATTTAATATTTTCTTTTTTTTTTAAATGAAATTGTATTTACATTTAAACCCTATATTTTTTTTAAACATACAATTAATTCCCTTACGTTAATTCGTTAAAGCTTTTTAGTTAAAAAGTTGATATTATTAAACTACGATTTTTGTAGATTATAGTTTTATAATCAAAAATCATTCTTTTTTATATAAAAACTATTAATCTATTTAAAGAATATTTTAAGGGTATGTTTTGTCATAAACAATTTCTAAAAGCTATAAAAGTCAAATACCTGTATCTTGAGGGCCGCTATACGAAAATAAATCTACTATAAATAGGACTCAAATTCTCATAATCAAACCACACCAATACAAGCTATATACACATATCGAGAGAGGTGTAGAGATATAGCTTGAAAATATAGTAGAAAGATAGAAAAAGAGGGTTCGATTTAGAAGCAGTAAGAGTCGGGCGATCTAACAACAATTGGTGATAAGATCATCATCGACATTAAGGTGAGTTCATACCCCTTCTTTTTATCTTTATTCAAGTTTTTAAGGGGGAGGATACAAGTTATACTATAAAAATAGTTATTTATACTCATTTATAACAATAGTAAACGAAATGCGAACTTTGTAAACATCATTAAGAAATTCAATTATAATTCCAAAAATAATATCGAATGATCTACTTACGAGGGCGGTGTCTAGGCCGATCATTTGGGTTAGGTTGTTGGATTTCCGAAAGGCTTATACGCTGAAAGGGTCCTGCCTCCCCATTTGATCTTCTACCTGGCCGTTCTTTATTTGATAGTCATGTAATATTATATTGGAATTAATAAAGGGTATAACCAATTTATTACACCACTATTGTGGAAAATATATCTTAAAAGAAGTTCTTTATAACCATCTAAATAAGTTATTTCACATATATTTGTAAATATATGCTTTTTACAATAGAATACTAAAAATAAACTATTATTGGAATAGTTTGTTGATACAAATGTTACTATGACGTTTTAAAAAAGACAAATAATTATATAAAATATATAATTATTATACATTACTATATTATCATGGGAAAAATGATAATGGACAAATACAAAGGTTTTTCATATATAAACTTTAACAAGTTGATTGATACATACATTTTTGTGAGACGGGTCTTCACAGTGCTTATTTAAGTACATACTATAAGTCCTGAAATTTATAACCAGAGTCTCGGTAAGAGAGCGTGATATTTGTGTATAGATCTATACGGGATTGACAACCCCGCACCTGAGCTTCTAGCTACAGCTAGACCGACGGGTCTGAGGAGACAAATGTCATAACAGTCCGACGCCTGAAGAACGTCGAAGCAGGCCTACATGGTCACAGTATGGTTATAGGACGTCTCGCATGAGAAATCAACTTTATAAATTGTTTATGTGGAAATATATATTTTCAAAGGTTTTATACTACAAACTACGCTATACATTTTAGTCTTTGGATTTTTAAAACTTGGATACATTCATAAGAAAATATGGGATTTTCTTGGAGTACAATACTACCTTTTACAAGGAAAGAGATTCCTCATATAAGTTTTATGGTATTAAAACTACATTTTAATGAGTTACAAATATAAGTATGGTTTTACTTATACACATTGGTCCTATGAAATTAAAACTGCGTTTTATCAAAGATATAAATATAAGTACGGTTTACTTATACATACGAGTTTTATGGAATTAAAACTACAATTAGTCTACGAGTAAACATGTATTTACACTGTTTTATACAACAATAAAACTACGTAATACTATTTTCAAGTATAGAAATACTTATACATTTACGGTCTTTGGGTTTTAAGACTACGACTCATTTATAAGAAAATATTGGATTTTCTGGTGTCAAACACTATCTTTTTACAAGGAAAAAGGATTATGGATTTTTTCATACAAAAATCTTATGAACCCACCAACGTAATGTTGACACTCTTTCAAACTACTTGTATTCTAAGGAAATTGATAAGGTAACTACAACCTTTGACGATGGGTCGCTATGGCGTCATACTATGTATTTAGATATCATATTGTAATTGTATTTAAAATATACAATCTTTTGAACTCTTGTAACATTTACAATTATGTATATGGTGGATGTGTTTGCTTTGATCACTATTGTACAAACGTTGTTGTGATACTGTTCATGAAGTCATCCACCATCAGACGTTTTCGCCATCGTGGTTTGGGGGTGTGACATGTAGGTTGTGTTATTTTTTCTGTTAGTTATTTGTGTAATATAAAATTGTTACAAAACAAAAAAGACCTAAAAAAAGGTAAAAACAATAATATAGAAAACCACTTTTGTGAAAACATATTCTTAAATAACAAGTGTATAATAAAATACAAAGGAATTAATATAATTTCCAAAAAAAAAAGTTTAAAATATATATAGAAAAAACTTGAAAAAGAAGTTGGAAAATGTTATAAAAAAGATGTGGACTAAACTTGTAAAATCAAATAAAAATTAAAAGAAATTTGTAGAAAAAATAAATTAATGAAAGTTATTTCGCTACGAGGGTCGTATGTCTCAATCAACTGGGCTAAAGGTAATTTTGTTATATAATTGGCGCATTAGAGAGATAAATACCTGAAAACGCTACAACATACTTTACAAATTATATTGGTTATATAATTTATTTAGGTTTTTATTTTTATACTAATTGCTTAGTTTTTGATTGCGTATTTATTGCCTTTGAAAGTAAACTTTGGTTCTCGGATTCCATAAAATGAAAAAACTTATGAAAGATTCTATCATTAATACATTTGATTGATGAATAAAAGGGATTGAATTTAGTTTAAATCCATCAAATTTCGTATTTAAAGAAACTTATCATTCGTTGTGATATGGTTAAAATATTTAAGATTTCAATATTCCAAATCTTTTGTAAAAAAGTCAACTAACCTTAAAAATCAATTTTACATTAAAAATTTAAAAGCTCTGTGCATCTTACTGCAAAAAAAAAAAAAAAAGACATAGACTTTGCATAAAAGTATATTTCTAATAAAATGGGGTGTATATTAAGTTATGCACTTTGTATAACAAGTTTGTTTTTTACATATACGTATATCTATATTTATACCAATCATTTGTTTTATTGACACGCATATCATTGGTTGTGATATGGTTAAAACATCTAAGGCCCTCCAGTGTGGAGTGTGGAACCCGACGTCGGGTGTGACGTGGCGCGATGCTGCGGGGAACATCGTCCCCTTGCGGCGATATCGCATTTTAAAGCTTGTGCCGTTTGGCGGACTCGTACAGCATGACTGTAGCCGTTAGAAACTTAAAATAATAATATAATATATATATATATATATATATATATATATATATATATATATATATATATATATATATATATATATATATATATATATATATATATATATATATATATATATATATATATATATATATATATATATATATATATATATATCAAGGTTGTAGAAGTCGCTAGGCGGTAGGCGGGCGGTCGACTGGGGCCTAGGACTAGTCGGTCTAGGCAAGGACTAGTCGGCGCCTAGGCGGGGAGTATTAATTGTAACAAAATTAATTTTTTTAAATTTAGATATTACCTATATCCCTAAAAAAATGAATAAATAAGTATAAAAATTTGCAAATCAAAGTGTTTAAATATGTAAGTCAGCAAACATCAAAATGTTTAGACTCGTTAATAACATTTTTTTATCATTTTAATTATCGATAATTGTAACTTAGCCACCGATTATCATAATTAATGATATTTTATAAATTTAAATTTTAAAATTTTAAAAATTTGTTTTTTTTTGTGAATTTGATAATTTTTAAAATTTGAAAATTTTTGAAAATTTTGAAATTTTGAAATTTGAAAAATTGAAAATTTTGCCGCCTAGACCCGCCCAAACCCGCCTAGGCCCGCCTAAACCCGATTTTGACGACAGTTGACCAAATCCGCCTAGCTTGACCGCCTACCACTAATCGTAGGCAGAACCCGCCCGCCTAGCGCCTAGGTGCCGCCTAGGCCGACTTTTACAACACTGATATATATATATATATATATATATATATATATATATATATATATATATATATATATATATATATATATATATATATATATATATATATATATATATATATATATATATATATATATATCACTACAAGAAAAAAGGGTATCAGAGACCGACAAAATCAGTCTCAGATGGTAAATAATCAGTCTCTAATGTGCATTCGAGACTGATTTAGCTAGTCCTAGATAGTGGTTTTTTTATGCATCTAGGACTGAAAGTCAGTCCCTAATACATGTAAGTATCAAAGACAGAAAATTAGTCTTTAATACTATCATATTCAGTCTCTAATATGTTTTCATTGGACCCCCAATTTTATATCATATCAGTCTTTGATACTATCTTTTGAGGACTAATTTTCAGTCCTTCGTAATATCTCATTCAGTCTTCCATATGTTTCCTATAAGTCCCATTTTATGTCATATCAGTCCCTGATACTATTTGTCAAAGACTAAGTATCAGTCACTGATACTATATTATTAGTCTCCAATATGTTTCTTTCGAGACCCTATTTTATATCCTATCAGTCCCTGATACTATCATTCTAGGATAGAATATCAGTTATTGATAATATTTCATTCAATTTGTAATGCTATTTTTCAATTACTGAATATAGTCTCAGATACAATGTCATTTAGTCTTAACAATGTTTCATTTGGGAGAGATTAATATTTACTAATACTAATTCATTTAGTCTCTAATATGTGTTTACTAGGGCTAATATTCAGTCCATGATACAAACTGTTATTAGTAATAATCGTTGCAAATAATACAATTTGAGACTAGATTTAAGTCTCAAACTGGCTAGAATATAGAAATGCACAAAATGAACTATTAAAGAAAAAATGAACAATAGTCATGACGTTGTCATATCTAACTTTAAACAATAATAAAAAGAAGACTAACCAACGAGTCAATAATTAAACCATATGTGACGAAAAAAAGTTAAGCGTAAAAGAAAGGTCATGATTACTACTCTAGCTCGGATAGATCTGATATGTCATCATGTGTAGGATCTCCATCTTAATCGGGTGAACACACCATGTTCTAAAAATCTGGAAGCTTTGAGATCATAAGTTTGATCATTTTTCTTTTTTTTCTTCATCATGTTGACTATCCACAATCCGTGCAGCCTTTCGATCAAGATTAGGACCTCGTCGCATTGTTGATCTACACAATCAAAATTATACATTATAGTATGTGTGACACCCCATTTTCACTGTTTGCAAATACCATGGTTTTTCGTATAAATACTTGAGTACAAAAATACGGTTTATCAAAAACCGATTATTTACATCTTTAAAACTGTGGGTGTTACAAATCCATACCAAATCTAACCATAGTAGCAAGAAAAGGATTAAACCTTGCGTCCAAGATAGGAGCTAACTCAAGCTCCACTCCAGCTAAACTTCATCCCATTTATAGCAATTTACTTTAACCTGGAATACATGGCAAAACATAGAATACGTAAGACAAAAATGTCTCGTGAGTTAGATGAGTTTTAGACTCAAACCTTTAACTTCTTTTTCCAACTTTTATAAAATTTATATCATAAAACTTCTGTCAAAACTTTATAATATTAACATACTATAACTTTTTTACTTCATCTAAATCATTTCATAACCTACTTTGGAAAAATAACATTTTTCACAACTTTATAGTAGTAACATACTATAATTCTTTACTTTTCAAAATCACTTCATAATATACTTTACAAAAATAACATCTTCCAAAACTTATAGTAGTATCATACTATAACTCTTTACTTTTCAAAAATAGCTTCTTTCTTACTTTCTTTGACTGGTTTTATAAGCTTGCTGGATTTTTATACTTAGGGCTTTAATCACCATAGGTGATACCCCAAGTCTCTATGGCTAGAAGGAACGGATCAATCCTCACCATAGAATTGCTGAGGCAATCTACTTCGCGATGCGGCTTGTCCCCAGTAGACCCCTTACCTAACCCGGGTAGGTTGGAACATAGTTCCCTTACTAATGCTGCTTGCTACAATTACCAGTCATACAAAAACTTGCTGCTTGCTTGAACATTTCTCATAAACACATAACTTGTGGCTAGGTGCCAAACTACATCATTTTATGTCTTTATGGCTAGATGCCAAATATAGCTTTCATCACATAATTTTCATATGTTTAAAAATTATAACTTTCGTCACATATGTAAAAATATGTTTTTATAACAATCTAAGCTTTATGTTAAATCATACTTTTCAACATCTTATGGCTATATGCCATTCATACTCGAAAACATATATAGTTTGTAACTAAAACATACTTCTTAAACATCTTGTGGCTATATGCATATCCATACTTTCAAACATGTATAACTTGTATACAAAATATACTTTCACATGATGGGTTCATAGACCAAAACATACTTTCACATAATTGGCTCATAGACCAAAACATACTTTCACATAATTGGCTCATAGACCAAAACATAACTTCAAATATAGCATTATATTTTCACAAACAAGTTAGAAATAATAATCTTGCATATAATTTCACATATAGAAATTTTTATAAGAAATCTTGAAAATACTTACTTGCCATGTACCCCAGAATGGGTAAAAATACTGCATGTACTCACCTCATATATTGCTAGTGGATTGACTACTCATTCCTTGTATTTATACTCTTTCAACTCCCAATTACTTGACTTGCACCTATATGTAGTATATGATACATTAATTTACATTATAATTGACTCTATAACATATTAGAGTCCTTATTATACCATTAGAGGTCGGAACGAGTGTATATCTTTTAAGTATTTAACTTTAGATGAGTCGTATTCAATACGTACACTACAATAGTACCCTCGAGGGGTCGTATTCCACATTAAAAATTTATTCCACCACTTTTAAACCATTTTGGACATGTACTTAAAGTTTGGGATCATTTGGACATGTCTAGCAAGTTTCGGAGTCCAAAACCCCCTGTTTGAAACACACAACTCGTGCAAAATTCATGCCTAAAAGAGCACGACCCGTGTCTGCTTTAAATAACAACATATTTTGAGGTGCAGGGGGAGCACGAGTCGTGCATAATGAGCACGATCCGTGCTCTTTCTGGGCAGATTCATTTCAGTCCAATTTCAGTCCGATTTTGCACTGTAGCAGTCCGATTTTTACCCTATCACTTGCTGTTTTGACTTATTAAGAACTTGATACTTGACTTAATACTTATGGAATCATTTCATGACCAAAACCTTGAGTTTACCTCAAGTTTTAACCCATGGAATCATCTAAATCCTTGACAAATCATAGAAATCCTGTTTTTGAGATTTTTGGTCAAAAACTGAAATTTCTTGTAACTAGCTCTTAGAACTAATTTCTTCCATCTTTTATAGTATGTTGAACTTCATAAAAACCATTAAACCGTCTTTGATCACAAGGACACGTGAACTAGGGTTCTTGAGCAAAGATTCCTCATTTTCAAAAATTCGACAACACTTCTCAATTGAAGTGTGTTTACTTGTCATTTTTTAGTATACTTAGATGGAAATAGATCTCTGGAATCATTTCATAAACTTCATAAACCAATTGTCTAGATTCCATCCCAAGAAGACGATGAATAGTAGGTGTTCAAACTTTGATTTCTTACCTCAAATGTTTGGAAACCTTAAATTCCAGCTCCAATTCCTCGTATCCTTCCAGAAAATCACGACCTCCAGCTCTCTCCCGAAGCCTCCATAACTCTCTGATAATTTCTGAGACTTTAGGAGATATTTTCTCTTATTTATACTTCCAATATTTACATTTTCCACCCCTCAAGTTCCAACTCTTTCATTATGGCACTAAAAATCACATTTTATTACATAAAGTTCTATTATTTACAAAAGTGGTCCTAAGACCCAAAATCTTGCAACAATGTTCCATTAACTTCCAACTTGACATTTTCTTAACATTTTTGGTCATTTTCATGTCAAATGACCATTTTACCCTTTTTGGTCAAATTTCACTATTCACGCGGTAAAACTTCCAAATTTCACATAAACTTTTATTTCTTATATTTTTATTTCACAAATACATATTATCTTACATAATGGTCTTATAATGGGTCGAAAGACCATTTTACCCTTTTTCACCATTTTTCTCCAAATTCTTGGTAGTTTACCACATTTCTAAGTAATTTATTTTAAAACTTTTAAAATATTTTTGGTCTTTTCTTTAAGTATTTTCTCAAATATAAATTCGAGATTTTTGGGTCGTTACAACTACCTCCCCCTTATTGGGATTCCGTCCTCGGAATCATCACACAACTACTAATACCATCTTTTATTAACCCATACTCATATTTTTATTACATCTCTTTTTACCTCATTTCCTTGATATGCAAATCTCTTAGTAAAACTCGTTCTGCAAAATAGTTTCATACTTCCATATTTTTATCAAATATAGCAGTCTACTTATAATTCTTCTCATATCTTTATTAGAACATGTGAGATTATACTCATCGGATTCTTTACTTATAAAACTTCTTTCCATGTACAATTGGTAAAGCTTTGTATTTATACAGATTTATAAATACACAGTATCTTTTTTTTTCAATCAAACATCAATAGCTTTCTTTCTTCATATAATTCACAACATTAGTCCTTATAAACTTGTACAGTTTTACTATTGAAGTTGTTCTATTATTTTAGTCAACTTTCTTCTTAATTCACACTTTTAAGGAAAAATCATTTTTCACATACTTTTTACTAATTTCCGGTACATTATATGTATTACCTTCTCTAATACTTGTTTTATATCATTCTTTACTTGTAGTACTTTCATATTCAACATATAGTCAACTTAGATATTTCTTTCATCTTCCTTTATTATTTATGAGATTTCATCCTCATTTACTCATCATACATAATGGTATCATTTCTATTACATTTTTCATCTTCTTGTGTACCCCGTGTACCATGCTCATATTATTATTTGTGTTTTAGTACTTCTTTGCCAATTCTTATTTTTCACATTAGTGCTTAGTTTAGCACCTGATCTTCTGTTTACTCTTTCCTCACGGTATCTAAATTGTTTACCATGATTGATTCGAAATGTGTTTTTCTTCAATTCACTTATGGAACTTCATACATCTTGCATACTATAATTTACATTCCCATACTTACTTTACTTTTCATAATATTATTATCTTGTGGTGTATTTATGTTTCATAAACCACATTCATTAACTTCTTGACATATTCTTACAAGTTCTTAGTTGCATAATATACACATATGTATATACTTGGTTCTCTCTTGGTTTAAGAACTCAACTAGATATTTTTAACATTTTCGTCCCATGACGAATTCTTGACATAACCTTCAATTACCATTACTTCTCATTATTCTTTACTTGTTATAGTTAATGCTAAAACAATAATTTTCTTGCCTTTACATCTTTTACCATTTCTGTCATGTGTTATAAGGCTATATGCCTAACACATGTTCCTATTTTTTTTCATTTAAATTCCACTTCTTTACACTATATATTTCTTTATGTCATTATATATTTCATATAAAACTTACTTCTTATGTATCTTTAGGTGATACACAATTGTCGTTTATTTTCTCGTCATCTTTTGTTCTTTTGTATTTCGAGACCATATGCTCGATACATTATTTTACTCCTTTGCTTCATACCTTATAGTATTCTAATTAGAATACTTATTTCATAACCACTTTTATACTTTTGTACATCATATTTATATATATCCAAAAACTTACTCATGCTTTCACATTTTTAAACACATATATATACACTTCTTTGTATTTCATAGCTACTAGCCATGTACTAACCATTTCTCACAATCTTTGTATTCCTTTACCCATCATTTCTATTCGAACGTAATAGCTTCCTGTCTGTTTATTTTAGTTTTTATTTTATCTTTGATTCTTCATCTAATACTTTTTTTCCAAATTCTCATCATCAGGTACTAGATCTAGCACCTCTTACTTAAATATTTTATTTATTCTGGGACAACTTCTAATATTCTTCTTTTAAGAATCAAATTACAAATTTACAACTCGTACTACTTCCTGTACAGTCTGCTTTACTTTACATTAATTAATATTATTTGCATAATTTGATCCACAATTACTTATCGTTACTTCTGTTCGGGTATCTCATGTATGTATATCTTCATTTGAATGCCGTTTTTTTTACAGGCCAATTCGCGCCAACAACTTCCAAATCTATATATAAATATAGCATTCAACTTATCATCTCAAAATGGTTTCCATCTGTTTATGCTGTAGTAAACAAGGCATAATATTCTTGCTTTACTCAAACTTCTTTCTTTTCGATTATGCACCACGAAGCTATTGGACTTCTGTACCGATCATCCGTCATCTTTATTTACTCTTCAGTTGTCCTGCTGCTTGTCTCTTTACTTGACTCACCACTACTTATAACTTATTCAATTGTCCATTCTTTGGACACTTTTATTTATCATCTTTGTTCAATCTTGACTGTTAGTCTTCCACTCTCTGCTACAATCGTCATCTTCTATCTTTAGCTTTTCTCATAGTTTTAATATTAGCGTCTTACAACGATATTCTGCTTCCTTTATATATTTATTATTCATACATCTTTTAAAAATTTTGAAATTTTAATGGTCATGCCCGAGGCACACCACCTGCTTGCATTAAACTCTTCTTTACCACTCTTTCATTTTTTTACAATTCTATGTACTATCAGTTTACTCTGCTTAAAATTTTCATTCTTCATGTAAGAGTCTTACAACTCCTATATAGGTAATCAATACCCATATTTCCTCTTTAAATTACTCTTATTCATACTTTTTCTCGCCTTGACAGGCATATATTTTAATATCCTTCAATTTGTCTAAGAAATATTATTTATCACTTTATTTCTTTTACTTTACCATACTAAGTGGTATATTTATATACCCACTGCATTAGCTTTTAATACTCATAACCTTACCCACCAGAATACCATAATTCCTTTGTGATTCCACCAGCCTCAATACATACCCTGTGATTATGATAATACGGGCCCATATTACCATAATCACCTATACATATTGATTCTGCTGTTACCACAAGGTTTCATGGGATACTGGTTCCTTAACATATTAACACCATTATAAGTACACGATAATCACTACTAAAATCTTACTACTTTATAAACATAGTCTTTAATAAATTTAGACGGTTATGGAAAATATCATATAATTTTCCTAACGGTCAAATCTTTGCTCACTTTAAACGTTAACTTAACACTTCTTAGTGTTATATATCCACTTATTTTAAATAATACATAATGTCTTAATCATTTAAGACACCATATAGCATACCTTCATGAACTAGCATACCTATAGCATGAGTTTAAGACTAGGAGTGGAACAAGCCAATCCTAATTCGCTTAAACTATGGCTCTGATACCAACTTGTGACACCCCATTTTCACTGTTTGCAAATACCATGGTTTTTCGTATAAATACTTGAGTACAAAAATACGGTTTATCAAAAACCGATTATTTACATCTTTAAAACTGTGGGAGTTACAAATCCATACCAAATCTAACCATAGTAAGCAAGAAAATGATTAAACCTTGCGTCCAAGATAGGAGCTAACTCAAGCTCCACTCCAGCTAAACTTCATCCCATTTATAGCAATTTACTTTAACCTGGAATACATGGCAAAACATAGAATACGTAAGACAAAAATGTCTCGTGAGTTACATGAGTTTTAGACTCAAACCTTTAACTTCTTTTTCCAACTTTTATAAAATTTATATCATAAAACTTCTGTCAAAACTTTATAGTATTAACATACTATAACTTTTTTACTTCATCTAAATCATTTCATAACCTACTTTGGAAAAATAACATTTTTCACAACTTTATAGTAGTAACATACTATAATTCTTTACTTTTCAAAATCACTTCATAATATACTTTACAAAAATAACATCTTCCAAAACTTATAGTAGTATCATACTATAACTCTTTACTTTTCAAAAATAGCTTCTTTCTTACTTTCTTTGACTGGTTTTATAAGCTTGCTGGATTTTTATACTTAGGGCTTTAATCACCATAGGTGATACCCCAAGTCTCTATGGCTAGAAGGAACGGATCAATCCTCACCATAGAATTGCTGAGGCGATCTACTTCGCGATGGGGCTTGTCCCCAGTAGACCCCTTACCTAACCCGGGTAGGTTGGAACATAGTTCCCTTACTAACGCTGCTTGCTACAATTACCAGTCATACAAAAACTTGCTGCTTGCTTGAACATTTCTCATAAACACATAACTTGAGGCTAAGTGCCAAACTACATCATTTTATGTCTTTATGGCTAGATGCCAAATATAGCTTTCATCACATAATTTTCATATGTTTAAAAATTATAACTTTCGTCACATATGTAAAAATATGTTTTTATAACAATCTAAGCTTTATGTTAAATCATACTTTTCAACATCTTATGGCTATATGCCATTCATACTCGAAAACATATATAGTTTGTAACTAAAACATACTTCTTAAACATCTTGTGGCTATATGCATATCCATACTTTGAAACATGTATAACTTGTATACAAAATATACTTTCACATGATGGGTTCATAGACCAAAACATACTTTCACATAATTGGCTCATAGACCAAAACATACTTTCACATAATTGGCTCATAGACCAAAACATAACTTCAAATATAGCATTATACTTTCACAAACAAGTTAGAAATAATAATCTTGCATATAATTTCACATATAGAAATTTTTATAAGAAATCTTGAAAATACTTACTTGCCATGTACCCCAGAATGGGTAAAAATACTGCATGTACTCACCTCATATATTGCTAGTGGATTGACTACTCGTTCCTTGTATTTATACTCTTTCAACTCCCAATTACTTGACTTGCACCTATATGTAGTATATGATACATTAATTTACATTATAATTGACTCTATAACATATTAGAGTCCTTATTATACCATTAGAGGTCGGAACGAGTGTATATCTTTTAAGTATTTAACTTTAGATGAGTCGTATTCAATACATACACTACAATAGTACCCTCGAGGGGTCGTATTCCACATTAAAATTTTATTCCACCACTTTTAAACCATTTTGGACATGTACTTAAAGTTTGGGATCATTTGGACATGTCTAGCAAGTTTCGGAGTCCAAAACCCCCTGTTTGAAACACACAACTCGTGCAAAATTCATGCCTAAAAGAGCACGACCCGTGTCTGCTTTAAATAACAACATATTTTGAGGTGCAGGGGGAGCACGAGTCGTGCATAATGAGCACGACCCGTGCTCTTTCTGGGCAGATTCATTTCAGTCCAATTTCAGTCTGATTTTGCACTGTAGCAGTCCGATTTTTACCCTATCACTTGCTGTTTTGACTTATTAAGAACTTGATACTTGACTTAATACTTATGGAATCATTTCATGACCAAAACCTTGAGTTTACCTCAAGTTTTAACCCATGGAATCATCTAAATCCTTGACAAATCATAGAAATCCTGTTTTTGAGATTTTTGGTTAAAAACTGAAATTTCTTGAAACTAGCTCTTAGAACTAATTTCTTCCATCTTTTATAGTATGTTGAACTTCATAAAAACCATTAAAACCGTCTTTGATCACAAGGACCCGTGAACTAGGGTTCTTGAGCAAAGATTCCTCATTTTCAAAAATTCGACAACACTTCTCAATTGAAGTGTGTTTACTTGTCATTTTTTAGTATACTTAGATGGGTATAGAAAAAACAAAGGGTATAGAGTTACTTGGAGCATCAGAGTCGGGAAAGTAGTGCTGATTTTGGCAAAGCGGATGCTCGATTGTGTTAGAGACACTTCCTTCAACAGCTAACGGAATCAAAACTAGTTGAGAGTCTTCTTTAGAACCACTTCCTCATGCTATATATTTTTCTTCATCGTGTTGATTATCCATAATCCGCATAGCCTTTCAATTAAGATTATCACCTCATCGCCAATTGTAAGTGCATTGCTATTAAGTGTAATGAAATGAAAGTACATTGCTATAGTCGATAAACTAACATAACTAGTTGCTATTATGGGTAAAATCATGTAAGTACATTGCTAATATTGGTAAAAAAAATAAAGTGCATAGTGTTTATTGGTAAAAAGTGTAAAGTATGTTGCTATGTTCTACAATTTGTCTCTTGGTTAGACATAATGATTCTCATGATATTGGAAAGAGTGTAATAAGTGGAAGAAAATGAATATAACCTGAAAATCTTGACAAGTTCATCAATTTCAGAGTCTCTATGCTAGAGTGACCTATGGTCAACCATCTCAGCAAATATACAACCCTATGACCATACAGTAGCATACTTTAACAGGAGTAGAATACTGACGAGACTTAAGAAGAATCATAGGAGGTCTATACCATAGTGTCACCACCTACCAAAGTACATAAGCTATGGAATCAGCCATTCCATTCCATTCCAAAGTCTACAAGCTTTACAAGAAGAGGGTCTTTTGAAAACTCTGGAAAAAAATTCATGTGTTTCTTCAAATCAAGGTCAACATACTCTACCAGTTAAGAGTCTTTTGTCACTATACACAACATCTTATAACCTGATAATGTTTCCATGTTGCATTTATTTCATGAGTCAAATCTCCCTGATAGTTGTGCTAGGGACTCCTTCATCTTCTTGCTCCAGACGGATATTTTTTAAGGCAATGGTTTCACTGGTGGCTTTGTCACGAGCCTTGTAACGATTGCAAGCTTAGATGGTGCTGAAAACGTAAGCCCTGATTTTAGAGGAATCGAAAGTTTATAGGAAGAAGCACCTCTAGCTTTTCGGGAAGAACACGATATGAGGGAGAAGGTATATGTAAAATGGTGCGTATTCTTGATAAGCCATTTAATATGGTGCCTAATAACCACAGACCCAACTTAATAGTTTACAAAATTCAGTACCAATATCAAAAAACAAAAAGAAAACAAGAGGAACAATCACCTAGTTTGCCCAATCGATTGTTGTAGAGATTGGGAGGGAGATTTTGCTCGATCGATTGTAGGAATTGAACAAATGCGTCGTCTAGGGGCGAATACGCAGAGCAGGTGGGAGGAGTCGATCCTGAGTATAGGGTGGAGGGATTGTTTTTTGGCTGATTTTGAAAGACGATGATGATAAACTAAATCTTATTCTTTATATAGCTATATATATAATCTTATTTTATATACCTTAAAAATCATATTATATAAGTAATTTAAGGTTACAATTGAATTTTTTAATTTACATAAATTAGAATATTTTATATTAATCTATTTGCTATAATGAAATTTTGTTAGATATCAAGTCCAAAATAGCTTCACTCTTCGTGTTTGGCTCAAACCATTAAAAATCGATGCGATTCTATCAGACACTGAAATTTAGTCCCTAATAAATCTCACACAAAATCAAATTTTGTAGAAACAATCAGGGACTGAAATTCAGTCCTTAATAAGTTCTCTACAAAATAAAACCAGACCTAAGTCTATCAAGTCTATCACTAACTAAAATTTTGTCTTTAATAAATTTTCCTCTAAAGTTAAAATTGGTGATAGTCTATCAAAGACTGAAACTCTGTCCCTAATATATTTCCCTCCAAACACAAATTGGTATAAGTATGCCAGGGGCTGAATATCAGTATTTTGATAGGTTTGGTCAGTCCCTAATAATTCACACACTAAAATCAGTCTCGAATATTATTTAGGACTGATTCATCAGTCTTAGATACATGGTATTTAAGACTGATTATTCAGTCTCTACTATATTAGTCACAAAAGCCATTTTTCTTGTAGTCTGTGTGTGTGTGTGTGTGTGTGTGTGTGTGTGTGTGTGTGTGTGTGTGTGTGTGTGTGTATATATATATATATATATATTCACCTCATTTAAATTTACATCTCACAATATTTAAACCACACCACATTTAAAAATCCAAATAGATCCAAGATTCGAGGTGTTATTTTATTCATCATCCTCGTCCGAAGACGAGACTTGGTTGCTTGAATCCACTTTGCAAGTCGCGGCACTGGTCTGCGTAACTGCCGAGATAATCGCTGACACTGCACAAATTTCGAAAGTGCACGTGCGTTCACGAGACGGGCTACAATAAACAAGTATCGTGAAGATGCACACGATCTCCTTGTCCGCGATTATTTAGTGGAACACTCATTGTATTATGTAACGCCCAGTTTCTTATCTCCGAAATACACCAATAATTTCTCAATAAACCATAAGGGTTTAAGGTGTAATCAAAGTTAAGCAGCGGAAGTACAAGTAGTTATTAAAAGAACAAGTACTTTAAACAAACACGTCCCAAAAACTGGGTTACAAAAGACCGTTTTTACAAAACTATACAAAGGTTTCAAAAGATTTTTTCATAGTTCACCAACAACTCTAACAACGTAGTCCTATATAAAGTCCATTATCCCTCTGCAACCTTCTTACCCCTGGCACATAAAATGCATGCCACATAACAATTTTTATGAGCTAATTAAACATTAGAAAGTACTCCAACATTTCTCAACAACTACCATAACACAAATCATTGATCTCTATCTTTTTGACTATCTCAGTCATTTAGTATGCTCGTTCATACCAAGTACTCGCATATAACAAGGAGTTCTCATCCTTGTATAACTCATACTTATTGGTTATCTTAACCAATTAAAGGTACAATTAATTAAGTTACATCATAGCCTAATTATATATAATGAATTAGAACAACTCACCTGATATCTGTTCAGCTCGTGGTCCACCCGAGCCTCGTGTATCTTCTTCCCTCCTATGAGTATCAGCTGTAAAAATGACATCACATATCATATCTCAAACATCCTTAGACATCTCAATAACATCTAACTCAAAACATCAAGAAATCAGTAAACAATAAAGATCACAACCCGTGAACAACGTGTGTTAACAAACCAAAACCCTCAATTTCGGGTTTTACCAATTCAACCGTTAAAACTTCAGTATAATCGCAACAAAGACTCAATATAACATCTATAAACAACCTACTAAAACACATGAGCTAAATCAAAGTATACTTTCAATTTTACACATCCAGGGTTTAGAACCCTAAAACCCAAAATCACTAACCTCGAGAATTAAGAATTAAAGAACACGTTTCGGGTGTTAAATCCGACTTCCCCAACCTTGTCCTACGCAAAACCCTTGATCAAAATGACCAATTTTTGCACTCTTAGCTCTGAAAATCGCCTTTGGGTGTTTTTGGCTCGTAAACGGGGTAAATGAGGAAGAAAATCATATTTAACCCACTGCAGCAAACCGGTCTGTGTTTTTTAACATGCCGCGGGTTTTTCCTGCAGAAGCCAAAAATTTCCAACAACCCTTTACACAACCTGTGTGACCTGGACACGACCCGTGTACTCTATTTTTGACACTTTTAAAGTCTAAATTCCTCCTAAATGAATTTCTAATCATCCTAACTCATATAACAACCTAGTAAATCTTATTTACTCTAAGATTAATTAAAATTACTTGCCGAAAGTATTACGGCATTACAAGTTATCTCCCCCTTCAAAAGATTCCGTCCTCGGAATCTCTTGAAATAAAAGAGTGTATTTAGACCGCATCTCTTCCTCAGGTTTCCATGTGACATATGTACCTCGGTGATGTCTCATTGCACATTTACAATCCCTATCTCCTTGTTCCGCAACTTCTTAATCCTTCTGTCTAGAATTTTCTCCGGTTGTTCTTGATATTGTAGCTTTTTATCAAATTGAACTTTGGTCAAAGAAACTCGTGCAGACTCATCATACAAGGTTTTATGAAGATGTGATATATGAAACACATTATGAATTCCTTGTAACTCATTAGGAAGCTCGAGTCTATAAGCTATAGCTCTTACTCGTTGAATTACATGAAAAGGTCTGATAAATCGTGGACTTAGCTTGCCACGCTTACCAAAACGAATAATTCCCTTCCAGGGAGACAGTTTCAACATTACCATGTCTCCAACTTAAAACTCCAATGGTTTCCTTCGTTTATTCGTGTATTGCTTTTGACGCTGTTGAGCAACTCTCATATGTTCACGAATACTTTTAATCTTTGCCTCAATCTCAGTTATAATCTCGGGACCCGCTAGTGGCTTTTCTCCTGCTTCTGACCAACATGACGGTGTTCTACACATTGGTCCATATAACGCTTCAAAGGGTGCCATTTGAATGCTGGAATGATATGAGTTGTTATACGTAAATTCAGCCAAAGGCAGATGATCGTCCCAGCTACCTCCAAAATCAATTATTGAAGCTCTAAGCATATCCTCTAACGTCTGTATAGTTCTCTCTATTTGACCATCAGTCTGCGGATGATAAGCGGTACTCATTAAGGCTTTGGTTCCCAAATGTTTTTGAAAACTTTGCCAAAAGTGTGAAGTAAGACGACTATCACGGTCGGAGACTATCGAGGTAGGTACCCCGTGTCATCTCATCATTTCTCTAATATAGATCTCTGCTAGTTTGGATGCTTGATAATATTCTCGTATGGGAATGAACTGGGCTGATTTGGTCAACCTATCAACAATCACCCAAATAGAATCGAACCCTTGCGGAGTTCGAGGTAATTTAGTAATAAAATTCATAGAGATCTCATCCCACTTTTTCATCGGTACTGGCAGTGGCTGCACTTACCCGTATGGTCTCTGATGATTTTCCTTGACTTGTAAACAAGTCAGACACTTCTCCACATATCTCCCAACATCACGTTTCATTCCCGGCCACCAATAAAATGGCTTTAGACTTCTATACATTTTTGTACCACCTGGATGGATGGAATACCGAGTACAATGAGCATTATCAAGTAATAGCTATCTCGTTTCTCCGTACCTTGGGACCCACACTCGTCCTTGAAAAGTATTCACTCCTTGTGCATTTTCAATTAATTTATCTACATAACCAACCATTCTCTCACTCTTCATATTATTGGCTTCTCTCTGGGCACGTTGAATCATTTCTGGTAATTTACTAACTGCTCACATTCGAGCTGAAACGACTTAATGGATGGTTCTTTTCGACTTAGCGCATCTGCCACTACATTTGCTTTACAAGGGTGGTAAAGTATTTCACAATGATAATCTTTCAAAAGATCATCCACCTCCATTGTCTCATATTCAACTCTTTTTGATCAAACAGATACTTTAGACTCTTGTAATCTGAATACACTTGTAAATTCACAGCATAAAAATAATGTCGTCAAATCTTTAATGCAAAAACAATGGCGGCTAACTCCAAATCATGTACAGGATAGGTTTGCTCATGAGACTTCAGTTGTCGAGATGCATACACTATTACTCGCCCCCTTTGCATTAGTACACATCCAAGACCAATTTGTGAGGCATCAGTAAAAAGGACAAAGTCTTCTCCACCTTGAGGCAATGCTAACACCGGGGCTTCGCATAACGCACGCCTCAGTCTCTCAAAGGCCTCCTGTTGTGCTTCAGTCCAGATGAACTTCTTTGTCTTTCTAGTTAGCTTCGTTAAGGGTAACGCAATACTCTAAAATTTCTCAACAAACCACCGATAATAACTGGATAATCCCAAGAAGCTCTGAACCTCAGTCGGACTCTTGGGTGGTGCCCAACTCATCACCGCTTCTATCTTGGCATGATCTACTTTAACACCTTCTCGGTTTATCACATGACCAAGAAATTGTATCTCTTGCAACCAAAACTCGCACTTTGAAAATTTTGCGTACAACTTTTATTTGCAAAGAAGATCTAAATCAATCGTAAATGTTGTTTGTGCTCATCCCAACTCTTGGAATAAATTAGAATATCATCGATAAACACAATTACAAACTTGTCTAAAAATGGATGACAAGCTCGCAACATCAGATCCATAAAGGCCGCCGGGGCATTCGTCAAACCGAACGACATTACAAAAAACTCATAATGACCGTATCGGGTACGAAACGTTGGTTTCGGGATGTCGGATTCTCTTACTCTTAACTGATGGTATCCCGATCTCAAGTCAATCTTCGAAAAATGTACCGCTCCTTCTAATTGATCGAATAAATTATTGATTCTCTGTAGAGGATAACGATTCTTCACATTAATTTTGTTCAACTCGCGATAGTCTATACACATGTGCATAGAACCATCCTTCTTCCGGACAAACAATATCGGGCACCCCACGGGGACAAACAATATTGTAGTTGTTTCTTTAATTCCTCCATCTCTGACGGTGCCAACCGGTAAGGTGCTCGAGCTATCAGTTTCGCTCCCGGAAATAAATCAATAACAAACTCTATTTGACGATTTGGCGGTAAGCTGGGAAGATCGTCAGGAAAAACATCGGCAAAATATCTTACTACCTCAACATCTTTCACAGTGGAATGTTCAGACTCAATAGGAGTAATATGCGCCATAAATAAAAGGGCACCTTTTTCGGTATACCTTCGCGCTCTCGCGAAAGATACTACCGGTATATGTTGAAAACGACGTTCACCTCGTATTAATATTCGAGACCCGCTTGGAGTTCTCACAGAAATAGTTTTTCCGTGACAATCCATATTTGCTCTATTATCATCTAACCGGTCCATCTTAACTATCACATCAAACGCACGAGTAGTCATCGGCTTCAAATCAATAAGGAATGAGATCTCGTTGATTTCAACCCGACAATCAGCATAACAATTTTTATGAGCTAATTAAATCCATTATCCCTCTACAACCTTCTTGCCCCTGTCACCTAAAACACATGCCACATAACAATTTTTATGAGCTAATTAAACGTTAGAAAGTACTCCAACCTTTCTCAACAACTACCATAACACAAATCATTTATCTCTATCTTTTTTACTATCTCAGTCATTTAGTATGCTCGTTCATACTAAGTACTCGCATATAACAAGGAGTTCTCATCCTTGTATAACTCATACTTATTGGTTATCTCAACCAATTAAAGGTACAATTAATTCAGTAACATCATAGTCTAATTATATATAATGAATTTGAACCACTCACCTGATATTTGTTCAGCTTGTGGTCCACTTAAGCCTCGTGTATCTCCTTCCCTCCTATGAGTATCAGCTGTAAAAATGACATCACATATCATATCTCAAACATCCTTAGACATCTCAATAACATCTAACTCAAAACATCAAGAAATCATTAAACAATAAAGATCACAACCCGTGAACAACGTGTATTAACAAACCAAAACCCTCAATTTCGGGTTTTACCAATTCAACCATTAAAACTTCACAATAATCGCAACAAAGACTCAATATAACATATATAAACAACCTACTAACAACACATGAGTTAAATCAATGTATACTTTCAATTATACACATCTAGGGTTTAGAACCCTAAAACCCAAAATCAGTAACCTCGAGAATTAAGAATTCAAGAACACGTTTTGAGTGTTAAATCCGACTTCCCCAACCTTGTCCTAGGCAAAACCCTTGATCAAAATGACCAATTTTCGCACTCCTAGCCCTGAAAATTGCCTTTGGGTGTTTTTGGTTCATAAATGGGGTAAATGAGGAAGAAAATCATATTTAACCCACTGCAGTAAACCGGTCCAGGTTTTTTAACACGCCACGGGTTTTCGAACACGCCCTAGGTTTTTCCTGCAGAAGCCAAAAATTTCCAACAACCCTTTACACGAGCTGTGTGACCTTGACACGACCCGTGTACTCTATTTTCGACACTTTTAAACAAGGTTGTAAAAATCCTTTGACGGTAGCTTGACGGTCGAGTAGGGTTAAAAGATTAATTCGGGGATTAGTCGGGGATTAATCGGGGACCCTAAATTATAAAGGAATTCATTTAAAAAATATATAAATATAACAAAATAGCAATATTTGATTCATTTATACCAAGATACACATAAAAGATTATACATTTGTTTGCTTTTATTCTTTAATATTGGTTTTTTTTTAGTTTTCTTGAGTTATTAGAGAGTGTTTGTGTTGTTATTTAAAAATAAGAAAATAAATAATAAATTAAAAAAAATTAAAAAATGACAGCCAAGACCGATTAATCGGCCGCCAATGCCAATTTTTGTAGCAAACCGTTAAGCTGACCGATTAGGCCTAATCGTAATCGGTTGAAGACCGCCAAGCGATTAATCGGCCGCCAATGCCGATTTTTGCAACACTGCTTTTAAAGTTTAAATTCCTCCTAAATGAATTTTTAGTCATCCTAACACATATAACAACCTAGTAAATCTTATTTACTCTAAGATTAACTCAAATTTACTTACTGAAAGTATTACGGCATTACATATTCGGTGTACCAGTTTCGGCGACGGTATCATATGAGCAAGCCACTTTTCTTGCGTATAGTTCATGATTTGAGCGAAGTCAATCCAGTTTTGCGATTGCAATATGATGCAAGGGGTAAAAGGTGGTTCACGGCGGAACAAAAATATTCCCTTGGGGTTCATCAAATTGCAACCGGCAAGACATTTGATTTATGGGATGACTATTTCAAGATGTCGGAGCGAAGGTTCTATTGAGGGTATAATAGATATGTGGAAATGGATTTGGCAGAAGCAATAGCATTTTATGAGATGAATACACACATGATTCTATTGAAGGAACTAAAGATTTCAAAGGGTAATATTTATGGGCTTGAAGATGAGAAAGAAGTTTTATATAATTCAATGGAAGAGTAGAAGCAAGCGATTCATGAAGCTAGGAAAAACATGTATTTGTGTCTTTTAGATATTTAGCCATGTCATAAAACAGTACCCGTGCCACCCTTAAGGATTGTTCTGAAGATGTTATAGAGGAGCATGAGAAGCAGGTAAATTTTACTATTTTAGCCGTATTGAATGATGCATATTATCTCTTTAGAAGTGTCTGCTGGTATGTGTTACTTACAATTTTTACAAAATTAAGAAAAAAGATTAATTTTAACTTGTAACATAGCTTTGTACCATTTCCTGTTTGTGTGGATTTATTGAAATTGAATTTTTCAAAGATAGTCTTGGTTTTGGTGAGCCTTCCACAATTCTAGGTAAGTTTAAACAAAGTTATATTAAAATGAATGTTGTCAAACGTCGTGAGTTTCTTTTGTATGATTATATATATATATATATATATATATATATATATATATATATATATATATATATATATATATATATATATATATATATATATATATATATATATATATATATATATATATATATATATATATATATATATATATAGAGAGAGAGAGAGAGAGAGAGAGAATTAGGATCGGGTGAGGAAAATTTAATTCTCTACAAAACAAGCACTATCATGAAAATTTGAAAAAAAAATATTTTTTATTTTTTATTTTTATAAAAAATCAAAAAAATAAAAAAATTCTCCAAAAATCATGAAAATTTAAGGGGACATTGTAGACATTATATTAGTAAGTTTGCAAAAGGAATTTTTTGAAAAAAAAATGTTTTTAAGTGTTCGTTTTTATAATTTTAAGTAAAAAAACTCATCAAAATAGTAAAAAAAACATACATGATCCAAAAATATTAAGAACCAAAATATGTTTAATGATTCAAACTGTTATAAACTAATTATTTTATGAATCAAAACTTATCAAAATAGCAAAAAAAATACATTATCCAAAAATATTAAAACCAACTATGATCCAAGATTCAAAATTAATTATGATCTAAGATCCAAAACGAGTTATGATGCAAAACGAGATATGATGCAAAACGATTTTTAAATGACAACCATAAAATTAAAAAAAAAACTCGAAAAAAACGAAAAAAACTGGAAAAAAAACGAAAAATAATATTTAAAACAATAAAAAACGAAATAAAAATAAAAAAACCCGGCTAAATTATGTTTTACGGACGTGAGTAACATGTGATTATATCATCGAGTCCGTATTACGTTCCATGGACGAGCGCCGCATGGGATTACGTGAAATCTAATAATTACATTTGACGTTATTGCCCTTAAGGAAATGAGTGGACGAGAATTGTCCTCGCAGTCCTCACCCAAATTGAAGTCCTGACCGGATCCGGACCCTATATATATATATATATATATATATATATATATATATATATATATATATATATATATATATATATATATATATATATATATATATATATATATATATATATATATATATATATATATATATATATATATATATATATATATATATATATATACTAGGCGAATCCCCGCGCGTTGCGCTGGAACAAAATTATGTAGTTAGAATAATAATACATATGTTTTGTTAAAAAATATCTAAGTCATTGTTATCTGGTATGTACTAACAATTGTATATAAGAAACAAAAAGTTGATGTATCACTAATGCATTATCTTATATCAAGACATTCGTTCTAAAAAAAATCAAAAAGTAAAGAAATAATTAGTTTAATAATATAATAATAAATAAACAATAATAAGTTTCAGGATAATAGTTAAAATAAAAAAAGAAATCGTAGTATAGCTGGGATCAGTATTGTGGAAGTTTTTAGACTTATTGATAATGAACTAACATATTTTTATTGTCAATACTTAAACAACTAAATATTAATGTTTAACTAAAATAAAATGCCTTAATTAATATGATAATATCATTATAATATTTAACTTTGTCATAATATTTACAATTACAAACTAATGATAATGTTTGTGTTGATTTAATAAACATACTAAAAGCGTGTTTTTACGTATATTTAATTCTAAAAACTACATATACAATAAAATTAAAATCATGTTTCATCATCTATTTTAAACAATTAAAAACTAATATTTATTTAAAATGAATCACCATGATTCAATTGATAATATTATTATAATATATAGTTTATCATAATATGTTGATTATAAACTAACGTTAACATTATTATTAAAAAGAACATGAAAAGTCATAAGAATTTTAAATAAATGTGATTGAAGTAAAAATACCTCTATTAATAATTATAATATGTAGGTAATTGTAAAATGTACTTATATATTAGCAAACTTCATTTATTAGAAGATAATTATAATATATGATGAAGTAAGTATTTTGTAAAAACTATTCAATTTAATAAAATTTAAGTATATTATATGTATGATTTACTAAGTATTTTGTAAAATCATTCATTTCGATCAAATTAAATTAATAAATTATATTTTTATTATAAATGCAAGAACAATTATTTATTGATCTACTTTCTTTATTTTTTTTTCAATAATCTCTTCAAGTATTCATGTGTTTTTTTTATAAATCACAAACATAGCACATGAGTAAAATAATATTATTTTTAACACTCTCATTAATGGTTTACACTGATGAAATTTAGACACATGTTTATCAAAAATAACTCTTCTTATTACATTTATTTAACCATGGAAGCCATATGTAGTTATGTACAACAATTACTTCTAATACGTAAAGTTAAAAATGAAACAAACAATTAAAATAGGATTATCTCAAAATAAAAATAAACACGACATCATTGTACTAAAAATTATAATAGAAACATGAATGTCCAAACACGATAACAATATAATATTAATATTTTTTCACGCACACTTGATAACAAAATCTGAAAAATGTGAAACAAAAGTATGAGTAACTAAAAATAGAAGTGAAACATGATTTGAATGTTTGAGTGTTCTTTTATATGTAGAGCCTATTAAGTAACCCATCAATAAAGTCAATTATACTATTAATTTATCATAAGTTTAACATTGTTATTCACACATTCATCAACAACTTCTCTTATTATTACATTTATTTAACCATGAAATTTATGTAAATAACAATTACTTTTAATAAGTAAAGTTGAAAATGAAACAAACAATTAAAATACAATTCTCTCAAAATACATATAAACACGATATCATTGTGCTAAAAACTAAAATAAAAACATAAAAAAAACATAAATATATGAATAAAAAGGTTTTCTTTTTTTTAGAGAAACATGACAACATAGTATCAATCATAAAAGTAGCAATCATAATATCAATCATG
The DNA here is from genome assembly GCA_023525715.1 of Cichorium intybus. NCBI lineage: Eukaryota > Viridiplantae > Streptophyta > Magnoliopsida > Asterales > Asteraceae > Cichorium > Cichorium intybus. The sequence goes on along the minus strand of JAKNSD010000045.1, from coordinate 134,953 downwards.
ACAATCATAATGTGCAAAAAAAAAAAATGACAACATAATATCAATCATAAGAATATGAATAGAAATGTTGTCTAAAAATTTAGAAAAACGAACTATATACAAATAAATTACATAAAAAAATTTAACCCATATAACTTTACATATTTGCACCTTATTTTTTTTTTCATGCACTATACATAACAAAATCTAAAAAAACATGAGAAACGAATGTGTGAGTAACCAAAAAAAAAGAGAAGCAATCATGATTTGAATATTTAGATGATCTTATATAAGCACAAACTAACTTTTTCAATTCTTCATATTTGAATAACAAATCTCTTCAAACACATGTATCTTTTTTGTGAGCAAAACTTACTTATATACTACTAATATAAGTTACAATATGTATAAATGAGGAAAATAAAAAGTCAATACTAATTAATAATCATAACTTAAAAACTCTTGAGTTGTAAATACTAAGTACATATAAATTAGAAAACTCTTGAGTTGTAGTGGGAGTTTCAAATGAATGTGGTGTTAGTATATGAGTTATCTTGAATCACATCATTTCAATGGCCTCTATTATAAGAGTTATATATATATATATATATATATATATATATATATATATATATATATATATATATATATATATATATATATATATATATATATATATATATATATATATATATATATAGTTTTGTTTTTTTGAGTCGGAGTTTTGTATTAGGGTATGCTCTTTAATAAAAGATTGAGGTTTGTCATGATAATCTAGAAAAAGTGAACTAAACATAGCAATAATAATAATAATAAGGGTAAATTACAAGAAGGGTCCCTCGGTTTCATTTTTTTTTTTATTTCTTTGCAATTTTGGCACCTAAGCTTTTTATTTTTTTCAATTTTTAACTCTAAGCTTTTGAATAGTTATTTTATTCAATTATTAAATATGTGTCAGTCCTGCGATGTTGATGCTAATATTTTTATTTTGTTTTGGTCCAAATTGTGTGGATTGTTTTCTGCTGAAAGATATCCAGACTGGTTTAGTTGAATTTATATGATCTAATTTTGGTTTAAAGTGGATCCGTTTAAAGCGAAGACGTGGAAAAGGAGACTGATAAGATTTGAGCTCACCATATGCCATACAGTAAGGATAATGTCTTAGCCATTTAGACTATAACTATTTTTGGATTTTAATGTTGCACACATAGATAGGATGGGATTAAAGCTTGACATGTCAACATGTTTCATCTCACCAAAAGAGCCACTTGAATTCCATTATATTGTCTAGATGGTTGGACACAAAATCAAAAGAGTCGACACATCAGCAAGATAATTCCACTTGGATTAAGTTTGACAGATTAGTTACAGCCGGTCTTCACATGTCCAACACCAACTGTCTAACTCCTGCAAAATTGAAATGGATTTACCAGTTTCAAGTCAAGGGTAAAATTGGAAGGTATTTGAACTTTATGAAACCTAACTTTAATTTCACCTTACTATACACATATATATATTTCCATATAATAGCTACTAAAATTAACAATGAAACTCATGTTTAGAAGCATCAAAAGTCAATGACTTCTTGCAACCCCCATCATGTAACCTTTGGCTACTTTAAAGTTAAACTATGAGGCTACAAGCCGAATCATTGAGCATCTGTTGCTTGACCTTACTGTTGGTGGATTACCATTGACGTTCTCTAATTAGGTATTGTTTTTTGATACTTTTACTGAGATGTCATCTCTCTATAGCGCCATGCTAGAAGAAATGGTTTTGGATGACCTACACTTAAAACATGTCTAATAGTATTGCTTAAGGGAAACACCAAGAAGAGTTTCAAAAGTTCTTAAAGATATTTGAGATTGGGGATCCTTGTTGGAAAATAACTCATTAGTATGGCCTTAGGACTATTTTATAATATTAGTTACATGTTAGGTACGATTATATTTTGTACCATAATGTTTGCCATATTGACATATCAGGTCCCTAGACTTTAATTGTGTAGTATGATGGAAATGACACATGTTTATAAGTTAAAGGATTAAATTTGAGTGGTTCTATAACTTATCCATAAGGTGCAATTATGAGAAAATTAACATACATTGGAGAAACGTACAATGGGAAATTGAGAGGTCTTGTCCTTCCACTTCCTAGTTCTCTTTATAAACACCATCAACATGTGTGTGATTATCTATCCACAAGAGCTCAATGAAGCACCTCTATGGGAAGTAAAAGGATCATGAGATTGTCTTCCTACAAATAAAAGAGGATAGCATCCTCTCCAAGTAAGTGTTCTTCACTAAATAATCTTTTGGTTATGCTTATAAATCCTTCATGTGGTATCAAAGCATGGTTTAATTTAAGTTGATGCCCTGATTTTAAACCTTTGTATTTGATTCACGGTAAACCACTCGACTAATGTTAATTAATCTCTGGATATTTTGTCATCGCCATACTTAGAAGCTACATAAAACATGTCCAATGAAATAAGCAAGGCATTTTGTTGTTTATTTTATCTAAAGTCTGTATTTACAATTTTAAAATTCCTTTTAGTGGCCTCTGATATTATCAGACTGATAATGGTGTTTGGTTTTCCCCAAATGATTGAAATCTATAATTTTTTAAAATAGATGGTCGAATCAACTCACTGGTTATGATAATCGATTGATATAATACATATCAATATTTATTTATTGCCAATTGAAATAACCATAAATAAAAGAAATGGAATTTAGATTAGCTATTTCATTTTAAAAAAATAAAAAAATCATTACTCCATGTTTTCATTCACGACTTGAGACTTAAAACGAAGCAACTTTTTTTGAGATATGTATAAGATTGTGTAAAAAGGAACGATAACTTCGGTGGGGGTTCTTTGTTTTTTTGCCCCTTAACGGACCGATCATATACTTGGAAATTGTTATCCATATTTATGTTGATTGTTTAACGTTGGATGATTGTGAACGAACGACTATTCTTTTTTTTTTTTTTAAAACGCTGTGCTATCATGATGTATAAACATATTATGGATAAATTTTAGTTTTTTTCCCATATACATGATTATCCACGCCCGTTGTCATGCTTTCATATTGTTCAATTTTTTTTATGTTGAATCTTGAGTAATACAAGTTGACTCATCTATCAAAAATTTAATTTCTATAAATTTGGAGAATGTAACTGTTTGAAGTTTATGAATCCATATGAGCATGGGATTTATGGTCACCGATCAAAACAATAAAAAAAGGATGGAAGTTAGAAATGATGATATATATTTCCACATTGGAATGTGAATCATTATCCCTTGGAATTTCATGTTATTAAGTCGGTGTAGTTTATTATAATCGACTCTATTAATAACTTGTTATGAATTAATTATTTTGTAAAATGAAATTTGATTAAAAGTGATTTAAAAAAAAATGTTGTAATAAAATAAACATATAAACCGATGAGTTTGATAAACCTTTTAGTTGATCGTTATATCACTCCATAAATTAACTCATCTGCACCTTGTATTTGGTTTTAATCTTCGAAACGTTCTTTCATAAATCTTTATTGGCAAAGTTATAATTATTTATTTTCCCTAGAATCTTAACGGATGAAACTGAAAGTTTTAATTACCTCACTTCATTATATTTGACTAGATATCATGTGTCTACATGATTTAAGATATCATGAACTAACTGTTTTGGATTCATATATACAGAAATAAAAAGGAAAGAATCAATATTTTTCATGTTGTTTGATTTCTTGGTTTTACATCTAATTATATTTAGATTAAAATGATTTATACAACGAAAACAAGCATGTACATATGGCGTAAAATGATGGCCAAAATGTATTTTTTGTTTGACATGGTACGAAAACATTTGTTCGCCACTAAAATCTCATCCTTAAATTTTTCTCATCATTTTGGAAGATAGGATAGAAGTCAGTTGTATTAGTATTTGTGATTTTATGATGCAACATGTAATGTGTACGATGTCGGTTAAAAAAAATATTGACTCTACATGCCATTTAATTGAATATGGCATCTATGAGAAGTTTAATACAAACGTGTATAATATCAAATTAAAGTTTATATTCGTACCCATTTTATGTTGCATATGGTTATAAATATCCAATAATCATAAATGATAAGCGGTAACTTTGATATTGAGATTAAGTGGCTGGACTAAAGAAAGGTTGCTTAAGTTTGATATTGAAGTTAATTGAACACCACATTAAGCAGTTGTTTGAATTTTTGTTCAAGGAACCCAAATGCTAATTGGATAATGATTCATACAATGAACTTTAAGCATAATATGCATGAGTGTTGTATTTCTGCCCAAAGGTGATTACAATATTTATATAGCGCATTATAACTTTTAGGATGTCATAACATTCAATTGTTGGTCTAGCCAAAGTGAAACTGATAATTGAATAAGGTGTCTACATGATCTATTATTTTGGTGTTAATAATAGGTGTACTGATAATCTTTAATAATTGATATCCCATTAAATCACATTAATGACTTTTTATGCATATATTTAAAATACGTGGATCTCATTAAGAGGAATACTCATGTTAGTGTGGAGAAATTTTGAGTAAGGTCCAAAAGCCAAGTGAAAGTACATGTAAGCCCGGCATAAACTCGTTTCGATTTTGTCATAAGAAACGACATAGTAAACGAAATTGTCTCATGTTTATAAAATGGCTTACGAAGAAATGTAACAAAATTATTTTTATGATTTATGTGTCCCTGAGTGTAATTGTCCTTACTCATGAAAGATTGATTTTGGTTCCATGATACACGTGGCTAAATCATTATAGGGATCCCGTGCAATCTAGAAAGTGGATTGAAATCAAAGAACAATTAAAGTCGGGATTAATCAAGACTTAAACAAAGAAGTAATTGGACCATTTTCATTATTTTAGAGAGTGGTAACTCTTTGTGTTTTGATGGTACCTTTATGTATTAAGTATAACGCGAAACCTATCATTTGTATCTAAGTTAGTGAAAGTTGGTTATGCCTTTGCATTTGGATACAATGATTTAAATATTAGTTTCGAGTCCCAGATTGTTCGATATGGTTGTTTGGAGGGATATCTCTATAAACTACAACTCAAAACCACTATATGGAATCTTTACTATCCTGTAATGATTAATGAAAATATCAATAAATAGACTTGGGAAATGAAGACTTCATCTGCATTGTGGCATTAACGCCTAGGCCACCTATCACATAATAAAGTGATACATGTTGTAGACAATGAAGTTTAACTTGAATTCTTGAAATTTAATCTATGCTTCTGTGGACCTTTTCTAGCGGACATAAGTGGTCATAAATAATATATAACCTTTATGGTTGATTAATCATGTTACACGTATATGTACTTGTTGAATGAAAGGTCTGAATCTCCTGAATTACTTAAAACCTTTAGGGTCAAAGTTGAAAATCAACTTGACCGGCAAATAAAAACTGTGAGATTGGACACGGGCGGTGAATTTTATGGTAGGCATACACACGTTGGCTAAGCACCCTGATCCTTCTTTGAATTTTGTAAAGATCATGGTATAATTAACCAATACACTACTAATACTCCTTAATAAGACAACGTTCCCAAAAGGAGGAAGAACTTTAGTGAACATGGTGAAAAACATGCTTGTAAACGCTAACTTGCCTAATTCTTATGGACCAAGGCATTACAAAGGGCGATCCACATCTTGAATAGAGTTCCTTCAATGTTTGTTCCTAAAACTTCTTTTGTGTTTTGGAAAGAAATGAACCAAGCTTAAGCTATTAAAAGGTGTGCGGTTGTCCAACCGAAACAAAACTCTACAGTCCTCAATCACAAAACAAGACATGTATACTGTAAGTTATTTTTTCATCTCGGTATCCTAAAAGGTCTAAATGTTGCCGATTTTATGCTTAGTCATATAGTACCCGGAGTGTAGAAATGAAGCATGCTGAATTTCTTGAAGATGTCAAAATCAGTGGGAGTGGCTTATTAAGCGATTTTGATCTCCAAGAAGCTGATAAAGAGGCACGTATAAATCAAGTGCCCATTACGATCAGCACTTTATTAGGAGATTCAAGTCAACGCAATATGCCTAATGAAATGCTTCATGAAATATAGAGGGAAGTAAAATGCCACAAAATGAACTCACTCAAGAGATTGACAATGAGACCCAAGATACTCAGTAGGCGGCCCAAACATATTTTTGATGATTACATCATTTATTTTTTGTCCTGACATAGGGGTAAAAATAACCCTGTCACGTATAGTGATACCATTACTAATGACCAATCAACTAAATGAAATGTAGCTATGATTGACGAGGTTATTTATATAAAAAATTGATGTTTGGGAACTTGTTGAATTGTCAAAGGGTTACAAGCCCATTAGATGAAAATTGGACCCGAATGGAAACATCGAATGATATAAAGCTTGATTGGTCGCTAAATGGTATATACAAAAAGAGGGTTATTAAGTAACTTTATCAGTTGTTGGACTCCCTTATGATTATAATGTCCCTTATGGCTCTTTTCGATTTAGAGCCACATCAAATGGACATCAAAAACAACTTTTCTTAACGGAATTTTACACGAAGATGTATATATGACCCAAATAAAAGATTTTATTCCTAAGGGTCAAGAACATCTAGTATGTAAACTCAAAATATTAATATATGGGCTGAAACAAGCTTTGTGTCAATGGTACTTCAAGTTTGATGAAGTCATGTAGAAAACACGATTTCATTAAGAACCAAGTAGATCAAAGTTTATACCTCAATATGAGTAGGAGAAACTTTATGATACTCGTCCTTTACGACGATGACATTTTATTGATGAGTAATATTATAATTTTGTTGCACAAATCGAAAATTTTATTATTGTGTCATTTCAATATGAAAGATCTTGGTGAGGGCCTCTTATTCATAGGCATAGAAATTCACCGAGATATAACCCATGGGACTTTAGGATTGTCTCACAAGGCATATACTGTCTCACCCTCAAACCGTATTGGCGGAAACGTCCAAGGGTTGATGACTTCATGAACAATATCATAACAAGTTGAAATTATAGTGATTCCAAGTAACACAACCATCATAAATAATTGCAAATGTTACATAGTTTAATGTTGCATGTTTCAAGTACAATTACAAATGATAACAAAAATACCAAAACGACGTCGTAACGTCCCTTCGTATAGCGCTTGTAGTTTACCTTATCAATTTCCTGAGAATACAAGTAGTTGAAAAAGTGTCAACAATTAAGTTTGTGAGTTCATAAGTATTTGTATAAGAGAAATCCTTTTGTTTGTAAACGATAGTGTTGTAAACCAAGAAAATCCAATATTTTCTTATAAAAATGTCCAAGCCTTTAAAAGTCCAAAGACTAAAATGTATAATATAGTTTGAAACGTAAAAATCCATAAAATGTATTTTTCCACGTAAACAAAAAATATAAAGTTGATTATTTTCCCATATGAAACACCCTATAACCATGCTGTGACTAGTTGGCCTGCTGCGACGTTCTTCAGGCGTCGGAATGTTAGACATTTGACACCTCAGACCTGCCGGTCTAGCTGTAGCTAACAGCTCAGGTGCTGGGTTGTCAATCTCGTATAGATCTATACTCAAATATCACGCTCTCTTATCGAGACTCTGGTTATAAATTCAGGACTTATAGTAGGTACTTATAAAAGTACTGTGAAGATCCATCTCACAAAAATGTATGTATTCAATCAACTTGTTTACGTAAAATTTGTATATGAAAACTCTTGTAATTATCCATTATCATTTTTCCCATGATAATATAGTAATGTACAATAATTATATAATTTTATATAATTATTTTGTCTTGTTCAAAATGTCATAATAACCTTGTGTTCATAAACTATTCCAATAATAGTCTGTTTTTAGTATTCCGTCGTGATAATCATATTTTTACGAATAATAACGAAATAACTTATTCAAATGATTATAAATATCATCTTTTAAGATATTTCCCACAAAAATGGTGTAATAACTTGGTTATATCCATTTTTGCTAGAAAGTAGTATTTTCGGTCACAAAAACGTAGTTTTTACTAGTTTTCGTTTTTATGACGTTTATATTAAAGATCTAGTATTTTTACACACTTTATTCATAGTTTTGTAACTTTTACACAAACATAATATGTCACAATGTTTATAATACATAGATCTAACCATATTTCATGTCAAAAACGTTTTTACACAACTACTAGTTTTATAAACTTGTGTAAATCGTTATTTATAACATATATACACATATAATCTTGTGTGAATCATCATTTTTAACATATGAACTTGTATTCTCCCCCAAAATGTTTAGAAAATATGAAAATGAGGGGTATGAACTCACCCTTGAAGCGTGCTTTGCTTAGAAACAAGTTTGGTCTCGAGAGATTAACGGTAGAAACAAAGATTCAAGCCTTGGAGCTCGGAGGACCCTTGGACAATGCTATTACCCAAAGGTTTTTCGTAGATGTTAGTGGGTGTAAATGGAATAAACTTGTGTAATAGTGTTTAAAATCACAAGATGAAGTAGATTACCAAGATTGGGATGTTTTACTCTTGAAATGGTGTAAGATGGTGGTGGTTTGTGGTGGCGTATGGTGGTGGCGGTTTGGAGAGGGGGTGGTGGAGGAGTGAGCCGAGAATGAGAGGGAAAGGAGAGAAGAGAGAAGATTTGGGTTGGTGCTTTTAGTCAAATGAACAAGTCTTGGTCCTTTACTTGATTTAATGTTAGATTTTAGTTAGATTTCTTTGTATTATTTTAATCCTAGCATCACACCTTGGCTAGACCTTGAATAGTGACCTTGAAGATCATGGTGTGATGTTGCTGATCCTTGGCTGCCGATGGAGGGGGTAGGGGGTGGGTAGGGTGTCTTGGTTTTAAAAGAAATAGCATTCTACTTATAAAAATGGGGGATTTTTATAAAATCGTAAGACGTTTTAATGAAATTTCATAAGTTTTTGAAGAACCGAAGTTCTAAATAATTATTTTGTATAAAAACATTGTCAAACATCTATTTTGATTGAATTATAACTCGTTAGACGTTGAAATACGCGTTTAAGCGCAATATTCTTTCGATTTCGCGGTTTTCACCATTTTACCGAAAATTGTATTTGGCTTTGAAATTAAATACTAGATAGTATTACGTTCCATAATATATGATTTTTTATTCCATATTTGATGTTTAAGGCACCACATTTTGTATTTTGAGTCCAAACACTGTGTACATTTATCCGTTCACGGCGATTTAATTGTTGTAACTTTCACATACGAACTCCGTTTTCAACATTCTATATATCCACAGGTTCGTATTTAGAAGTAGGTCGTTTTATGAATATTATTATTCTCAAAATAATAATTGTACGATTATCGAATTTTTATGCTACGGTAGTTTACTATCCGTATTTTTCGACGTTTAATTGATAATTGTTTTGAATTAGCGTACGTTGTATTATAATATCTAATAATACATCGTAATATCATAGAAAATTACTTTTCAATATATGGTTCAACGTACGCTTCGTTTGACTAAAGTTGACTTTCGTTGACCAAAAATTACAATTGTCACATATACCTAAATGCATACCTAATCGATATAGCATGCAACAATGTTTCCCCTCAGTTGCTCCCATACTTAAGGGAGATGTTTTGGTTTATTTAAATGCCTTAGAACAAAGGTTGAAAATTATCACATTGATCTATATGTTTCGGTAGTCGGATGCTTAGATATGAACAAGTTTGTACTTGTCCCGACATCGCTTATGCTAATGGCATCTTGGGTCGTTACCAATAAAAGCACGATCTAGATCACTAGAAAATTGCCAATAAAGTTTTGCGATATGTACAAGGGACTAATAATTGTAATCATGTAAAACGGTGATAACTTAACACTAAAATGATTTTGGATTATGACTTTGCAAAATGAAAATATGATAAGTTATTATTGGGATACATCTTTATGCTATCAGTCGGCCAATACCATGGAAGAGTCATAAGTAAAAGTTGACATCTACATCAACTATGATGGTGAAAGATGTTGTCCTATATAATGCAACTTGCCATTGAATGTTGTTGAGTAATTTAATCACTGGACTCGTGATCTTAAATTCCATTTTAAGGCCATTTAAAGAAAATTTATTGCTATAACTTTGCCTCTATAAGCTTTTCCACTAGCAATACTTAAAGTGGAATGAGGCTTTACCTCGATACAAAATAATTGTTCGTGTGAGAGCAATGGAGAATAATATTTCTTGTATCGAGCACATCAGCACTAGTAATATGCTAACGGATCCGATGACAAAAGGTCTAGCACCCAAAATATTTCAAACATGACGTCAAAATGGGTTTATGGCTAGACTTAATATAATGTAATTCTAGCATAGTGCTTTATTAGAAGTTTAAATTTTAATTATTCAAGTACTTGATTATTATTCCTCCATAATATGCAATTTGTTTATATTAATAATTTGTGCACACTTACTTTCCATATAGACAAATGTACTGCATTACCACTTAACCCAAAAGTCATTTGGCTTAAATTTATCGAAAGTTTCATATGAAGCACCGATGTAGGATCGGTGGGGGTCCCATGTCTAAAATGACACGTTAGCATGTACTTTTCTGCTTTTGGTGTTAATATGAAACAAGATGAATGAAACTTGGCCAAGATAATAAAACATGTATACAAATAGTCACTCAGCCAAGTGGGAAAATGTTGGAAAATAACCCATTAGTATGGCCTTAGGACTATTTTATAATATTAATTACATGTTAGGTACGATTATATTTTGTACCATAATGTTTGCCATATTGACATATCAGGTCCCTAAACTTTAAATTGTGTAGTATGATGGAAATGACACATGTCTATAAGTTAAAGGATTAAATTTGAGTGGTTCTACAACTTATCCATAAGGTGCAATTATGAGAAAATTTACACATATTGGAGAAACGTACAATGGGAAATTGAGAGGTCTTGTCCTTCCACTTCCTAGTTCTCTTTATAAACACCATCAACATGTGTGTGATTATCTATCCATCAAGAGCTCAATGAAGCACCTCTATGGGAAGTAAAAGGATCATGAGATTGTCTTCCTACAAATAAAAGAGGATATCATCCTCTCCAAGTAAGTGTTCTTCTCTAAATAATCTTTTGATTATGCTTATAAATCCTTCAATCCGAAGAATACTTCTGAAGCAACTTTGATTTGTGGTTCTGTAATAACACTTTCATGAACTTCTTGTGTTTTACGTCGGACTTCAATAGTTCAATCGTAAGATAAACTCATGGCATGACATGTTATCTTATAGCAAACAAGATAAACCCATGAGACTTCCATACCCACACCCTAAAAGTCCTTCTGCACTTGATAATAGCAATTCAAGGAAAAACTTCGCAAGGCAGGCCAACAACAAACCATGTCGAAATGGTTGGTCTTCGTAATTATGTCCTGCTTATGTGTGTGTGTGTGTGTGTGTGTATACGGGTATGAACACGTGACACACCATGTTATCGTTGTTTATGCCTGAACTTGACTTGTAATCGAAATAAGAAGCTTTACAAGGGCTCAATGCTAGAGAAATTTGATAAAAAGCATTAAGATTGAAAACTCTTTTATCTTTCAAAAATAAATATTATACTAAAAATTAGAAAACTATATAAGGTTAGGCAATTGAAACATTACTAGGAAACAATATCCGTATTTTGTATTACAATATTGGAGAGTGTATGCTATGAAAAATAATTGACTCAAGTTGATTTTAATTTCGGTTCAGATTAAGTTTGGCTTTATTCATTTGAATTTTGGATAAAATGTATAAAAATATTTTATATTCTAACTTTACTAAAAAAATGTTTCTGGCATTTGTGTCTACATAATAGGATAAAATCAAAATTATCACATAAGAGATCGAATTCAAATATATCAACGTAATTTTAAGGATACTTCTCATTTCTTCTTGTTCCAAACTATATAATTTTGTTGCTCATCTTTAAATCTATGTTATCGGTCGAAAGTGATCTCAAACAAGAATATTTGCAATCTAAATATATTTTTCTTGTTTTTTTTTTTTTTTTGATTTTTTAGTTCGATTTATACGTAGATTTGATTTTGTTTATTTTTGATATTTTTATTTCCCAACCAGTGAAGTCACGGGTAATTAACCTAGTGTATATATATATATATATATATATATATATATATATATATATATATATATATATATATATATATATATATATATATATATATATATATATATATAAGTTCAAATGAGACCATACAAATTTTGTGAGACGGGGAGTGGAATAGTTCGCGAAAACATAATTGAATTGTTCTTTGGAATTCATGGCTTTCTAGAGAACCCTTGATTACAAACTTTCTGTCCACAATGAAGTGTACTTACTCATTCAGATTCTAAAGGCCATTAAGGAATTGTCCATGACTTTCGATGTTGTCCGTGTAGCGAGCTTTCGGAAATACCATCCCAGACCAGACTATCTTAGGTGGTAAGGTGCATAAGTCCCACCCATTTTAGACCTACCGGCTCGAACAACAAAGGCCACTGATTGACATCTCCTTCCTAAATTCCAATCCTAAAACAGCTCAATCTTTTAAACTCGTAAAACTCAACTTGTTTGTCTAACTAATAGCATGATCACAAATAAACAGTATTTCTTGAAAAATACTAATGCTATCACAATCACAAACCATTCATTTCAAAATTGCAATTTATTAAAAATTTTGAAAAAGTTGCTAAAAATTTGAAAATTGATCATTTCTGCAAAACTTTCAAAAATTACTCTTTCGACCGTCCACACCCCACACTTAAAACCGTACAACGTCCCCGTTGTACAAAAATTATTTTTCAGCATAAGGGAGAAAGAGTTACCCCTTTTGGACGATAGATTGCTTGATGCTCAGTATCACAGGTATAATTGCGAACAAAACGGATCCTTGAATTCGTATTCCGGAGTTGTAGAGCTACAGTGAACATGCCGGTGGTCGAGACAAGCGGAGGGGGCACGGTGACCCCACACTTGTCTGAGACAACTCCTTCTCATTCGGTAGAATATGCATAACTCAACAAATAAATTAAAAACAAACATAACAAATAAAATATAAACAGAATACAGATAGTGGTGTCATAAGTTTTGAACATATATCCCAAAAAAATAAAAAGAAAGAAAAAGTACATCAATCACCACCAGGTGGCCTGGAGGGTCCAGCCTCATGATCGTAGGCCCTGGCTAGGAATGGCCGGGGGTGTAGGCCCTGCTGAGTGGCCAAATCTAGGAGTACCTCCCCGATCCATGCCAACTGGTCCTCGTTCCGATCGACTCTGACATCCAACCGGTGGAGGGCGGATGGGTCATCCTGCTGTGGCTGCGGCTGTGGTGCTGGCTCGGCGGGTACCTCTCGCCTCTGTCGTCTCCGGCCCGGCTGGGCATATGCCGGCTGGGGGTCCTGGTGTGGCTTTGTCGGTGCCCGGATGAACTGCCTCGGACGCTGCTGCTCGATAAGCCTCATCCTCTCCAGAGTGCACGCCGTAGTGCCGGATGGAGGTAGAGCGGTCAAAGAGGCAGCCACGGCGGCAGTAAGGATCCCATATGAACGGGCCAGGAGGTAATGAAATACCCCCGGGCCAGTGGCCAGTGGATTACTGGCGGAAGCTCCCGTCGAGTGAGTAGAGAGGGCGACTGCGAGGGCGAATGGGAGGTGGAGGAATCTGGCGGGGTCGAGGAGAACCCAAAAATAGGTCATGTCATCGTCCGACACCTTTTCGCCCCCGTCCCGATTCATAATGGAGGTGGAGACGATACGGTGCATGAGGCGGTGGAGTAGGTCGCGAAGGTGGCTCTCCCGAGAGGTCCCCGCCTCGTAGATGACATTGGACAGCGGTGCCCAAACCTCTATGTTGGCAGTCCGGTCAGGCTGCCCCTGGATATAAGACCCAAAGAATTAGGTGAAGTGGTGATGCTGGAGGTCCGCCGGAGTATATAGACCGACTCGCCTCCCGAACTCGCGGAGGTTGCACTCCCTCTGTGCACCTCCCAATCGAAACTGTACAATCCGAGAACGTGGGTCTGACGCCCGAGGTGCGAAGTGGATAGTGGAGAGAAACTCCAGTAGCAGCTCGGTGTAGACCACGTCCTCATCAGTGGCTATGATCCTGTCCCAGCCTCGGCATGTGAATGATGCCTCCCCGAGAGTCCAGTTGCGATGTAAATATGGCTCAATCGCACCCCAGAGCCCGGCGTCCCTCAGAATATCCCTGTCGATGACTGTCGCCTCGAGGACCCGGCGACTAGTCAGTGCGTCTCTCCGTGAGATGTACTCCGCTGAGCTGGCAAGTCCCTCAGGGAACTAGAGGAAAGGGTGATCTAATCTGAACATCATCTGCAAAAAGACACATAGCCACAAAAGGTTTTTTTTTTTTTTGCAAAATTAGTCCTTTCTTCCCCACCGCACCGCGGCGCGGCCCAAGAGCAAGGCGCGTCGCGGCGAGCGGCTGTTTGCAAAACCCCGAATCAAACTCGCAATTTAACCTGCTAAAACTCGATCCAATCACACCACAATGTAGCCTAAGTGCCGATTAACTCATCTAGGGCATCTATTTGGCAAAACAAACACCCTATGAGTTAGCATTGGCGATTCTAAGTTTTGAACTTTTTTAGATAAATCACTAAAATTAACTACCTAATCACTAGTTTTAACAACTAATAGGTAGTTAGAATAGCGTACCTTGGTAGTAGAAACAAAATGAGCAAGAAAAATCGCGAGAGAAATTTGTCGATCAGAGCTCCGAGTCGTGTAAGGTGTGTGTGAGTCGCGGCTTACCTTAATATAAGAGAAAACCGACTGATCATTTCCCGCATCGCGCATTTACGCTTTGCGCGTCGCGCGTGTCACCAAATCAACCCCTACGCATCGGGTTGGTTTACGATCCTGCGTCGCGTAATTCAAAAACCTGCGACGCGGTCATTTAAATTTTCAAAACTTTTCACACGACCCCACACTTGCCTTAGACCACTAATACCTGCAAAGATTGATATATTTTCCTAATTAATCCTAAGAAATACAAGACCTAACCTATGACACGATGGGTTGCCTCCCAACAAGCGCTAAGTTTAACGTCTTCAGCCAGACGTGATATTCCTATGCCTATTCTTCTTCTTCTTGAACCCTTGATGTCATCTGCTTGAATCCTGGCATGAAGTTGTTGGCCATCATTGATATGAGAGATGTAAGTTGAGTCATTCGATCACTCACACCGCTAATCCACTGTTGCTGAGATTCCAGGAGCTTAAAAACTTTTGCTTCTCGTTCTCTTGATTCCTTCTCATACTGCTGGTGTCTTGCCTCCATCATTTCCATCATGTCCAGCAGCTGCTCCTTATCGATAGTGGACAACGGGTGGTCCTTAGTTTCCTTTAAAACTTCTTCTTTTCCTCCTTCTCCAGTACGTGTCCAAATTTTTTCTTTACTCTTAATCCCAGGCTCCATTAATATCCTCCTGCCCACTTGCTTGTTATCATCTTCTGAAGGTAATGATACAGGATTTCCAAACATGTTCAGTCTTCTTTTCCTTGTCCCAAAGGAGATGTACATGTCCCCTGTCTTGCAATCAATCACAGCACCAGCAGTAGCTAAGAATGGGCGTCCTAAAATGAGTGCAAGCGCATCGTCCAAGCTTTCATATTCCATAACTAAGAAATCCACGGGATAGAAGAAGTCCCCAACCTTGACTATAACATTAGTCAGTTTTCCCCGAGATACCTTTGTTGATTGGTCAGCCAGCTGCAATACAACTTTTGCTGGCTCTATTTCTTCATTCTTGTACTTATCGTACAGGTACCCTGGCAGTATATTGACACTTGCTCCCAAATCCAACAAGGTGTTCTGAATGACCACATCTCCTACAGTAGTAGTGATCAATGGTGATCCAGTATCCTTTTCCTTTTTGGGCAATGTCCCCAACAACGCCTCACTTGCTTTAACAGTTAACCTCACAGTATCTGGTGTGGGCACTTTACTCTTTCCATTCCTTTCACACATTTCCTGAAGAATTCTGGTATCCTCAGGAGCGTCCTTAAGCTCATCCCACAGAGGTTGGTTCATCAAAGGCCTTATTGGTTTGGGTGCTTCCTGCTTCTTCTTTCCTTTCTTATCCTTCTTTTTCTGCTTGATTCCTGCTACCGTCGATTGCCCCTCTTCCTGAACCTCTTTGTCTACTTCTGGTTGAGTTTCCTTCTCAATAGGAATTCCTTCTTCCTTACCTCCCTCAATTTATGGATCTTTTTCTCCTTTCTCCAGTTCCACTTCACTTCCAGCTTCAAACAAATCTTCCATAGTGACTTTTCGCCATCCAGATTCGACAGTGTTAACTTGCTCTTTTCCTGGTCGCTGATTATGGGTTGGATTAACCTCCGTGGCACTTGGCAATTTTTCACTGTCCCTCTTTTGCTGATCCTCGGCCATTTGTCCAATTTGTCGTTCCATGTTTGCAATGGCTTTTGCATTTGCTTGAGACTGTTGCTGCGTAGCAGTGAACATCTCGTACATCTTGGCAATCATCTCTTCTTGAGTCCCTGGGACATTGTTGGTAACATATTGGGCCCCCTGTTGTTATTATTGCTACCATTCCCATTTGTATTTCCATTATTACTGTTGTTTGCAGGTTGATATGTTCTAGGCTGATTGGTCAATTGACCTTGGTAATTGTTTTGCCTAAAATTCTGCTGCTGTCTTTGGTTATATGGCCTGTAGGGTCGTCCATTATTATGTTGGCCTTGACCCTGGCCATAAACTTGATTCGCCTGTTGAGTTTTAGGTCCTCCTTGACCTCCTTGTGATGGATTTTGCGGTCCATTCTGCAGCGTTGACATGAGCCTGTCAAACTTCTTATTCAGTTCACTGATTTTCTTCTTTACTTCCTTTTTCCAGTCAGCATCGGTTCCAACTGCTGCTGCCATACCTACAGTCTTCCCGGTGGAAAAATTCGCCTTAGAGCCATTGCTTAATTGCTCCAAGAACTGCCAAGCTTCTTCTGGGTCATGCCACATAAATGTCCCACTTGATGAGGCATTTATCATGGCCTGATGTGTTTCACTAACTCCTTCAAAGAATAACTTAACCAACTGCCACCTAGGAATTTCGTGATGCGGGCAGGATCGTAACAACTCCTTCAACCTGTCAAAAGCTTCGTGGAAAGCTTCTCCTGGCGTTTGCTGGAAGTCCCGAATGATCCTTCTAATTTCAGTTGTCTTGCTTGCTAGATAAAATTCTTGTAGGAACTTGGCCTTGAGCTGATCCCATGTGGTAATGTTGTTTGATGGTAAAGATGTAAACCAATATTTGGCCTTATCCTTGAGAGTGAATGGGAATAGTCTAAGCTTGAAGATGTTCCTATTAGTGTTCCTAGGGTTATTAGCAATGGCAATCGCTAAAAATTCATATAGATGATTATATGGATCGTCTTGCTTATACCCCCTAAACTCTGGCAATATTCCTAACAACTGAGGTCTTATTTCTACTTGAGAATCAATGTTATCAGGAATGTAAATTGGCTACGAATCATCATATTCTCGTGGCTGGAAATGTGATGCAACCGATTGCCTTCTCGGTTGTGCGAAATGTAAAGGTTGAGCAGGATTACCGTAAAGATGATCGTTATATCCCTGCTGACCTGGTGGTTGTTGATACTGTGGTGCTCTTCTGGGAGGTCCCCGACCTCGGTTCCATGGTTGTTGTGGTGCTGGTGGAACCCATCCCTCGTCTTCCTCGTCATATCTCTCCTCTGTCTCTGGATAATGATATTGTGGCTGAGGAGGTTGTTGGTATTGTATAGGTTGTGTAGGTTGGAATGTGGGTTGAGGTTTAAAAAGAATTGGTTGTGGTTGAGAAAATGGTTGAGAGGTTGGTGTCTGCTGTCTAGAGACTGGGGTGCCATCACGGGTCGGCTCTCCCCAAGACATTGCAGAGGTAAATAGATTGGTAGATTGTGGTTGTGAAACGGGTATAAATGGTGGTACAGATGGCGGGGTGCATGATGGTATGGGTGCAGGGGCTGAAACTGCACCACCAGAAGCACTCGTGCTCCCGAACTGAAACTCTGACAGTGGGGGAATAGAAAACATCCTCGTTGCCTCACCTGATGGTTCTTGGGCAACACTTACTGGACTACTACTAACCTAACTAAAACTCATGATATTCAAGCGCCTACGAGCACGGATTTTGCGCGCAGTACGCTCAATCTCAGGATCAAAATGCAATGGGGATAATTGCTCACCCCTGCGGGTACGCATGCACTAGTGCAACACGCCCACAAAAACAAAAAACTACCCAAATGAAATTCCAGAAAATCAAGAAACAAATTCCTACTAATCACCTAATCTAAGCTCACAACTCCCCGGCAATGGCGCCAAAATTTGACATCGCAGCGGTCGTCGTGCGGTCAAAAATAAAGAAAACCTAATACACACACTAGCACAGTGGTAGTCAGGGTCGATCCGCAGGAGCTTCGTGGTTAGACCAGATGACAGATTACCAACTAGTAGTGTCACGCTACAGTCGGAGGACCTAGTTTCTAAGTTCTCAACTACTCAAAAACAATCACCAAACAGAGTCAAGCTAAGCATAAGCTAAACTCAACTCAAACAAAACCTAGTTACTTTCTGAAATCAGAAGTGCATCTCTGAATCAGAAGCAAACAAAGGCATCCAAACCAAACAAGGCATAACATAACCAATAACTAAGGTTCTGACTGAACAATTACTGGCCAAGGTTCAATACCCTAAGCTAACCTAGTTGGCTATTGATTTCAGCAAAGGAAACAGCCCCAAACAAGGTCAAAATAACATTCAAACACAAGGCAAACAATCAAATACCAAAACAAACATCCAAAACGCCGAAAAACCGATATTGCTTATAACCAAATGCTTCTCATTCATCAAACTCAATTCTAAACATTCAAACAGTAACCAAGTGTTACTAAAACAGAAACTAAAGCTCAATATCAGTGGGTGTCACTCTCAAAGATACTAACCAATGCTGAACACTATCTAACTAATTAAAAATAAAATCCAAAACATAAAAATACCACTTGAGAAGTTGCTGGAACGAAATCTTGGAGTCAAAGAGCTTCAAGGTCGAGTTTACACCCGGTCTTTGCTAGGGTTTTCAGCTGGAAATGCCTCTATTTATAGTTGCAAATTTCCCGAGGCCGCGCCGCGCAAATGAAGAAACTGTGGCGCGCGTACTAATCTTTTCTCGTTTCTTCGGCATTTGAATGTGTTACACCGCCTTAAGCCCGCGACGCGCGTTTCAGATACCCGCGGCGCGCGTACGTATTTCCTTGATTTTTCATTCTTTTCCGAACTTCTTCCTTTTGCACGCTTTTAGTCCCTGTTTCCATTCTTTTCTTCCAAACAAGTCCTGGCACGAAAAATGAGAATACCAAGATATATCTGATATAATTTCATCAAGAACAGGGCTCAACAACGCCTAAAATATTTGATATCACTAGGCGTTGTCAACACTAAAAATGAGTGGCTAAGAATGCGTCTCCCGATCTCACGAAATATAATGGTCTCATATGAACTTAACCCTATATATATAACATGGCAGGTACCTGTAGACCTACCTCTTTCTGCTAGCCGATTGACCACTCATTGTACACAAGGAAAGGAATATATTAAGTATGATTATTGGCGTTAATGATATCAAAATTAAAAGGAAATAATAATTTCGTATTGTAAAATACTGCATTGAGTTATCTTGATTGTATTTCCTAGCCAATGCCATCAAAGTGGGTTCAATGGTTTCAAATGTAGGTCGATTTTGTACAACATTTGAAGATTGTATTTCATAGTGCAACGGTTTGATAAAAAAAACTAAAATAAATTGTTGTGATATAAAGAAATATCATGTACATTGATATTTCTTGCATTTAGCAAATGTATTATTAAAAATCTATTATCTTTCTTGCTAATTGTTTCCTCTTCTAAAGTAGTTGTTTTTTGCTTTACATATATACTTGAAATGGTGTCTTTAGAAAACTTTGGATAAAACAAATAAAACATGGACATTTTTAGTTTTGAACTTTTTATGACAGTATAAGAAATTTGAAAAAAAAAAAAAAAAACTCGACAAAACCACACCGTAAAACTCCAACAAAAGCTCAAGCTTGAGGCCACACGAGCGACCTTAACCAGGAGAGAAACGCAATAAACTCCAACAGCTATAATTTTAACGAACAAAACTCCACGATGTTTGATAAGTTCCCAAGACCAGCTATAACACCGGATCACCACCAGGAGAACTAGAAGGAACCTTCACCAGATAATATGACCAAAAAACCCTTCGCCTAGCAGCCTAACAAGAATTAGCCACTCAATAGGACGAAGTACTGAAAAGCTGACTAGGGAAGAAAGAAGATAAGTAAACTTCAAAACCTTCTTGCAAACTGTACAAGAAGAAAAAACACACACCAAAACTGTTGGGGGAATACAACACCAAAAAATGCCAAAATAACCCCCCCCCCCCCCACACACACACACACACACGCACCCACCCACCCACAAGTAGACAGGTGGAGGTGGAGGTGGAGGTGGAGGTGGAGGTGGAGGTGGAGGCGGCAACAGCTGACTTCTCTGGCGGCGACGGCGGCAAATTTCGCCGATATGATGAACGGCTTGAAGACGACGCAATGGAAGGCATGGGAGAAATCACGATAGAGGAGATGAGGAAATGATACTTGTGATAAATAAGGGAGAGAGAGAGAGATAATTTAGGAGATGATAAAAATAGAAAAATGATTAGTGACGATAATACCCTTCTATACTATTAAAAAACTACATTTTAATCACATTATTTTTAGAATTTATATAATTGGCCCATTGATAATAGCCTTAGATCTTAATTTTTAAAGGGCCCAGATATGTCATCGCGTTCTCAACCTTTTTATCGTCCTCAATTGAACCTACCTACCTCTATATATATATATATATATATATATATATATATATATATATATATATATATATATATATATATATATATATATATATATATATATATATATATATATATATATATATATATATATATACATACATACATACATACATACATACATACATACATACATACATACATACATACATACATACATATATCATTATTATGTACGTAAGGCTTTAGTTTTTAGATGATGACTTCCGGCTTAAATGGGGATTTTCAGGATTTCCCAGAGAATTTTCAAGGATTTTTAGAGAATTTCTAAAGAAAAATATGACGAATTTAAGTTTTGAGCGTGAGGTTCACGTAAAAGTTTTTTTTTTTGGCACGTGGGGAGTTGGGCTTTGGGCTGATCAGTCGATCAGCCCAAAGACCAACTTTGTGAAGGACGTTTTTAGATGGTGAATTTCGTGAATGAATTGTGTGTACAAGGCCCAAGGCCCTATTTTTGACCATTAATATATATATATATATATATATATATATATATATATATATATATATATATATATATATATATATATATATATATATATATATATATATATATATATATATATATATATATATATATATATATATATATATATCCAAGTCATTTCTAGGTAGCCCATGACCGTTATCCAAGCCCACAACCAAGTTCAACCCATAATACCCAATTTGATCCACTTGATGAGTTTGAAATGAGTTGGCTTATAAGGTCAAAGGGGTTTTCCTCCACTTCCTATATGGGGCAAGACCCATATAAGGAAATTTCATTTTCAAAGTTCCAGCAGTTTATGTTGCATGTGATATATAAATTGTTGTTAAAATATAATGCAATGTTGGATAATCTGAATATTAGACCTAGCAAACGTGTCGTGTCGTGTCGATTTCGTGTCATGTCAAAATATTAAACGGGTTGAAAGTGCTCGACCCTAACTCAACACGTTTAATAATCGTGTCGTGTCGTGTCAACCCGTTTATTTTCGTGTCGAGTTTCGGGTTTGGGGTTTAGACCTTTTAAATATATCATGTCGTTTTTCGAGTTGAAACACTAAGTATGTTGAAATAATAGGAGTTTGAGGCGAAAATGAAATATGAAAACTAGTAGTAGAAGCATTCACACTAAGTTTATAGAGCAACGTTAAAAGATTAAGAGTCGGGGAGATGAATGACGAGGTTGCGAAGAGGAGAGAGAGGCCGACTGAAACTATGGAGTATGAGTAAGAAAGTAGAAAAGTGAAAATGAATTCATGACCTAGGTAGCTAAGCGACTTCCACATTACAAAACACGTCAATCAAAAGTTTTTCTTTTAAATACGATATTGGTTTTTGACCTGTCCAATTTACATAAGAATTAGAAAATTTTGAATATAAATAAATGGGTCATTTTCGAGTTGAAAGTTTCGACCCTAACATTACCCGTTTAATTATCGTGTCGTGTCGTGTCAACCCGTTTAATTAAACGGGTTGAAATCTCTTACCAAAACCCGTTTATTTTGTGTCGAGTTCGTGTCAGGTTGTCGTGTCGTGTCAGGTTTTGCCACCTCTAGTGAATATTGAGTAATTAGTATTAAAATTTATGAGTTGTATAAGATAATGTGAGAATATTGAGCAATTAGTATTAATAATTTATGAGTTGTATAATTCGACCTTAGCGGATTGGTAAACGTTTATAAATACATATTTAAAAATGGATTGTAAAAGAATGTTACCTTATCTAGAACTTTAATGTTTGTTAAATTTGTTGTTGCATCTATTTTGTTGTGAAATGAAGTGCCACTTTCCTTGATGGCAGTTTCTTCAAAAGCTTTCACGTTCATCTCATCCTTGGAAAATTTCAACAAAGCGCAAGACTCGTTAAAAATTTATATTACAATGCGAAATATAAGCATTAACCAAACCGATGTAGATAAAATTCATTAATAACATTAAATTCCCTTTTGACAAAATTATAAATAGATTTATGGCTTATTATTAAATTTACATTAAGCATTGTATGTCTAGGTTAGACAAAAAAAAATTGGAAAATATAAGGGCATACTGAACTGAAGGAAACTAAATGGGATTTTTGTTCTTTTTTTAGAAAGAGTGCTTATACCCATCGATTGGGATGAATGCTAAAAATAGCAATATATTTTGTATTTGTGTGTGTTAAAAAAGGAGTCACAAACAGGTGAATAAAACTTGTAAATTATCTAAAAAGATTTAGAAAGACATATATTGTGATGAAATTGCACCTTAGGGATTGCACATCATGACTAATTTCCATTGATCACCCGCTATCTAGCATATTTGATTTAACAAAAAAACATAAGGTCCCTTCTTTACACGGACAATCTTTGAAATAGTTTTAAGTGATTTCGTAATAACAAACTTGTGTAGTTTATACACTTTATAAACAAATTTTGCAAGAAAAAAAAAACATGATTAAGTCTACTTATTGAAATACTCGAAATTAAAATATTGTTTTAAAATCTTAGACACCCTTCTGTTGAATACATTACAAAACTCATTTTTTTCAAAGTATAATATTTAATATTTTAATTGAGCAAATACTAATATCACCAAGGTATAAAATATAGAAAAGCTTATAAGAACTTAAAATAAACCATTACAGAATATAAATAACACTTAAAAAATAAAACCAATACAAAAAAAATCATTTACAAACTCAATATAAATTCATCCGGTGAAACAATTATGCAAAAGAAGGCATAACAATTTTCCATGTAAAACAATTTTTAATGCTTCAAAAGTAAGGTTTTTTTAATTACTTAAAGCCTATACCCCAAAAAAAGAAAAAACATTATATCGCGTTTAATTGTAAAATGCAACAGAAGATGGGGAAATTCATAACACATGTTTCACTGTTTC
Source organism: Cichorium intybus (assembly GCA_023525715.1). Lineage (NCBI taxonomy): Eukaryota > Viridiplantae > Streptophyta > Magnoliopsida > Asterales > Asteraceae > Cichorium > Cichorium intybus. Next base: position 111,069 of record JAKNSD010000045.1, on the reverse strand, counting down.
AATTTTCAAATCATTATCAAATATTAAAGTTTGTGTGTTAGACTAAACACCTTTATGTCTTTACTTTTATATAATTATGTAAGTGTCGTTATATTTAAAATGTTATCAAAAACTTTCTAATAAACTACGTGATGTAATAACTCTATAAGGTGTGAACTGTGAAGTGAATTTGACAATTGAAAAGGAATCTATTAAGTATTATTATTGACGTTAATGATATCAAAATTAAAAAGAAATAAGAATATCGTATTGTTGTTTTGTTGAATGAAATAGCAAAAAAATATTATAAAATACTGCATTGAGTTATCTTGATTGTATTTCCTAGCCAATGCCATAAAAGAGGGTTCAATGGTTCCAAATAAAGGTCGATTTTGTACAAACATTTGAAGATTGTATTTTAAACAGTATAATAAATAAGAAAACCAACAACAGTCTCCCAGTCCAAATATCTTTATGTGATAGCTCTTACGCAATTCCAGTATTGTTTCTATCAATGATGAAAAAACAATGCATTACTTTTCACAAATCACAGGAAGATGATAGTAAAATTAGAGCAATCATAATAAGAAACAGACAGTTTTAGTCTCACCAAAAAACTTTAAAATGAAATCAAGCAATAACATTCTAATTGCATGGTAAATGTTTTTTAATAAAATTTAACGAAGAGGCAACATATATTATGCTTCTAAACAATCAATTCTGCTATACGTTATCGGACGGACAGACAGACACACGCACGCACGACGGACGGACGCACGGACGGATGGATGGACGGACGCACCGCACGCACGCACCATCAGAATCCATGATTACCTTGATTGGTGCATCAATGATTTAGCAACACTGACCATCACTGGTGTGAAATACACCCAAAATATATCATATACAAAAAGTCCAGCCTGCAAATTTCAACCATGACATCATCAGAATCCATGGAAAACCCATATAAATTCAAAAAAAAATAATAATTAAAAGATTTCTCTTACCAACAAAATGGCACCAGTCTTGAAAGAGACAAGTGGCATTTCAATACCCTTTTATATAAATATTAACTTTAATGTTATAAACCAACGGAAAAAAGCCATAAAGATATGAAATAAAAAAGTAAGAGATTACGTGAATGCAAAATGCAAGACCCAAAATGTTGTTAGCCAGCCAATGTTTTTGTGGGAATAGAGCAACAACTTGAAACCTTGTGAACTCAAAAGTAACATCCAAAGTTGTTTAAGAAATGCTTTTTTTTTTATTTTTTTTTTAAGAAATGTTTAAAGAAACATATCATTCTGCATATCACAGAGCATGGCAATCTAATCAAACGAATTAAAAAACTAATGAGTTACTCAAAAGAACAAATTCATACACCGGAAATATTGTAGCTTCTGATAAAACTATAGGACCCGTTTGGTTCGCGGGATTTCGATAGAATTTGAGGGAATTGGAATCTAATTCCTTCGAATTGTTGTGTTTGGTTCAAAGTTTTGGACTATGGAATTGGAATCCAATTCCATTAAAATGAAGAAATTGAATTCCTTAGGTATACGTAAGGAATTGAATTTCTTGGATGAGGGAATTCTCAAAATTACCATCATACCCTTATATTACCTTTCCGGTTGAAACCCTCTCCCACCACCATCACCCACTGCCGCCGCCACCCACTGCCACCACCATCCGCCAACCCCATCACCGTCGCCACCACCGCCTACCACTGTCACCCACCACCACGACACACCATTATCGCTATCACCACCACCACCTGCCACCACCATCCGCCACCCCCATCACCACCACCACTAGGGATGGCAATGGGACGGGTATGGGAGGAGAATCGACGATCCCAGTCCCATACCCTATTATAAAACCGTATCCCAAACCCGGTTCCGTCCCGTCGGGTATCTGGTTAGTAAATAACCATCGGGTTTGTGGTTATTCCCATGGGTATCGGGTATCCCAATATATGATAATAATAGGTTGGAATTTACCTGTTGTAATTTTCATTATAAAATTCGATCAGAATCTCATCCAAATAATTGCTTGAATTTTTTAATGATTCTAATTTCTAATAACATCAAAAAGTTTAATATCCATCAAATGTGAATTTTAAAATCAACATCAATAAAGTCTTAAAAATTCAAATTTCATGATAACTTAATCGAAATCATAACACTAACCGAAAAAAATCATAAATCTCCCGTCATCTCTTCCATTGACCTCATATCATCACCATTCCATCTTGATCAACGTTGCGTACTTGCCAAGCAAATATCCTACAACTATATAAAAAACAAATAGACAATGGAATTATAGGACTTGGAAGAACTCAATCAATGGAAGTATAGGACTTGGAAGAACTCTACGTCTCTATGAGGCACACAAGAATTAGGAAACTATATATCAAATATAATATACTATATAAAATTTAAGGTAAGTAATAATTAGAGAATGGTGAAAATGGTAAGAACTAATCATCTAATAATAAACCTTATATAATATCAAAACATGGATTTGACATCTCATTTATAAATATAAAATATAAAATTATAAATATATAAAATATATGGTTCGGGATCGGGTATATGGGATCGGGTATGGGATCGGGTAATTGGGCGGGTATCACCTCAATACCAAAACCATCCCATACCCGCGAAATTTTTCTATAAAAATCTCATACCCGGTCCCATAACCATTTACCCGGTTCATAACCCGTCCCAAAAGTTTCGGGTTCGGGCTTTCCCATCGGGTTCGGGTATTTTTGCCATCCCTAACCACCACCACCTACCACTGTCACCCACCACCACTACACGCCATTATCGCTATCACCACCACTGCCCGCCACCATCGTCAGCCACTGCCGCCACCACCGCTACCACCGTCATCCACCACCCACCATCATCGCTGCCGCCGCCAGCACCACCACCACCACCCTTTATCGCCGCCAGCACCACCACCACAACCACCCACCACCGCCACCACTACCACCACCCGCCACCACCACCGTCATCCACCACCACCCACCATCACCGCCGCCACCACCAGCACGACCACCCACATTTATCGCCATCACCACCGCTGCCGCCGCCATCCACCACCACCACCACCTATCACCAACAAATCAACAATTAGCTAAGTAAAATTAAGCAAAAATAAGAAGGGTAAACAATTAAATTCTGGCCTCTAATTCGCAGGTATTTGGGAGAGACTTTGACCGAAGCCTAAATGTGACATAACTTTTAAGCCAAAAGAAGGATTCAACCAAAAAAAGCAGAAGTTGGATGCCTTAATACTATCCTATCTAGCATCTTTGATTTAACAAAAAACATAAGGTCCATTCTTTACACCGACAATCTTTGAAATAGTTTTAAGTGATTTTGTTAGAACAAACTTATGTAGTTTATACACTTTATAAACAAATTTTGCAAAAAAAAAAAAAAAAAAAACATGATTTACAAAACTCATTTTTTTCAAAGTAAAATATGTTGAACATCTCGAAACTAAAATGTTGTTTAAAAATGTTGAAATACTCGAAACTAAAATGTTGTTTAAAAATCTTACACACCCTTGTGTTGAATAACGTTACAAAACTCATTTTTTTCAAAGTAAAATATTTAATATTTTAATTGAGCAAAAACTATTATCACCAAGGTATAAAAGCTTATAAGAAGTTAAAATAAACCATTGCAGAATATAGATAACACTTAAAAAATAAAACCAATAAAAAAATCAGTTACAAACTCGATATTAATTCATCCGGTGATAAACATTAACACATTTGATTTCTTATTGGAAGGTTTGTCAAGCAAATGAAAGAAATTATGCAAAAGAAGGCATAACAATTTTCCATGTAAAACAATTTTTAATGCTTCAAAAGTAAGTTTTTTTAATTACTTATAGCCTTTTCCCCAGAAAATAAAAAATATTTTTATAATAACGATTATTCTGATAGATGATCATGTGAACAATCTATCCCTACTCTTATGCAACAAAATGCCGTTTGTCAATTGCCCCAAGATCAGGCAATAGCCAAAAGCCGTGGGACACACTACAACGAAAATATGCAACAAATAAAAGATTATCGGGAGAAATACAAATTATTCATCCAAAAGCCTTAAATCACTAAATGATAAAAGGCCCATATAAACCCAAGTGACTTGTAAGCACATTTAAAGTAGTAGTAGTAGTATTATAAAACTAAATAACAAACAGAAAATAGTCACGAATCACATTCATTTTCAAAATACATTTATCATAACCTTTGTGCTAACCAACGAATGCACATAGAATGATGTTGCAAATGGTTTTCATTTCATTCCTTTCTTTTAAAACAATGATGAAAAAAAAGTAAACCAAGTAAATTTTGAATTATGGCCTCAAACGGATAATGGTATTAGTAGAAGTAACACCCCAACTAAAACTCATCACACCACTAAAGTCAACTCATCAAGTCTGCCATATTTAATTTTGTCCCATAATTCAAAAATTCACACAAATTATAAGGCTCTTCATTTTGTTCATATGGCCAAGTGGAGCCTTATTTGATTAAGCGTGTAAATCAGAGTCATTGCACCTGTCGCTTAATAAGAATCAATAAATAGCAAGTACCGTCAAGGAACAAACGAAACCTAATAAAAAATGTACATACATACAGATACACTCATGTGAAGGTGTGAAATGGTGAATAAATACATCATTAAATTACATAAAAGACACAACCTTGGCAGAAAAAACCCATGATAAAACATCATACATTGAAAATGATGTCAACCATACTTTCTTTTCTTAAAATAAACACTAATTTCAAAAAAAAAATAACGCAATTTAAATTTTCATTAAACAAAAAAGAACATGTAAAAAGTTAAGCTTCAATGTGAAATGAGTGGAAATGATTAAGAAAAAAAACCATTCTGAAAGATGTGCTTCAATTATTGTTTATATTTCATGTGTATATTCTCCAAGATCATGTTTTTTCAGAATAAACAAAGAAAAAATGAAACTAATTACCAGGAAAAGTAAAAAGGTAAAAGGGCTAGAAACAACTCATTCCTGTAAAAAGTTAACTTTGCTAGATTTTTTAAACTAGTACATTTTGGTCCCCCTAAGTTTAACTCTCTTTTGTAGTTTTGGTCCCGAAAGAATTAGTCTTGCAATTTTGGTCCTTATTTTGATATTCGACAACGTGAAACATCAAAGTTAATGTCATGTAGTTACATTTACAAAACTGACCATTTTTTGTCAAAAATTCCTTTTTGACAAAAAGATGTTGAACACAAACACACAATTACAGAGACAAAACACACACACACATATACAGCATACAAACACAACATACATCACAGCATAGACAGATATAAACATAACACATACACATTAGTAAAAACTTGTATATACATACTTCAAAACAGCAATGAACCACATAAAACTCAATTGTTGAATTAAAAAATGATTCACCTATAGACACAGGTGTAGAAGAAAAAAGACCTTTGTGAGAGAATATGTACAGTATCCAACCTTGGTGAGCACATCTTGAATATCTGAATCAGAACAGAACACATATCACGACATATAGTGGCACAAAACTACAACATCTGATGATATGCTCCACTACCTATAAAGATAAATCGACTTTAGCTGCCAAAAAGCTTATAATATCTCAAAAGTACCTCAAAACAATTCACTGAAATTTTGAGAAACGTATACCTGTGAATGTTAATCAATTTCCACACCCTCAATATAGGATTTTCGATTTCTGATTGACTCTTAAATCATGTAGTTGACGAACTTGAATAAAAATTTGTACCTTCCCAGCTTTACAATCGTATGTTACTACCAAAGTTCCGTTGTGGATCAGTTTTCAAAATGCGAACCGAAAAAACCCCCAAAACAGGGCAACAACGGTGACGGATATTAGATGGTACGATGGATGGCATGTTGTTGGTGGCCTATGATGGTGATGTCGGTTTAAGCTTTTTAGAGGTGCCACCGGTGACGATGGTGTTTAGATCTCGTTGTTTTAGGTTAAGAGAGATGGCGGAACGGTCGTTCGAGGTGGAGACAGATGCGGTCTAGGGTTAGAGAGATGGAAGATAAAGTGAGGGGGGCAGAGTGTGGAGGAGACGGTGAGGCCTCAGGTTGTCCGTGGTGACGGTATTAAGTTCATCCATCAGCGATGGCGGTACGATGGTGGTCTGGAAGTGCGACGATGATCCGGAGGTACGGTGGTATCGGTAAAACGATGTTGATATGAGATTTAGGTTTACATAAGCGTTCGAGACTGAGAAACACAAGGTTGAAGGAGAAAGGCTATGACTGGATGATTTAGGGGGTGATGTCCTAAAAAAAAGTGTTTCAAGAAACCTATAAAAAAGTTAATTTGAATAACGGGTTAAAAATAATATTTTGGTAATTCAAATTTCAAAATTATTTTTTTGGAATATTTCAAAAAGTCATTTTAAAAAATTAGATAGTTTTTGATTTTTTTTAATGCTTTTTGGCTTTTTGACATAAAAAAACAAAAATATCCTTCATTAATGATATATCAATGTATTCATTACATTTTTTGGTCATTTTACATTAATACGCAAAGTCAAACATTTTTCAAAAATTGATTTATTGAGATTTCCCACCACAAAAGTCATTTTTCAAAAGGCAAAATTTCACTGTAGTCCATCCAACTCTTGGCTTCTAGTTTAAAAGGTCCTTCATGTTATTTTTTGGTCTTTAAGGGGAATAAACTCTATAATTTAGGGTTTAAAACACCCTTAACCCCCAAATGAAGGGGTCATCGGGTTAAACTTGTTGGTCAACTGCAAGATCATGCCTAGTCAGCTTCCAGGTCATGCTTGGTCAGCTTCCACATCGTCAAGATGTTGAAATCGAAGCTTGAACGAATCTGTACAAGAACCCTAACAACCATTCTCGATCTAGCATCCAAAAATCTAAAACCAAAGCTTGAACAAACTCGATGGTTGTGAAATTGACATTCGAAGCTTGAACAAATCTGAAATTAAGATTTAGAATGGCTTTCGATTGATGTAGACTGTGACAACCGTGTCCCGGGAAGGACTGTAGATTAAAAGTAAGAGCGTTTTGACCCTTGATGTGGCCAAATAACGATGTTAAGGTCATTATGAGATAAGAAAAATATAACGATCAAAGCCTAAGAGTCAAAACGGAGCAAAGAGCGGAAAATAAGTGACACATTTAATGTCGGCGCCTCGCGACGCGACGGCGATGCTGGTCGCGACGCGACGGCTGTCGCAAGATCCGGAAATTTCACCGTAAATTGCGCAATCAGGCAATCATTCGAGCTGAGTCATCGCGACGCGAGCATCACTTTGGTCGCGACGCGAGGGATGACCAGAGGCCTATAAATGCGAGGTTAGAGCCCTCATTTCGACCCAGAACACCCACAAAACAGCTATACGTTATAAAAGAGAGTTCTAGTAAGAAAAATACGCTGAGGGATAATGGTTAGAAGCAAGGAGTCAGCGGTAGCCAGCATTGAGGTGCTCGGAAGCTATCGGGAGACCGGAACGAGAACCGTGCCAGGACTCCGGGAAAGCACCAAACTCAGGTGAGTAATCGCTACCGTATCTCCCTAGTAGTTTTTACGTGTTGAGCAATAGTTGAAAGAAATTATTGAAAGAAATGCAGAGTAGTATAGTTATATGTGAGGAAAGTAGGTATGCTACAGACCCATTGACGAGTCTGGCCCATGAGAAGTAGTGTATCACAGGATGATATTAAGCAGTATAATTAATCAATAGTATAGTGTCCATGTGGAAGAATAATATATGACATACGAGATAGAAAAAGATAATGTGTAGATACTGTGTGTCAGCTTCAAATGTTGCACCAGTATTGGTTTAATACAATAAAGGGGATATGAATATCCTATAAAACAAGCATAGAAGATCATATAGACAGTACCAAATAATAATTTTGGTTAAGAATAATAGTATCGACAGATAACCCGGTGCGGAACCGGTAAACACTTATAACATAATAGTAACGAATGAGTAGCCGTGTAATGAAAAAGTAAGCGGCATAATAGTAAAATACAGAACGGTATATGATACCATAAGTAAGTAACGTTAGACAGTACGATAATGCTATAAATACCAGTCAGTAGAAGGAAGTACAGAAAGACAGACAGTAGGGTAACATTATAAGTTACCAAGTAATAGAAGAAAGTGCAGACAGTACGGTAAACGTCATAAGTTACCAGACAGTAAAAGAAAATAGTAAAAGAGTAACATTATATGTTACCAGATAAGTAGAAGGAAGTATAGTAGAGTATACGAGAAAAGTGAGTTCCGTCGGGTAATACGGTAGTTTCACAGTATGATGTACGAGTAAGGAGAGGATCGTATGACGGTCAAGTGTAGTAAAATGAATCTGTGAGACGTGTGTGGCTATTTAGGCCATACTGTGATTCGATTACTCACTAAGCTTTATAGCTTACCCCTTTATTTATGTGGTTTTTGCAGGTATAGGTAACGCTCGGCTTGGATCATGGGACGATCCCTGGTGATATTATCTTGTAAAGTCTCAGGCTTTGGAGAGCCGGGTCGTTACAAATGGTATCAGAGCCGAGATTTGAGTGAACTAGGTGTCAGTAGAAAAGATTCCTAGACTCAAATCAGTAGGTATATGCAGATTACCTAATGATAGGTAAATATCACAAACATATTGTGATAAAGAGAGAGATGAGTAAACATCACAAACATATTGTGATGAGAAAATAGATAAAGATAAAAAGCAAACTACACATAGTAACTAAGAGTGTTAAAGAACTCCTTAGAAATTTAAGGAGAAAAGATAGGAAGAACAGAGATAAGCTAGCTTGTTAAAAATATAAACAAGAAAGTATTAAAACATGAGAATGGTCTATAAAGTACCAAAGAAGACAAGAAGTATACCAAAGTAATGTAAGAAATTTGAGAAATAAAAAGAACATGATTAAAAGTCAGACAGAATGTAAGATATAAAGATGAAAGTGATAATAAAGTAGCTCTACGTAAGAGCTAAAGATTTAAAAGAAGTTTGTAAAAAGCTAAAATAGTAGCTCAACATACGAGCTAAAATGTTTTACGAGTCTGAACTATGTTTCAGAAAAGAGTTTTAAAAGATATGAGATTTGAAAAGAGTTTTGAAAAGCTATGAGATTCGCTTCATATAAAGCGAAAGATGTTTTAGTTTAGCTAAGACAAATTTGAAACAAATGACACTAGAGAAGAGAAGAGAAAGATGTCCGGACAGGCTTTCACCATTAAGGAAGCCAAGAAGACACTACTGGGATGGTACCTCCCTTCGCGAAGTAGTTGTCTAGCTTAGTATACCCTTGTACTTGAATCTGTTCCAAGTCACAAAGGGGAGACAGAATGAGCATAACCTAGCGGACGGATCTGTTCTGTTCCGCGAGGGGAGCTAGTAGAACGAGTTTCATGAGTATCAGTTGGTCTTATGCTAAGAAAAGAAAAGAGTTAAAGAAATAATTATTTTTAAAATGAGAGTTATTTTAGAAGATTAAAGGTCCTTTTAAATGACCAAAAGCTATGGTAGAAATGTTAACAAAATAACAAAAGAGTCGTTTTATAACCAAGAAGGGAAAAAGAGATTTTTCTAAAAAGAGTCATTGATATGACTAGAGTATGTAAAAATTATAGAGTCGCTTTATGACTAGAAAGAGTAAAATGACAATTTTTAACGAAAGACCCAACTGCAACAAAATATAATGATATTTTTCAGTTGGAAAGTATGAAAATAGCTATGTAGCAGTAAAAGTCACAGCAGTAATTATATGAGAAAGCTAATATATACGAGATTGATAAAAAAGAGAAAGAGTACAAGTATGTTATACCACGCGGTATATAAGTTAAGAGAACCAGCGAGCCAGGAAACCTAGTGTAACATTAGAACCAGTATATATAAGTAATTATGATAGTAAGGGCCCGTATTATCATAATCACAGGATATATATTGATGCTGATGGAATCACGAAGGAATCTTGGTAGTCTGATAGAAAATATAACAAACATAAAATTATGTTGTAAAATGAGTAAGATGTACGGGAACCCTTGTACCTGAAAGTATAAAGTCAAGCAAGTATGAGTAACGATAAGAGAAAACAAGTAATGATAAATGTAGTATGGTAAAAAAATACCTAAGTGTGTAGAAGAATGTGTACACAGGTACATAAGAGTTAGTTTGAGAGATTACTGAGATTTCGGGGACGAAATCCTGTAAGGGGGAAAGATTGTGACAACCGTGTCCCGGGAAGGACTGTAGATCAAAAGTAAGAGCGTTTTGACCCTTGATGTGGCCAAATAACGATGTTAAGGTCATTATGAGATAAGAAAAATATAACGATCAAAGCCTAAGAGTCAAAACGGAGCAAAGAGCGGAAAATAAGTGACACATTTAATGTCGGCGCCTCGCGACGCGACGGCGATGCTGGTCGCGACGCGACGGCTGTCGCAAGATCCGGAAATTTCGCCGTAAATTGCGCAATCAGGCAATCATTCGAGCTGAGTCATCGCGACGCGAGCATCACTTTGGTCGCGACGCGAGGGATGACCAGAGGCCTATAAATGCGAGGTTAAAGCCCTCATTTCGACCCAGAACACCCACAAAACATCTATACGTTATAAAAGAGAGTTCTAGTAAGAAAAATACGCTGAGGGATAATGGTTAGAAGCAAGGAGTCAGCGGTAGCCAGCATTGAGGTGCTCGGAAGCTATCGGGAGACCGGAACGAGAACCGTGCCAGGACTCCGGGAAAGCACCAAACTCAGGTGAGTAATCGCTACCGTATCTCCCTAGTAGTTTTTACGTGTTGAGCAATAGTTGAAAGAAATTATTGAAAGAAATGCAGAGTAGTATAGTTATATGTGAGGAAAGTAGGTATGCTACAGACCCATTGACGAGTCTGGCCCATGAGAAGTAGTGTATCACAGGATGATATTAAGCAGTATAATTAATCAATAGTATAGTGTCCATGTGGAAGAATAATATATGACATACGAGATAGAAAAAGATAATGTGTAGATACTGTGTGCCAGCTTCAAATGTTGCACCAGTATTGGTTTAATACAATAAAGGGGATATGAATATCCTATAAAACAAGCATAGAAGATCATATAGACAGTACCAAATAATAATTTTGGTTAAGAATAATAGTATCGACAGATAACCCGGTGCGGAACCGGTAACCACTTATAACATAATAGTAACGAATGAGTAGCCGTGTAATGAAAAAGTAAGCGGCATAATAGTAAAATACAGAACGGTATACAATACCGTAAGTAAGTAACGTTAGACAGTACGATAATGCTATAAATACCAGTCAGTAGAAGGAAGTACAGAAAGACAGACAGTAGGGTAACATTATAAGTTACCAAGTAATAGAAGAAAGTGCAGACAGTACGGTAAACGTCATAAGTTACCAGACAGTAAAAGAAAATAGTAAAAGAGTAACATTATATGTTACCAGATAAGTAGAAGGAAGTATAGTAGAGTATACGAGAAAAGTGAGTTCCGTCGGGTAATACGGTAGTTTCACAGTATGATGTACGAGTAAGGAGAGGATCGTATGACGGTCAAGTGTAGTAAAATGAATCTGTGAGACGTGTGTGGCTATTTAGGCCATACTGTGATTCGATTACTCACTAAGCTTTATAGCTTACCCTTTTATTTATGTGGTTTTTGCAGGTATAGGTAACGCTCGGCTTGGATCATGGGACGATCCCTGATGATATTATCTTGTAAAGTCTCAGGCTTTGGAGAGCCGGGTCGTTACATAGACCGTCGTGAGCTAGAATCTGATGATTGACTTGGCCTGATGTGTAGCTTCTTTAAAAGTTTTTTCATACTGTTGCTATCCCTTTTGTTAAGTGTTCAATAAATTCAATGTAATGTTCTCATGAATTTAATCGAAACCACCACCGATGAGATCCGAGAAAGCGAAAGATGGAGTCAAATTAGCAAACCCAGATCAGCGATGCTGATCTTTAGACATCAAATCAGAAACCTTCTCCTGTTTTATTGGAGAAACGATGAATTCAATAAACAAATACTTACAATCTTTAATCGAGATGAGTCATAGAAAAAGGGTATGATAAAGATCGGAGACGGCGAAGACCAATAGTGGAAGTAGGACACCAACAAAATCTGACGACCCACTAATGGATTTTAAGCACAAATTTTGAGGGATGTATGAAATTGAAAACTTTATTTGGTGGAAAATTTTATGCAAGAAGTAAAACGCTATAGAGCTTGGCAAGAAGAAAGAGAATGGAGGATGATATCGGCATCGGTGAAGCAGATAGCCGGAAACAAGCGTAGGGTTGAGAAACTTGAACTAGATGACCACGTAACAGAGTTTGCGTATTCTTGGAGAACACACAGACGCAGGAGACACATCATCAACTTCTCTCTTGCAACATTAAGCCACGTCATCATGCATGACAGTAAACACTGGCTATTACAAGTCCAGGTCTCTTTTTAGCAGGTAAATTTCAACTTCATTCCCCTCAAAGACCAAAAAATAACATGAGGGACCTTTTAAACCAGAAGACAAGAGTTGGATGAGCTACAGTGTAATTTTTCCTTTTCAAAACTGCTTTTCAAATACATTACAAAAGTCATTTTTGAAAAGTAAAGAGTTAGTGACTTTTAGAAACAATTTATGACTTATTGAAATAAAAAACTATTTTTAAAAAAAAAATCAATCCAAACACTTTTTAAATTATCAACTCATAACTTTTTTCACCAAATAAGTCATCCAAACACTTTTTAACAACTCTTTTTTGTCACAATATAAGTCAATAAGCACTTATATTCAAAATTGCTTATTGAGTTATAAGCAATCTCAAACACCCCATAATAAGGATTTTGAATTTGAAGGACGGATAAGCTTTATGGTCTAAATTATTAATGAATACACGGATTACGGTCTGTGATGTCCGCCTTCTTTCACTCTATTTCTATTCTAAGTCTATCCTGTCTAATTCAAGATTTAAACGATTCAGAATGCCGCTTATTTTTTTCTATCTCATTAGATGGTGTTACCTTTTAAAATTAAAATTAAGACATTGATGCAAGGATCCTAAAATTCCATGTGTCCCTCTCCACCCATACTTTTATAATTTTTTGTTTGCATATTTTGAGTTATGTCAATTATGTTTTCCTTTTATTAGCTTCAAACAAGAGTCGTATTCCGTTCTGTGTAGCATCGCCCTTGAAACTTCGTCCCACAACAAAACACAAATAAGTTTTTACATAAAATATTTTATGAAGTGTTTTTCCTTCTTGGACTATAAAGTCGGTTTCTGGTTATATCACAAGCTTTTTGAATTCATGGTTTCTATAGTTTTATGTATACTTTGGTTGATACAATGATTGTCATTGATTATGTTGCTTCTGGTTGGGGGAACTCACCTTGCTATCATGGTGGTGAAATTTGGTGGATATATTGGTTTTATATATGTTGTTATAGAAGTTGTTTTGAAAGTAGATTCTTAGTTTTTTCGTTGGAATATTTATTCTAATGACATTGTTAAATACTTCAAGGTAATATTAGGATTGAGACACATTGTTATAACTTGGTGACATTTGTATTCGCCATATATACAGTTTGAATTTGGCTAAATACAAGTCATCACTTAAAGTGAGAAAAACATGCAATTATGCGCAAAGAGGAACCATATAAACTAACCCATCTAATTATTATTGAAATTCACAAAAAAATTGTTTTATTTTTGTAGGACAAGTTAGAGAATGAAGATCATAAAGCCAATAAAAAACAGAAAAGTTGGAACTCTTGATTTATTCCAAAGTCTCAATTGAAGACTTGAACCCAAATCAAGTAGTCACCATTGTTGTAGCCTGATCAAGGACCATCACCAAAATAGGATAAACGTAAACATGTAGGTTTAGGACCAGATTTATTAGTTAGTATATTCAACCCCAACCTTGATGGTACATGATTAAACAAGATAAGCAAAGCTATCATATCCTATGTATGGATCAGTTTATATTAGTGGCTGATTGGCATTTTGGTGTCGTCAGTAATTATTATTAGATTAGGTTTTTAGGTTGTAGTCCTATTTTGTAATAACTAGATTAGCTTCTTCATTATTATTGTAAAATAAATACGCACAATGAAATTAGAGACTTGGAAGACCGAACGAAGTAGTCCACTTGGTGGCCCAATTTTCTTGTCGGATCCACCAACAAGGCAGCCCATCAGTAGCTCTCAGGCATACTATATCGTCGGCCCACCTGCTGCCTCTCGCCCCAGTGCCTCATAGACTCGGCTATCTCATTATCCCGACAACTAGGTGGTCTATGGTGCCAACACTGTTTAACAGCGGCTTTCGACACCCCTTATTTCCAATAAGATTTTAACGCATTTAAAGTTATGTAAAAAAGCATTTGTTAGCCAGTTTTTAATTTTATCATATTTTACTTTTAATTTTATTTTTTTTCTTATTAAAACATTGTACTTTGAAAGTATAATACTATAATTGGGCTGCCTTTTTTAAAGTATAACATGTTTGTGTATGTGTGGGAATACGTGGGTGTGTAATGTGTAACTCTATATGTGTAGTTGTGTGTGTTTTCCAAACACTGATATATTAGTTTCAATGCTTTATCAACAAAAACATTAAAATAAAAGTAAACAATTGTGAAAGACTTGTAACATTTTCTACTTTTAGCATTTTCTAAACTTTTAGCATTTTAATCTTATTAAAACATTGTAAAAAAATTCACCCGCATCATCAGAGCTGTTTTCTTCGCTAGTTCACTTCAATTGGATTCACTTGTGTTCTTTGTTTTAAATTTTCAACTTTTTTTTTTCTTATTAATCAATTTTCCATTGAATGTACAACGAACGCTATAAATGAATATATATTCCCTTTTCTTATTTAGCCCAACCAGGGGCTAAATACAAGAAATAGCAATGTACTTTAAATTGTTTGTCTAATATAACATCTTACTTCCATTTGTTTTAATTCTTTACGTTTATTTTAAATATTTTTTATGAAATCGTTATATCGTGAAAGTACAATGCTATAATTATGTCTAGGCGTGTTCTCAATGTGTGTTTTGTGTTTGTTCATAATAAATATAGCATCTTACTTTCATTTATTTGTTAATATATGTTGTATTCTAAAAAATCTGGATGACATTGCTATAGTTCGATAGATTTTTCAAATTACAATAAAGTAGGATGCTATATAAATAAATAAATAAATAAATGTACATTGTTATTTCCTGCATATAACCCTTTATTAACCTATTATAATACGATATTCTAGTCTAGCAGAGTGACATATTTATTTATGAGGGCCATGATGGAGATACTCAATGCAATCCTAGCTTATTCACTACCAAAGATCTTACAGGTAAAATATCACATATTAGACCGAGACTAAGGCCGGAGTGAATGGGAGAAAAATTGTAATTTGTCCCACCCAAAAGGTTGGAAAATGTAAACATCCTTTGAAATTTAATAACATCTTAACTCTCTATATGTCGTTAAGTCATTTATATGATCATGCATAGGCAGTATGAGTTTCAACTAGGGACGAGTTTATTAAGACCGATGGTGAGTCTTTTGACCTACCTAAAATTTCAAATTTATTTAGAATTAATATAGAAAAAATTTTAGGACCTAACTTGAAAAAAGTATAGGACCTACGTTTTGAAGGCGTATCACGTCGACACAGCAAACAAATTAGGAACTACCTTTGAAGGCGTCCCATATCGATGCAACAATGAAACAATTCTCTGTATGACTCTTTGTATAAAGAAAATGACTTGGTGTTTTTACTCATAAGATGTTAAGACAAAATGGTGTAATACCAATTCAGAATTTGTTTACAAACATTGAGTCAACTATCGGTCCTGATTTTGACTTCAAAAAAATCTTAAAAACCGATTTTTACCGGTTTAGTTTAATTGCAACCGCGTTTTAAAGTTTGTGAATCTATGATCTGATTGGTTTCCGGTTAAACCAGTATGTCCGGTTTTTTAAGGTATATAACCCGACCGACCACAAGTATTATTGATTCTTTCATTTTTATTTCTTTTATTTTTAATTAGAGAACCACGTGATTTTCTGTTCTAGATTCGCCATTAGTTTCAACCCACCCATAATCATATAAGTCGTTAGAGAACATTTTTCTAAATATACCAAAAGTCAAGATGTATAACCATCGATACAATTATTGTGTGTATGTGTGTTTGTATACCACATTAAGGCCAGAGATCATTTTAGGCATTTTACACTAGATAAACTTGAAAGTTTTATGTTGATCTATAATTTTATCATTTCTTTTCCAAATAAGTAATTGTAAAAGGCTTGGCCAAATCACAAATTCTAACTAGGTGTTTGTATTTATTTATCTGTTAAAAATATTTAATAGATACATTGTTATTTTAAGTGTTAGCTCTTTTTCGGGTTATCTGCAAAAAATAGGAACATACTTTTGTTAATTTCTTTATTATAACATCCTACTTTAAAGTCTCTTACTACAACATTATACATTAAGTATTTTGAATGATTAAAGTATAATAACAGGATCTTTTTAAATATACGCCAAGTCAAAATCTTGGTTTTCTTAGTAGAAATGACGGCAGGTTGTGAGGGTTAATTGCACGAAATAGGGATGTAACATGGTGGGTTGAGAAAGATGGGTTTACTATGTGTTGTGGGTTAGGAAAGATGGAAACGAGAGTGTCGGGATGGACAGATCTTTACCGGTTGGCAAATGATGTTTGTAGACAAGATACAAACTCCAGACGAAGGGACCGGGAAGCCGAGCGGAACGGTTAACACAAAAGCAAAAAATAAATGACACAAGCAGTTAACGTGGTTCGGTCCAAGATGACCTACCTGTAACACCCGGCTTTTAAAACAAAACACCCCTGAAAAATATTTCATTTAAAACCAAGGTTTCAATACATAAAACCATAACAAAGGGGTATATTTTAATAAACACGGGTACAAGTGTATCAAGGAGAGTATAAAATACCATAGTCTCCTTTGAAGCCGGGCTGCTACATACAGCATCTACAAGTCCACTTCTTGAGTCACGGACTTTATCCTTACCCTTATTAGGGTTATGCTAACCTGCAGGGACATTTAACAAACAGTATGAGCTACAAAGCTCAGTGAGTAATCGTATCTGCAAATAACATGTATCAAAATACAATAATATAATTGTCTGGATATCGAATCCAGAATCCTAGCCTTACTGGCTGACCACATATATTCTAGGATTTCACTTCCTAATCTATAGCCCTACAGGCTGAATCATAGTAACCTGTAATTAACAAGCCACGTCTGTTATTTGCACATATAATCATATCTAACCGTTTCTGTCCCATGTTTCTTAGTCACAGTGGACTGCATTATATATCATGGCTATATAAGCCGCACCATAGGTCATAGTTATATAAGCTGCACTGGAACATTCTTAACCTTTAAATCATAGCCCGAAGGCCGCACCAGTTTATCATAGCCCGAAGGCCGCACCAGAATATCATAGCCCGAAGGCCGTACCAGAATATCATAGCCCGAAGGCCGCACCAGTTGGATATAGCATCCAGTTTCACGATCAATTATGGCTCACGGGTTAGCCCGCTGTTGCCTTGGCTCACGGGTTAGCCCGTTGTTGCCTAGACTCACTGCTCCGTTCTTGTCATTGCGATGACTCACGGCTTATCCGGTCTTGTCGTACCAATAATATTGACTGACTCACAGCTCCGTTCTTGTTTATAACAGACTCACGGCTTATCTGGTCTTGTCATGCCATTAATATTGACTGACTCACAGTTCCGTTATTGTCTATAATAAACTCACGGCTTATCTAGTATTGCCATGTCATTATTGTTGACTCACAGCTCCGTTCTTGTCTTTATCAGACTCATGGCTTATATGGTCTTGTCTCTTCAACGTCTCTGTCAACTGTCAATTATGTCCCCCAAAGCAATTCCAACCTGTAACAGTCCAATCAACACATATCATATGTGATATAAGTGAGATTACTCACCTGGATGTCCCCCAAAGCAATTCCAACCTAGCTGCATTTAAATCCCGGTTGTTTATTGCCTTTGCGTGCACCACAACCATTTTGTCCCATACCTATATATTCATTTATATACCAAATGATAATAGGTTAATAATCATTCCAATTGACTCTAATGCAATAGAGTTCAATACAATATCATTACAAACAATGCCTAGTTAATAAACTTTCCGTTTACTAACTTTTTATGAATTTTACTATTCACCGAGGCATTCAAATCGATCTACAATGCCCCCGAGGGGTCGAAAACTCAATATAAAAATTTTCCCAAACTTTTCAGACCATAACGAGCCTACGGTTCAAGTTTGAGCTAAATCGGACAAGCCAAACAAAAGTTAGCATTTTTGATCCCCTGCATGGCCCCTGCTTGGAGGCGCACTGCGCCTGGGCGCACCCCGCCCTGATCCTGGGCGCACTGCGCCCTGCGCCTGGGCAGGCTCTTGATCAGTCGCGATTTGTGCACTGTAGCACGCAGTTTTGGCCCATTAAGTCCTTATTTCTGTTCTTAATCGTTTGGGGTTTGTTTCTAGGCTAAAACTTTATATCAAAACAAGGTTTTCAACCATTCAAAATAACTAAATCAATCAATATGAAGAATTAGGGTTCTTATTCCCAAAACCCCAAAACTTCAAATTCATCACAAATAGCAATCTACTTCCATTTTCTTGAATTAAGTCCTTTTAGCATGACTTAATGGAAGCATTAAACCATTTAAACTACATAATCATAACTGAAATGTACAAATTTCAGTTTCTATAAAACCAAACCAAGAACACTTCAAGAACTTGGTTAAAATCAAGTTTACTAACCTTGATTAACATAGGAATCACTAATTCCAAGCTATGATTCCAATTCCTTGCCTCAAGCTTCATGATTTCTGCAGAATTTTGCTCCCAAAATCGTTCCCGTAGCTGCACAAATGGCCAGTCAAAGAGAGAGTCAACTCTCTCTTATTTATACCTCAAATTTTTACATTTTTAGTCCTAAAGTTCATTTTCTTGAACTTTGACCACAAAATCAAGTTTTATTACAATAAAACTTTCATTTCTTACATTTTTGCCACAACCAACAATATTTTTCATATTTGGTCCTTCACATGGTCAAATGACCAAATTACCCTTTTGTGGTAAAATGACCAAAAATCAGTTTTTATAGCATTTTAAGTCCAAAACTCAAAATATTATTCCACACTAAATTCTTTTCTATCCAAAAGACCAATTTACCCTTCCAAGGTAAAATGACCTTTTTACCCTTTTTATTATTATTACATAAAAAGAGTATCTTGGCGTTACAAATTCTCCCCTCCTTCAAAAGATTTCGTCCCCGAAATCATACAAGGAGTTGAGGGTATGTCTCCCTCGATTAGCTTTCGGTCTTCCACATCATATCGGATTCTATATGGTATTGTCTAAACACTTAACCATACCAGTCTTCTTATCTTGTGGTTAGATCACAATCCGCATCTCATTCCTCCGGTTGTCCCGGGTACCTTAATCACTTATCTACCTCATTTCATCATAGGGAATTTGTTGGAAATTATTACTACATAATTTCTTTCTTGTCGTCCCAAACAGATTTTTACTTTTCCAAAAGATCACTTTTCGTACTACCATATTCCTTTACTTGGAAATTCAAAGGTTTATATTCAGTGATCCACATACCACTTTTACAATCTCTTACTCATTCTTCATATTCGTTTGTACTCAACAAGTTTTTTCTTCAGTTTGTGCAAGCATCTAGGATCTAGCCAACGGCTTTATCACATCTTCAATCCAATAAATCGGAGGATAACACGGTATTCCATACCATTCTTCATGTGAATCATCAAACTATTAGCATGCAGGCTGCTATTTCTTGAAATTTCTATTCAAGATAAACAATCTTCTCATCTTCTACTAGGGTCTGCTGTGTACTTTTCAAGCACATCTTCTAAAGTCTGCATCATTAGCTCACCTCGTCTACCAGTCTGCAAATCTTATACAGTACTTACTAGTACTTTTAAGCTAATTATTCTTGAAATTTATGTCAAAATCAACGAATAATTCTAGTTTCTCGACTTGATACAGTCGCTACCGGTAACGCACGTCGGCAAATTCCTCCTTTTATATAGTTTTTCACTATTTTTCGGTCTTAATTTCTTCCTTAGCCAGTATAAATCTACTTTGACTTCATCAATTAACCTGTAATTACCCATATGGTGTCATACCCATGCGGTACTTGCAAAGACTTTATCATAAAGTCTATAATATTTTCGTCCCATTTCTTCTTTGGGATACACAACAGTTAAATTTTCTGTATGCTTCTAGTAGTTTGGCTTTGCTTTCACACAAGTCAAACACTTTTCACATGTTTTTCAATGTCTTTCTTTAGTCCCGGCCACCAATATATAGGTTATATCATCCTACACAATTTGGTACTGCCCCGGACATTTTACATATCTACACAAATATACATCTTTTAAGGGTAAATTTTCATATCTCTCCTTGCTTGGAACTCACATATACAACCCTAAGGGTTTACAATCGATGTGAGTTTCTAACTAGCTTCTTTTGACAGCTAATCATTCATTCACTTTTCACGTTTTCAGACTTGCACACTTCTTTTCGTGCTACCCGAATCAACTCAGGTAATCGATTTGCCACACTTAAGAATGTGGTTGTATCTTCCAAAGAATATTCTTTTCAGTTTGAGGCATTTATAATCACATCCGCCTTTCCGAGATGGTACAAGAGTTCATAACCGAAATCTTTTAGTAACCCATCTGTCTTTGCTATCTCAATTAAGTATTTCAAACTTTTATGATCCATACCCACGGTAAGCTTTACACTATACAAGTAGTGTCTCTAAAGCTTCAATGTCAAATTCATAATTGCTACTGCAACATCATGAATCTACAATTAAATTTGGATACATTTTTATGATCCAATTTATCTTCTCCGCTTAGCATAATGCTAACATTAGAGTCTCACCCTAGGTTTATTCCAAACCTTTACAACATATCTGTGGTCTTTCTACCACTCAGACTTTACACTTTTATTAGTCAACCTTAGTCAACTGAACAACAGTCAAGGAGCAGTTTTCTACAACTTTCCCATAATAATCCGCCAATCCTAGGAAACTACTAATTTCAGTCAATTTCCAAGGCGGTTTCTGTTTAGTCACAACATCATCATTTCCCACTGGATATACTTTATCATCTCTGGCATTATTAACATGCCCAAAGAATATGAAACTTCTTTTAGCCAAATTTTTCATACTTGGAGAATTTTACATATCACTTAACTTAGTGAAGTAACTCCAATATCTGGTACAAACGCACCTCATATTCGATCTAGTTTCGAGAATATCAGATTCTCAGTAATCAATGCACATATGTATCAAATTGTCTTTCTTCTTTTCAAACAAGATAGGACTTCATGCGATGACACATACGGTCATAAGAGATCCCAATACCAAGTTTTCTTCTAGTTGTTTTCCAGCTCTGCCATCTCTACAGATGCAAATCAATACAGAGCCTAAATAGCAGGAACGGCTCCCATAATCAGCTTTAATCATAAACTTTTCTCGCCTTTCTGGCAGAAATCCTGGAAGTTCTTTTCAAAAGAAACATCCAAGAATTTATTTAAAGTAGTACACTACTATCACTGCTTTATTTAACTTGGCCAATACCACGTATGCTAATTACAACATCATTCTTTTACTAACTCTTTTCCGAGTTTAAGCAAAGAAAATAACCGGTATTCTCAACAACAGTCATTTATCATGGATTTTCATCCATTTCATTTCTGTTTTAAGAACCATACTGTTCTTATTTCTACAATTCATGTTAGCATAATTCATTGCTAACCAATTCATAAGCACAATTGCTTCAGATTCACTGGTAGTTATCGGCTTCAGATTTATAGGGAAAAATGGTCCCGTAAATCCTAGGCAAACTACCTTCCAGGTGTTCAATATCTAGAACATATTTGCTATCTGCTATTGCTACTTTCAACATTTCATCCATAATCATTGATGAAATATTTTAACAAGACATCAGTGTCACCGATCCAAAGCATAGCTTCATGGATCAAATATAACATACACGAGTTATATTCAGAACAATTATAGCGGAGATCATATCAGTCTCCTCACGAGCTTCTTCCACAATCTGCTGGAATGCTTAAGGTACCACTGGTCCTTTTTAACCATTCATTTATACTTTCTTTCCTAGGTTCATCACCCGTTACTCCACATTTAGCATGTGAGTAATTCATAAGGAAGTGATCTATAGTTCCACGCTGGAACCACTTCCGTCCCATACAACAAGCTCGAGCAATAGGCTCCCATTTTCTGCAATTTCAGCATGTCAACGGTAGAGTCTCAACTCTAAAATGTTCTGAGTGCTTTTCCTGCACTTCTTACATTATATCATCTTTTCGTTTTGGTATCTTCCCTTCAAGGCTAGACCTGAATCGTGTTAACTTCTTCTGAGAAGTCCACTATTATTTTCCGCTTTTCTTGTAGTTTCAACTACTGTTCTTTCACCTTGAATATCAACTAAGGTGAGCAACCGATTTCTTTATCTGACCACATCAGCTAACATTGCTCATCGTGTGGATTTTCTGCTATTCGTCCCCTTTTTGGCTCTCATACCACGGAGCCTTGCGAAAGGGCTAGTCCGCCACTAGAAACTCCACGCCCTAAATTCTTCCCAGTAATATTCGCTGCTCATACTTCTTATACGTTGAAAGTCAGCAATAGTTAGGTTATATATGTATAATAACAGCTTATATACACCTAACGATACCTCGTGTCTACTATCTCAAGGTTTAAGTCTAGGAATCTACTCTATAGACACCTAGTTCACTTAAACCACGGCTCTGATACCAACTTGTAACACCCGGCTTTTAAAACAAAACACCCCTAAAAAATTTTTCATTTAAAACCAAGGTTTCAATACATAAAACCATAACAAAGGGGTATATTTTAATAAATACGGGTACAAGTGTATCAAGGAGAGTATAAAATACCATAGTCTCCTTTGAAGCCGGGCTGCTACATACAACATCTACAAGTCCACTTCTTGAGTCACGGACTTTATCCTTAACCTTATTAGGGTTATGCTAACCTGCAGGGACATTTAACAAACAGTATGAGCTACAAAGCTCAGTGAGTAATCGTATCTGCAAATAACATGTATCAAAATACAATAATATAATTGTCTGGATATCGAATCCAGAATCCTAGCCTTACTGGCTGACCACATATATTCTAGGATTTCACTTCCTAATCTATAGCCCTACAGGCTGAATCATAGTAACCTGTAATTAACAAGCCACGTCTGTTATTTGCACATATAATCATATCTAACCGTTTCTGTCCCATGTTTCTTAGTCACAGTGGACTGCATTATATATCATGGCTATATAAGCCGCACCATAGGTCATAGTTATATAAGCTGCACTGGAACATTCTTAACCTTTAAATCATAGCCCGAAGGCCGCACCAGTTTATCATAGCCCGAAGGCCGCACCAGAATATCATAGCCCGAAGGCCGCACCAGTTGGATATAGCATCCAGTTTCACGATCAATTATGGCTCATGGGTTAGCCCGCTGTTGCCTTGGCTCACGGGTTAGCCCGCTGTTGCCTAGACTCACGGCTCCGTTCTTGTCACTGTGATGACTCACGGCTTATCCGGTCTTGTCGTACCAATAATATTGATTGACTCACAGCTCCGTTCTTGTTTATAACAGACTCACAGCTTATCTGGTCTTGTCATGTCATTAATATTGACTGACTCACAGTTCCGTTCTTGTCTATAATAAACTCACGGCTTATCTGGTATTGCTATGTCATTATTGTTGACTCACAGCTCCGTTCTTGTCTTTATCAGACTCATGGCTTATATGGTCTTGTCTCTTCAACGTCTCTGTCAACTGTCAATTATGTCCCCCAAAGCAATTCCAACCTGTAACAGTCCAATCAAAACATATCATATGTGATATAAGTGAGATTACTCACCTGGATGCTAGCTGCATTTAAATCCCGGTTGTTTATTGCCTTTGCGTGCACCACAACCATTTTGTCTCATACCTATATATTCATTTATATACCAAATGATAATAGGTTAATAATCATTCCAATTGACTCTAATGCAATAGAGTTCAATACAATATCATTACAAACAATGCCTAGTTAATAAACTTTCCGTTTGCTAACTTTTTATGAATTTTACTATTCACCGAGGCATTCGAATCGATCTACAGTGCCCCCGAGGGGTCGAAAACTCAATATAAAAATTTCCCAAACTTTTCAGACCATAACGAGCCTACGGTTCAAGTTTGAGCTAAATCGGACAAGCCAAACAAAAGTTAGCATTTTTGATCCCCTGCATGGCCCTGCTTGGAGGCGCACTGCGCCAGGTATCAGGCGCACTGCGCCTGGGCGCACCCCGCCCTGATCCTGGGTGCACTGCGCCCTGCGCCTGGGCAGGCTCCTGATCAGTCGCGATTTGTGCACTGTAGCACGCAGTTTTGGCCCATTAAGTCCTTATTTCTGTTCTTAATCGTTTGGGGTTTGTTTCTAGGCTAAAACTTTATATCAAAACAAGGTTTTCAACCATTCAAAATAACTAAATCAATCAATATGAAGAATTAGGGTTCTTATTCCCAAAACCCCAAAACTTCAAATTCATCACAAATAGCAATCTACTTCCATTTTCTTGAATTAAGTCCTTTTAGCATGACTTAATGGAAGCATTAAACCATTTAAACTACATAATCATAACTGAAATGTACAAATTTCAGTTTCTATAAAACCAAACCAAGAACACTTCAAGAACTTGGTTAAAATCAAGTTTACTAACATTGATTAACATAGGAATCACTAATTCCAAGCTATGATTCCAATTCCTTGCCTCAAGCTTCATGATTTCTGCAGAATTTTGCTTCCAAAATCGTTCCTGTAGCTGCACAAATGGCCAGTCAAAGAGAGAGTCAACTCTCTCTTATTTATACCTCAAATTTTTACATTTTTAGTCCTAAAGTTCATTTTCTTGAACTTTGACCACAAAATCAAGTTTTATTACAATAAAACTTTCATTTCTTACATTTTTGCCACAACCAACAATATTTTTCATATTTGGTCCTTCACATGGTCAAATGACCAAATTACCCTTTTGTGGTAAAATGACCAAAAATCAGTTTTTATAGCATTTTAAGTCCAAAACTCAAAATATTATTCCACACTAAATTTTTTTCTATCCAAAAGACCAATTTACCCTTCCAAGGTAAAATGACATTTTTACCCTTTTTATTATTATTACATAAAAAGAGTATCTTGGCGTTACACTACCTCCACCGCAGCCTCCTCGAATTATGCCATCAGACGAGGCAATGATTCAACCAGAGTTACAACCACGACCATAAAATGCTTCTTTTGAATAAACCAGAGTCTCCTTTCATCCGTAGCCATAAGGTTGTGCCTAGGACAAAACCAAAGTGCCCGCTTCGGTTCCCACCACGCTTCGGTTCGGAGTCACACTTATAGAGAGAAAAGAGAAGAGCTATGACATTGTGGATTGACACGGTTAGGAGAGACACACTCTTTCCACCCTTAGCAAAAAAATATTAAAATAGAACAACCAAATATGTTGCAACGACAAAATATATAACACTATTAGGCAATCTAAAAAATATTACTTTTCTCAAATTTACTTTGATTTAGTTGACCAAAATATGACGTTCCTTTAGTTTTAATTTATATTATACTCATAGAGGAGGAGTATGAATTAATTTTCTTTTTGTTATTAAGTGTTGTTTGGACGAGACGTGTCATTCGGCAGATGGTTTAACTTCTATACATACTAATAAACAAAGCACTTTAGTGCCAAGTGGCATCCTTTTTAAGATATTTATTCCACATGACACTTTAAGTTTAGTTCAATCTAAATTCAAAATAAATCCCAATAAATCAGGTATATGATTTCCGGATATCACAATCTAAATTCAAAAAACCCCTAAAAATACATATCCTATCCTTTGTAAATTTAAATAGGATTCATCTAAATTCAAAAAATCCCTAAAATATAGGTGGATTGATTATTTCTATTAATTTTTTAATCAAACCGCGGTAAAAGGTATTTTTAAAGATTATCAAAGTATTTGTGTTATACGTTTATAAGTGAAACAACAAGAAAAGACCGAAGGGGTACAAGGGATAATTACAAAATTGTAAATAGTAGTTGAGACATTGCTTGAAAGTTCAACTTTATTTTGTTGTTTGTGAATTTCTTGACTTTTTAATTGGAAACCCAGTTATGCAGGTTAAAGAATTGAGATTAATGACGTTAAATGAAATTAAATTTCACAATGGCTCACGGAAGTTTTCAAACCTTTTAAATGTTAAAAAGACCGAGCTTTAATTTTGTTTGTTGTGAAAATTTTGATTTTTTAAACGGGAAAATAGTTATTTACGGTACTTTTTACTTTTTGTAAAATATGTTTAAGAATTTGGATATATCACACTCATGATCACAATAATCTATATGTACTAATAAACAAAGCACTTTAGTGCCACGTGACATCCTTTTAAGACATTTATTCCACATGGCACTCTAAGTTTAATTCAATCTAAATTCAAAATAAATCCCAATAAATAAGGTTTATGATTTCCGGATATCACAATCTAAATTCAAAAAACCCCTAAAAAATAGATATCATTTCCTTTGTAAATTTAAATAGAATTCATCTAAATTCAAAAAATCCCTAAAATATAGGTGGATTGATTAGTTCTATTAATTTTTTTAATCAAACCGTGTAACACACGAGTTTTAAACTAGTATTTAAATAAAGTAAGAAAATTTTGTAAAAGTTAGGCTTAAAAATGTCTATTAAATCGTTTTCTTTTATATTAAGTCAAATTCATGTGACGCATATTGCTTGAGCAAAAGGCCTCATGTAAAACGGTTTAAATGGACCAAATTTCGGATATAGGATATATCTTTCTTAAACAAAAAGCCTAATATCAATATACTTCCTTTTTTGTTATTTTCTATCATTTAACGGATAAAAAGAAAAATTTTCAAACAAAGATCATTTTGATGAATTTCTATACTTATCTGATGTTGTAAATAGTATTAAATCCAAACCATAATTTTATACTAAAAATCGGTGTTTCAGTTATGTGAGGTGGCCGCTCTGTTTTGTTCGATCACGATCTGGTGGCAGTGGCTGTGGAGACACTATGCGAGGTTGGAGAAGGTAGCAACATCGGATTAGGGCTTCATATTCTAGACAAGAAGACAAGATGCCGATGGCTGCTTAGGTTATACCGGGCATCCGCATAAATAGGAGAGAGAGAGAGAGAGAGAAAGAGGTTACATTCCTTAATTGTAGCATTTTAATTTGGGTAATTTAATTAATTAATTCATATAGATTATAATTATATTATATAAATGACTAATTTACCCCTAAATATTGATTGGCCCTGAATCACTCATACACTCACACAATATTTAGCCTCCACATATGAACATATATATATATATATATATATATATATATATATATATATATATATATATATATATATATATATATATATATATATATATATATATATATATATATATATATATATATATATATATATATATATATATATATATATATATATATATATATATATATATATATATATATATAAAATTTGTTTTACATTTTCTACCGTGTAATACATGAGTTCATAACCTAGTATATGTTAACGTAGTATATGTATTAATATACTGGGTGTGTATTCATATACAGGTTTATAATTTCGAAATAATGGTTATTCTTTTTTTAACATTTTAAGATTTTTATGATTAGCCAAATATGTGATTACTACTAATAATTATAATGATAAAACAAAAGACAATAAATGAAAACGTGAACCACGTGCCTTTTGTAAACCTCATTGATAAGTCGTAAACATGAACGATAATAAATAAATAACTAAATCCGTGATTTTTTGTAAACTACATTAAATAATTATAAAATTTTGTCAAATAATAACAACAATAATAAGATAATATTAAAATAATAATACTAATAACAATAATAATAATAATAATTGGAGGTAAAACAAAACAAACAAAATACAATAAAAAGACATACAAAATTAAATCAAAGGAGAAAGACATAAAACAAAAGGAATAACAAAAGGCGACACAATTTCAAGAAAAAAATACATATAACTTCAGTTCTTTTGGTTCGTTTATTTAATTTTTATTTCTTAATTAAGAATTATTAATCATAAAAAAACAGTATAATAATTATAATGAATAAATAAAATAAAACTATTATGAAATGAACAAAAAGATAAAAGGGTCAAAAGATCATTTACAAAAGTTTAACAAATTAACACATATGAGTTTTACGGAGTAAAAAACTGAAACCACGTATAAATTTAGACCAAAACTGCCTATTTCCCTATTCCTAAGGGACCAAGGTTGATACTTTGTTTTTTCGCCATCATAACTTCATCATCACCGCCGTCGCCACCACCCACCTCCACCAACACCACCACCCCACTAACACCGCCGCCACCATCACCATTAAACCAAAGGGTATTGTTATCTTTCATCCATCACCCACTCTTGATTTATCAGTATAATATGGATGTCTTGTCACATTCTCCTTACCAACCCTTTACTCCATTACATCTAATATTTAGGTATCCATCATCACCATTCATTATATATATATATATATATATATATATATATATATATATATATATATATATATATATATATATATATATATATATATATATTAAAACCGCTTTTTATAATTTTCCACACGGAAAACCTCACTCGCGGTTTGTAAAACATTATCGCCGTTTTAACTGCTTTGCCGTTGATTTTGGAAATTATTATACATCGAACAATTTACCAACAAATTACCTAGACAAAAAGAATTTATAAAATTTTTGATATGCTTAAAGGAAATTAAATAAAAAATTGATTAGAATAAGAAGAAAAAATGTTTAAAACTAAATTGACTAAGCGATTAAAAAACAAATTGATATTCTACGTCAAAAAAAACTATAAACTCTAATTACTATTTTATATAAAAAAATTATAAATAAATTATCATAAAAATCTCTAATCGGCATGTGTTTTTACAAATTGATATTTAAAATTTAAATTAAAAAGTATATAATATTACTGGAAATATTATTGGAGTTGGAATTCATAAAATAAGTAAAATCAAATAATAGAAAATACATCACCTCCATACATAAATTTTGGAAACAGAGGCTGTCGTTTCAACTTAAATAGTAGCCCCATTTCTTAAAACTCCCGCCCATTAACACTACTTTACGAATCGCAATTCCGACCTAGTATGTTCTGTTCCAGGATTTGTCCTGAGGTTTTTTCTAGGATTTGCTGTTGTTTTCAATGTGATGTGAGTTGTCTTTGTTCACTGTTATGAAGCTTTGTATGTCCATGTTTTAAGTTTGTAAAAATTGCGTTCGAGGATCTCGAATTGTTGGAGGAAGATGAGTTGAAGAGCTTCGAAACAAGTGCTCGTTACCTGTGTGCTGCTGCTACAGCAAATTTTGGTGCTAACAAATCAAGTATCATGGTTAAATCTCCAAATTTTGTTTCATTCTGTATGCTATTTGCCAATTCCATCTCACTTTGGCTCTCGATTACACTCATGATGATGATAAACATTGTCAAAACAAAGAATTATATCATCGATCCTCATAATCTTAGCTCTGCTAGAAGAATGTCTACCTTCGGTATAATAATTGGAACGAAGGTATTCGGCATTGGACTGGCAGCAAATGTTTTACAAGGAATGGAGAGCGAAAATCAGGCAATCCAGTGGTTTTCAATCGGACTATCAGCAAGTCTCATGGTTCCAATTATTTCATCTGCAATGATTACATGTCGACTGTGGAAAATTCCTCGCGATCCTCTTCATAGGCTTGTGTAGTACAGGTAAGTTTTAGTAGTATTTTAATCTATAAATAACTAATTGATTTCTACTCACAGTGGCTTTGTATTATATGTATTTAAGGTGGGAGAAAGTGATGGAGAAAGCTACTTTTGTGCTCTGATTCAACTCTACAATAATTGATTTGACTACTACAATAAATGCACTGTGAGTCTATTTTTACATCAAAAATCGTAGAGTGTTTTTGTTGGATTGATATAGCATTATGTTTACGTAGTTACGATTTTACTTGTGGTTTATGATCTTGACTGCATCCTTCAAGTTTTGTTTTGTTGATAACTTGAATAGAAAAAATTGTATTAATATGATTTGATTGTTAGGAAAAATTGTATTGATAGAATTTGATTGTTGATTAGTTGTATTTTCATCCTTACTTTTGCAATACATTTACTGCAAAACATAAATGTAATTTTGGTATGAAATTGAATCATACATTAAAGATAAGAAAATCCAAAATCAAACCTTTAGTAACACTGTGATTGTTTCTAGTCAACTCATCTAGTTAGTATCATCATTGATACAGGTGAATTATATTGGTTACAAGAAAGCTAAGGAAAAATGTGAATTAGATATATTATAAGTCGAATCTAGTTACTCCCAAGTCTATGCCTTGATGAACAAATGAGTCCAAAGAACAACACCAATGTACACCCGAACAGGGGTTCCTCTGCTTCCTGTACATTTGTAGGGGTTAGATGCAATAATGCAAAAATGAGGTTATGGTAGTTGGATATTTGTAGGCGTCAGAAAGAAACCAAGTGATTCGGACATGTTTATGCATCTTTGTCAATTAAATATGTTCTATCATCATATAAAACATATGAGATAAAACTAAAATGTAATTGATTGAAATCAAAATAATAAAATTTATCCAAAATCGTATGTAATTACTAGGGATGAGCTTTTGACCCGGAGAACCGGACCGGACCGGAACCGAATAGGAACTGGAACCGTGTGTATTCGGTTCGGTTCTCGGTTCTCTATTTCCAACAAAATCGGTTCTCGGTTCTTCGGTTCTCGGTTCGGCTCGGGCCGGGTCCGGAACCGAACACATTTCTTAATAGCACACTAAAGTATAACCGGACCGTAACCGAACCGCTAGGAACCGGAACCGGGGTATTCGGTTCGGTTCCCGGTTCTTCGTTTCCGATAAAATCGGTTCTCGGTCCGGGTCCGGACTGATTCTCATCGCTAGTAATTACATTAAATATTCTTAAATATAATGTAGTTAGAGTAATTGAAATTTGTATAATAAAGGTTGTTTTGTATTTGGATAACAGTAGTGCGAAATTGGGTATAAATTTCAAAGTAAAAATAATGTAATTGGACAAAATGAGAGTAGGATGCTATAATAGACAAGTAGATGAAAGTATGTTGCTATTTTATTGGCATCTAACACTTCCAATAAGTCAGACAATGTTCCTTTATACTACCATCACTAATATCTTCCAAGGAACTTCATTTATGGGCCATCTCAAACGCTTCATCCATGGTTCTTTAACCTGTAGGAAACATAAAAGAAATCACAGCTTAAATCACCCTTTTATGTTCTATTTTTCAAATAAGATTGCATTAATAACAATTAAATTAATCAACTTTTTGGAATACAAGAGCCCTTAACATTAAATTAATCATCTAGTTTGGCATTTTATGAGAAAAAATAAGAATATTTTTATTGTATGATAACACGAGCATAAATAGG
This sequence comes from Cichorium intybus, assembly GCA_023525715.1. NCBI lineage: Eukaryota > Viridiplantae > Streptophyta > Magnoliopsida > Asterales > Asteraceae > Cichorium > Cichorium intybus. Next base: position 79,284 of record JAKNSD010000045.1, on the reverse strand, counting down.
TAATTGAACTCACGTGTGGTGGAAAGGTCAAAAAGAATGGACAATAATGGGAAGAAACCCAATTTTATGTATGGATTACACACGGTCAACATATCAAGTCATAATTAATGAAGACTTTACAGTTAGTTCATTTTCTTGTCCACTCATTGTTCTTGATCAAATAAAATAAATAACTAATAACTCATTTAAACAATCTTATGATTATAATCCAACAAAAGAAACAATTTAAAAAAAATAATCAAGATTTTTTTTAATGTGGATCGAGTTCTAAACCCAGAAAATATAAAATTCAAAGACTCCACATTTTCATTTTAAATAAATCAAATTCTTAACTAAATTTTAAACAACAAAACCGTAGAAAGGTTTAGGTTTTAGATCAAATCATGTACTTTTTAATCAAAATTGTTTGACTTGTATGTGCACATATGCCAATCAAAATGCAAATTTACTAAAATTACCACCAACAGGGCTAGATTCTTAAAAGAGATGGTACGAAGTTCCTCATCCTACAACCAACAATCAATATAGTAATCAAGAGTATGTGGATCAAATGTTATGTTTTTTTTTCCCTTTCCAATACAAAAATCAGACATGATTCAAAAAAGAAAACCAATAAGTGAGTAATTAGTTTAATCAAAATTCAAGAAGAAATAAAACCATGTACCTGGAAGGCTTTAATGGATCCAAAAGAGCACCAATACTCATGTATCATGTTTGAATAAAATCGGAAGTTAATATGATATTTTAAAAGGACCCGTCTTGATCAATCAAATTAAAAAAAAAAAAAAAAAAAAATACCAACATTGATCCATGTTTGAATCCTCGAAATTTTGTAGATATAGTAAAAATTTTGAATCTTAGTTTGGGGTTATTTTCCAACAAAGAAGAGACAGCAGGATCGATAAAGGATGGAAATTTTTCCAACAAGAACATTGGTAAATCATATGTATCTGTGTCTAAATCTGTGTGTATTTGCTTGTATTTATATATGTATTTGTGAGTATATCTATGTTTTTCGTGAATGCTACAGATCTTCCCCAGAACAAGAACATTGGTAAATCTTAATATTTTTGCTTTGGTAAATCTTCATATTTTGATTTTAATTTTTAACCATTTGATTAGTTTTTTTTTTTTTTTTTGGTAAATCTTCACCAGCAGCAGCAAAGGATATCGAGTCTGGAAAGTAAAGGGTATCAGCGAGATTTCTATCAGAATCTTTCTGGGTGTTGTCACATTTTGATTTTGTTTTTCATTTATACGCAAAGCTTGTGATTAAATGTTTGTTTTTAATTCTCTGTTTTGTTCTGTAGAGAAGGTTATAAATTGAGTGTTTTTTTATAAAAGAAATCATGGTCTCAGTTTTAAGATGATTATTTCATTACCATCGTTTTTATTCGATTTCTTGCCAAATATGTAATTCTATTTGAAATAGCTTCTTTTTGTGGGGGTTTCCTTGCTTATAATTTTGGGTTTTTTTATTCCAAGATGGTAATGCAATAGCTATTAGTTAGTAAGAGACGGTAATATGTTGCATTATTCGAGTAGGTCTTACCTCAAAAAGCTAAGCAGGCTGTTTAGCTTCATATATTGTTTTGGTTTTTTTGTGCTCTGCTCCTAGATACGTTTCTATTATGTATTTTAGTTTCTAATGAAAAATCTAAGTGTTATTCAAGAATAATTATTCTGATTTTTGTGTTTTTATAGTACTTGAAAGAAAGAAAGAAATATGATGCTGATGAGAGGAGAATGAGGCTGATGAAAAAGAACAAGTATGAAGTTGATGGAGATCTAGTAATGTGAAGTTGATAGAATGCAGCTGAGGGTGATCGTCCATCACTCTAGAACTACCTCTATACCTTCATTAGTTTCGTAATTAGCGAGCAACTATTCAAAGTTCATTATATTTCTATTTTTCACGTCTCAAGTCTTGAGGTCAACTCCGTTATCATTTCTATTTGGGAAAATTTCATATATACCCTAAAATACTCACAAAATATCATATTTGCCCTAGGAAAACTCTAAATATCAAATATACCCAATATAAATTTTGATAATATCTAATTTTCCCTAATTCTTATTTTTGATATTTTTAATTACTTTTATAATGTTTTTTGTTATTTAAAACAATTTTAAATATAAATATAATATTGATTTGTCCATTATACCCTTACATGCATAGAAAATCTTGGAAACTAGATCATATCACGTAAAAAAGAAAATCACATACTTGACTTCAACCAGATACACACAATCACGTAATCGACTTCACGTCTGGCGCCATTGTAGCCGTCTTCAACCTAGTTCGACGATAGATTCTTGAAATTGGGACAATTAGGATCAAGAGTTCATCAATTGGGACAATCAAGATCAGACTTCATCAGGTAATTGATTGTGTTTACTCGTTTTTTATTATTATTGTGGTATTCGGTTTTTTGATAGTGCTTGTAAATTATTTGATTGTTCATGTTAACGGGTGTTGATCGATTATTTGATTGTGCTCGTCGATTTTTGTATTATGCTGTAGTATATTGATTGTTACTTGGCTGATTTTTTGTGATTAAATTGTTGATTGTTAAAGTTAGTCTAGTTCATCAGGTTTTTATTCGAGTTCTTGTGATTTCTTGTTCAATTGTCAATAGTTGGTTGATTGTTACTTGGTTGAATAATAGAAGTCCATTATGATCCAATATGGTAGTATATTGATGGTTAAGTGTATGTACATGTACAAAGTTTTCAAGTTGTCAAGTGAATAAGTGGAAACAGTAAATTCATGTAACTCTCTTGGACTTCTATTTGATACATGGTACATACATATGGTAGTCATGTTAGTAGATTGCTTTTTTTGGTCAAAAATCAAAGTACGTTGCTATTTTGGGTTCTAGAATACAAGTACATTGCTTTGTAGTGAAACTGTTTTGAGTACGAAGTACGTTGCTATTTGCGCCTCCAACAATAGAACCCGCCTCCTTCTTCTCTTATCCTCCAACGGTTCCTTCTACTCCCTGCTTCTCCTTCTTCCTGCTTCTCGCTGCCGCCAGCCGAAGGAGCAGCGACAAACTCGGGTTCCTTCTCCGCCGTCGACGCTGCTGCTCCGGTTCCCTCTCCGCCGGCGACCTCTTCGGCTTCCCCTGTCGAAGGTTCGTGAATCCACTTCTTTATCTCGTTTTTTTTAATTAATATCTCGTTGATCATGCTCGGTTTTGCTGATGTGGTCATGAAATGTGTTCGATTTTCTGATGTGTTCATCTTGTCTTCTGTTGCTGGTTTGAAAATGCTCATATAATCTTTAATTAATATCGATTTTCTGGTCGATTTTCTGCTGTGTTCATCTTGGTTAGATAAATGCTCATATCATCTTTAATTAATATCGATTTTCTGTTCGATTTTCTGGTCGATTTTGATGTTACAGACATGTAATCTTGCTGTTTATTTTTGCTGAAATGTGTTCATCAAATGTGTTCGATTTTCTGGTTGATTTTGATGTTATAGACATGTAATCTTGCTGTTCATTTTTGCTGAAATGTGTTCATCAAATGTGTTCGATTTTCTGGTTGATTTTGATGTTAAAGACATGTAATCTTGCTGTTCATTTTGCTGTTAATTTTTGCTGAAATCTTGGTGTTAATTTTTGCTGAAATGTGGAAGAATTGGGATATGAAAAGGTGTATTAGGGACATGAATTGAAGCTGTTATTTTTGCTGAAATCTGATCATTCAAAACCTCCAATTCATGTCCCAATTCTTGTAATTTCTCCTTTGTTTATCTTATATGAACACAAGCACAGAAAATCCCCAAATACACCTTTAATTCATGTCCCAATTCTTGTAATTTCTCCTTTGTTTTTCTTTTTTGATGTAAATGTTTGGTATTATTGAGTTTAACATAGACATGGGAGAAAAGAAGGATAAGATAAGTTGGAAGTATGAAGGTGTAGAGAAAACTTTTCTAGAAGCGTGTTTGCATGAAGTTACGGCCAATGGGAGGGAAGGGAGTAGCTTAAAATCACTTTCTTGGAAGAATGTTGTTGAAAAATTGAAAAATGAACATAACTTTATTGTTGACCAAAAACAAATGAAGAACCACTATGACTACCTAAAGTCAAAGTTTAGCGACTTTGTGAAGTTAAAAAACAAAACCGGCAATTACTATAATCCATCGACCAACACGTTCAATCTTACCAAAGAAGAATGGGAACTTGAGTCGAAGGTATTTTTTTAAAAATTTTTAACTTATTATTTTGTTTAAATTATGACATATAATTTTTTTAAACAGTCAAACAAAAATATTGAGAGTTTGAGACGCACACCACTACCCTTCCCCGACCTTTGCACCCAATTATTTGAAGGTGCGACTTCGACTGGCGCTGACAGTTGGGGGACAAGTTCTACACTTCCCCGCCCTTCCCAGGATTCGACCCAGTATAGTTTGAATGACTTTGATGACATCGATTGCACTCAAAAGGAATCTGTAGGTGTAGGTGAGGAGTCTTCCGGTCAATCAAAGAAACAAAAGCGTAGAGAGATGTCAAAGAGTAAAGAGACATCAAATTCAAGATTACTAGAGATTGGAGAAGATATTTCCAAGGTTGCAAAGATACTTGTAGATAAGTATGCTTCTTCAGATTTGGGTGCATGTATGGAGAAATTGGAAAAGCTAGGGTGGGGAAAATTTGACCCAAGATACACTACAACTATTTTGCTGTTTGGTGAGAGTGCCGAGAAGAGAGCAGTTTGGTTAACTATTGATCCGTACATTTGTGAGACTTGGGTTAAGGGGGCCGGAGCACATTATGGATATGTATGAAGATGGTGTCTTTTGTGAACTAGATTTTTGGTTGTGAAACTTGATGTTTATAGATTTAACATCATGTCTTTTGTGAACTAGATTTTTGGTTGTGCAACTTGATGTTTATGGATTTAACATCATGTCTTTTGTGAACTAGATGTTTTGGTTGTGCAACTTAATGTATTTTGTGAACTAGATGTTTTGGTTGTGCAACTTGATGTATTTTGAAACTTTATGTTTATGGATTGAACTTGATGTTTTTCTTGTCCTTTTACTTTCGTTACAGATTGACTATGGATTCGGAGGAGGAGGAAATTATGTTTTTCCTTTTGGTTTGTTGTTATTGGCTGAGATCAGTATCTAATAGAATTGAACGGGCAATTGATAACAATTCACAATTGAGTGGTCATGCATATACGCAAGAGTTGCTACATGGTACGTCTAGACAATTTTATAAGGAAATACGATGCTCATGACGAATTGTTTATGGCGTCCGGGGAGAATATTGATCAAGGGCAAGGAGAAGAGGGTGATGGTCAACACGTGCATGATATGGAATGTGCTCATTTTAAAATTTGATTAAATCTCCTATTATTTTCAAACCAAATTTTATATATTGTTTGTTCAATGTTGTTTGGTGTTTTAAAATTATGAAAAAGCATAAATTACATAGTCCTATAAAACCTTGATATAATTGAAAGGTTTTCTGCAACTATGAACTAAAAATCCTAAGTTCACATGCAACCTATATAAATCTAAGTTTTTCTTCTAGTTAAACATATAACAATTCCTAAAAGGCCCAAAAAGAATTAAACTAAAAGAAAGATCAAGAAAAACCAACCTTTAGTGAATCTTGGAAGCAAAGCAACAGAAACCTCTTGCCTCAAATGTAGTTACACCCTAGCTTGGAGTTGTTGGCCAAAAATACCTTCTTAGAGAGCTTCAAAATCGTGGCTTTAGGGTTAGGGTGAGCCTCCCTATTTATAGGCTCCAAATGGTGATCAGATAAACCTTAAAGATAAACCTTTTTGAATTCAAATTAAGATAAGCCTTTATCTTAATAATTCAAACCCTTTTATCCTCATTATCAAAATCGAAAATATATATATTTCCATATATAATTTCGTTCACCACTCTCACTCACTCAACTGTCACTTACTCAACTATTGAATAATTACAGTTTTAGTCCCTGCACCTTAATTAATCAATTTAACTGCCAAATTAATTCCAGAAAAATTTCTAATTAATTATTATAGTTTCTAATTAATATATTATCACTTAAATATATTAATAAACTATTTATTTAATTTCTATTGATTTATTAATCACATAATAAATCAATCTTTCTCTCTACCGGACTTTCTGCCAATCCTCCAACTATGAGGGCAACCCAAATGGACTATGCTACTATTAATTAAATAAATACTAATTATTAGTCATGGCTTAGACACCTAATCCAACAGTCTCCCACTTGGATACATCTATGACTAAAATTACCAATTTACCCTCTAATTAATTTAGCAACTGTAGCTTCCTAGAAACCGCTGCCGAACTCTGACCTAGTCAGTTTTGTCCAAAGATAAGTGATCAGATGATCCTTCGTTCAACAAGATATTTTCAGACACGAGACATGGATTGAGATCAATCTCTGTCCGATACTCTGTTCCCCGATTTCCGATTCTGCTTATGACTTTAGAACTTCTAATTGAACACATCAATTTAGTCCAGGCTGGCCAGCACTTTAGTCAACTTCAAAATCATCGAGAGGCCTACAGATATCTGATTCCCATTAGGGTCAAGGAACGAATAAGCTTCGACTCATATGCTTATATCTTTTACCAGTCAAATCATTCACAACAACACGTTTTATAACATCGAGTTACCGATGCGTTTTCGTATTATCAATGAACAACTGCCTTGTAAATTATAACTCATATCTCTCTACTTGAAGATCATAGGATATTATCGTCTCAATATTGCTTGTGATATAATCCATGAAGCAATCTATTGAGCGTGGGTTTATCCAATACTCAAATATCTATTTCTAAGTACTCATGAATGTTGTAGCAATCCTATTGCTATGCCTAACTCCTTAGACAGTCTACAAATCAATTCACGACAGTCTTGATTCAATACTTACTTCCCAAAGTATGAGCGACTGTGGACCTTTATGAATAATTAAATTATTCGGGAAGTAAAACATACGAAAGAGAAACATAAAGATCTGACTGGCAGCTACTCTTGCTTATTACCAAGTCTCTACAAGGTAATCACCAAGTCGGACCTTGTCATAAACTATTATCGGTTTCAGGATTTCTTTTAAACTTTCAATTCTAATTTTATAGCTATGTCTTAATGAACCTTACACTCTTTCTATGTATCCAAAGTATCTTATACTTATACACTTTATTGCAGATGATCCAATCGGATGCTCATCCGATAACATCTCAATAAGTTATCCTGTCAATTTCTCTTCTAACTCCATTATGGTAATGTGTACTGTGACTTCCTATGGTTCTGGGGTCTTTAGTCTACTTGACTGCACCCTAAGACTATTTCGAGGTGTTATGATGTGCCGGTGAACCACACGCGCTCCATCAGAATACCAATGAGACTTTGTAACCATGAAGTCCATTAACATCATTTCCTGATGTTAATAATTACCACTTTGAAAATCTTTCAAATTAATACTATCACTTTCACCCTAATCATTTCCTAATGAATTCTCACTTTAGTTCAACCAATCCATCCAGTATTCCCAGCCAGGCAATGTCCTGAATCCAACTTACTATGCCCTAAGCATTAAGTTATCAGGACATGTTCATGACTTTATGATCGATCCAAAACTTGTGGAACCCGATCTAATCTTATTCCAAACCCTTTCGGAATCCAAGGATTATTTATAATCCTTTATGTCATGATTTTCGAAAAATTATTTTCCTTTCGGAGACTTTTCTCGTGCATCTTGAATCTTATCAAGATCATGCTTACAATGGCTAGGTCTATGCTGGTGATTTCATCTTTCCAATAGATGACTGTAAATTACATGAGTATGTTGCACCTTCTTTATTTCTTTCATGCCAAGTCATCACACTTTGCAATGAGAAGAAAAACTTTTCCTAAGTCTATGCATCTTGAATCTCATCAAGATTATCTTGGCAGAATCTGGATCTATCTCATAGATGTTTACAACCACCTGAGTATGCCGTATTTCTATTAAGGCTTTCATAGCGATCCGTCTCTTAACACCAAGTCATTACACTTCGTAATGAAAAGAGACGTTTCCTAGAACCATTATTTATCCCACATGTGGGGATAGTGAATAACGGCGACTCCCACTGGCTTTGACACGGTTATATGCTATTCACAAAATCCAAGACTTATGGCACATTTTGAGAATCCAAACCTTTCTGACATTTTAATGGAAATCTTTCAGCCCTTTCTCAAAATCCAATCCTTTGGCATATTTTGAGAATCTGAATATCCTTTCTTGCGAGATGCCCGTGGGACGAAACCCGGGGCCATGTACCTTTTGTAATGGCATGTTCTATATGTGTCCCTATTAGTGTGCCAGTAAACCACACATGCTCCACTAACGACTCACACTATGCCATGCAGAATCCTCTCGGATTTCATCTTCTATTGAGAGTGCTTTACTCGGAATCAATTGCTTGACTCTGAGTGTCGTCTCACTCAACTAGATGTTCTGAAGGTATGTATCTGTCCATGTTGCTTTCTTTTGATGATTCAGTTACTCCCACTGGTTTTTAGACCAGGTGTAAAATCAATCAAACTTTCAGATAGACTGTGTCTCGCCCTGACGTTCTCTTGTTTGGCAGCAACCGTGCTCACCAATGCTTCCAACTAGTCGGATTGTAAATCCGTACCAACTATAGTGTATTACCACCAATCGGTGTGTCACCCCAATCATAACTACTTATGATGGTGATCAATACTACTGGTCAGGAGAAGATTATGTCAGTTGTAGAACAGAAATCTGATTTCTGCTCCAAGCCTAGTGATGATTAAAAGGTCCTATTACTTGGCTAATCCTAAACTCATTCAGGACTGTCCCAACTCCCACTGTTTTCTTAGAACATGAGTTCTTTCTAAAAGAGCTCTTTAGTTACAGTGGGATAGCTAATGAAACGACAATGCTGATCAAGTTCAGCTGGTCATGAGGTTCAGATGAACACTACAAGACCCTGGACTTTCTATGTACAAGTGGGATAATCCCAGCTTTACATTTCAGGCAGTGTCTGCAAGACTTACTTAGTTTAGGATGTGGTCGGAGTATGGTTTATATGGACTGACTGGTATAGTGTTCATCTTATTGGAAACTAACTGGCAATGTATCTCATACACCGAGGATCGAACTGTTTCGACCAATGCTCCATTATCTTCCCTAAGACACATTATAACCATTAATATTCTTGGAAGAGAATGAACTGTGAAATCTTTTTCTTAGTTTATGTTATCGCTCAGGTTCTGTGAAACTTGTACTTCCTTTGAAGTCCTTAGATTTTCAAGGTTTCAATTCAATTGCTTATCCCGATAAGCAATGTCATATTCATCATACCGAATGATGAATATTGTGAAGTACAAACAATTGTGTTCTATATCAAGATTCTAGCAATACACAGCAACTGGTGTGTCCGTTGCTCTTAATCTCAATGTCTTTTACATATCTATGTAAAATTATGACTTTGTTCAAGACTTGCAATCTTCAGTTGACTCTAAGTCAACAGATTCCAAAATCCTATCCTCTGGATATTTGGGTGATTCATTTCTTGCCACATGTGCTTTATAAAGAAATTAATCATCATCTGACTCTAAGTCAGATGATTCCAAAGTCCTGTCCAACTGGACCTTTGGTTGATTCATTCCTCAACACATTAAGAACTCAACTCATCAAGTGACTCTAAGTCAAGTGATTCCAAGGTCCTGTCTAACTGGACCTTTGGTTGAATTGATTCTTATGACATTTATCTTAACAATCATAAAAGGGACACAATTCCTAAAATCCAAACACTTTGGATGCATTCAACATTCAAGTTATTACTAATCACGCATTCAACACATTCATATAACATTTCAAGGATAATTTCAAACAACAGGTGTTAAAAGAAAAAAATGACAATTTTATTAAAACAAAAATCCTTGAACAATGTACTATATGAATGACAATGTCATACGCATCTAAAAGCTAATAACAATATTTCAATATCTAACTAAACTTCAAAACCGCATGAGCCGGAAATCCAATCCAAATGTGCTCCTATGCGCCAAAGTCTCGTACTCTACTGATTCCCTGAGCTTTCAAAAGATTTTGACCTTGGAGCGTCTTCCAATCTTTCCGCGACTGTATCCGATTTTTATGGATTCCTAGTTTAAGTCATGTCCAGACGGTCTGGATCATTTATTGTTGTGTCTTTTCACTGGACTTAATCCAGAAGTAGTTGAGCCATTGGAGCTATGCCTGTCCAAGAGTGACTCGTATAAGGTCAACAGTGGACGCATTTCCATGAGGGTCTTTTCCTGGCCTTCCTTTCTATACGTCCGAATGTACAGATCGTACTCACCAGTCAGCGAATCGATTAGAATGTTAACACTCTTTTCCTGACTCATGGAATAACCAAGTTTGTATAATTCGCCTATGTATGCTTCAATCTGAAGAACATGCGAATTGATGCTACTTCCTGCCTTTAGCTTGCACTCTACAAGTCTTTTGAAGATCCTAGCTCGTTCCTCTTCAACTGGCTTTTGGAACCTTTCCTCAACCAGTTGCATTAACTCATATGGCCCCAAGGATTCAAAATCCTTGCGGAACTCGGGGTCAATGGTTAATAGCATGAGGTCACGAATCTCTTCGGATTCATCAACTAAGAGGTTATGCTTATCATAAGAACATTTTATGATGACTTGTTCCGGTGGGACCGGGATCGGATACTCGGTGAGATGTAGCTTGCCAGCAATTCTAAGAACCAGTCTCCAATTGCGAAGCCATTCTTTACTTTGAGGCCAGTCAGCCTTTCCATATTAAGCAGGTGCATTCTGATGCTTTCAAAAATGGGTGAAGGAGGAGAAGGATGAGAATTGACACTTGACATCTATAAAAGAAATAGAATTTATTAGTTTAACTGTTCCTTTTAAATAATTACCCAATATATTATTTATTAAGGCTAGGATCCAAAATACCCCAACTATGGTGTGAAGAGGGATGCCGTAATCACAACATCATGGTCATTAAGGTAGATAAACACTTATCAATTTCATCTTATGAAATTCCTAGATCTGTTGAGATTCATTAAACTTTTCAATGACATGTTTAATCTCGGATGTGTTCCACTGTTTGTGACTGGGATGCCGAGGATCACAAACTGGATGTGAATAACCATGCAAATTAGCTTGGTACTCTCGGGGTCAGTTGTCATCTCAAATTGATGTGCCGGTAAACCACACACGCTCCATCAACAATGATATGTTAGTTCTATATGCTCAAGGATGATCATAAAATGATATTACTAATAATACATGATCCTATAGGGTCACACCAACAACAAGTTTGACACCAATTGATCATTTAGAACGTTAAATTTGATTTAACATCAAATGATACTAAACTTGTGATTTAATCTTGTAGGTTATTATTATTTGAGGTAAATAATAATAACTACAAAATTAAAGGTTGATTAGTAATTCATATGTGATGAATTAATTAAGTGTAACAATTAAATTGTTTAAATTGTTAAACGATTTAATTGATTTATAATTAAGCCTTTTATTTAATTTAATTGGTAAATTAAATAAAATATATATATTGTTATATATATATATATATATATATATATATATATATATATATATATATATATATATATATATATATATATATACATATGTATATATATAATTATACAATTAAGATTGTATATTTAGATGGTTTATTTATATATATATAATTATGGGTTAAATGTTATCCCATTAAAGAAATAAGAAGATGTATTATTTGTAAGCTTATAATTATCTAAGTTTTATAAATAATAAACCTACTAACTCTCCATGTGACATCAAAAATTCAGCCAAGATGGAAAGAAAAGAATGCATTAACTACTTAAAAGTGGTTGAAGATGCTTTGTGTCTTCAAACTTTTGATTATAGAAATCAAATGGATCTTTCTTTTAAGCTAGTTGCATGTGCTTTTCTTTTCCTTGGTGTGGTATATGATGGCCACGATTTTGAGGGGGTTTGTACATCATTCTTGCTTCAAGAAATCAGCCAAAAACTCTCCTTAAGTTCTTAGAAAAAATTGGTTTTTGGTTTCATAAGAAAAGGAGTCATATCTTGCAAGTTGTGGAACTAGCATTCAAGGGTGTTCAAGCTTGTGGTGGATCAACTATAGAGAGATTATAATTTGATTCCTAGCTATCAAAATCATCCAAACCAAACCCAAGAACAAAGGTTATGATCTTGAACTTAATCTATGTTTGTTCTTCATCTTATCTCTACATGCATGTAGCATGATCCTCTTGAAAATGGAATTTGTGTTCATGATTTTATGCTTCCGTTGCAAACTCTTGTTTTTGAAACTAATTACATGAACCTTGATTTCCTACAATTGGTATCAGAGCGATGGCTATATTGCATGTTTAGATAATAAGTTTATTTGGATAAACTTGGTTTTTGGAAGCCATGAATGTTCATCTTCTTAAATGAAAGTTTCATGCATGGCTTCTTTGGCAACATGCAAGTATATTATCTATGATTTTATGTAACCAACTATATCTTATGTTTGCATGCTTTTGGTTACATAAATTGTTGCCTTAGAAAAACAAAGTGTTGATTTTCTTATGATTTTATGTGATAAAATGGTGGATAAACAAGCCAAGGACCATATGATGCATGTTTTGTGTTTGTGTTCGATATGGTTGTAATCTATTCATTTATTCAAATGGTTTGTAATAATAATTAGTTATTTCCTTCTTAATATTCCTTTTGTAAATATTAGAATAGTTGTATTTTATTTATTTCACAAAATGTAACAAGAGAAGGAAGTAAAAGACCAAGAAAAGATTGCACCCAACAGCAGCACTTTCTGAAGTGCTGCTGTCCAGATTTCAAAAATGTTTTGGAAGTGTTTTATAAATTCATATCTTGGTCATTTGGTGATATACTTGTTGGTAACTTTAATATCTAGTATATACATTAAGTTTCAACAAGTATTAGCATCAATATAGCCAAGAATGAATTGAAAAATGCAACAAAAAACACAAAATTTCTTCCTGACAGCCCCTGAATTTCGAAATTTTTGAGGGGCCAGAAGAAAAATCATATCTCACTCTATGATGCCAAGAAATGGTGGTTCAAGTGTCATTTGGTGATATAAGAAGCTTGGCAAAATTTTAGCCAAATCGAAGATCATTTGGTTGAGTTTTTGTCACCCTTTTGTCCCTAGGTTTGGACTTGATATTTCATGTATGGCTCACATGAAATATCAACTTAGTTGGCTTGTGTTTATGCACCCATGCATGCTTGTGATGGTTGAATGTTTTATTATGTTATGTTGTGGATGAAAATAAGATTTTGCATGCTAGACAACCTAGATAATTAAACATAATCATCAAGGAGTTTGTATTTTCAAAAGTTGACATTTAAAACATAAGATGTGATAAAATTGGTTTTATTAAAATGGGTTTTGTTATAAAACCTATTAAGTCAAGTTTTGAAAATGATTGAAACAAGAAATAAAATGGAGATTTTATGAACTCTTACAAACTCCAACCCTAAGTAATAATGGTAATTATTTAGGATTATAAATTGGTTCTAATATATGTGATCAAACTCAAACTTAATATTGGATATTAATTGTAATCTTGACCACAAATAAAGAATCAATAAAATAGAGATTTTATGATTTAGGAACCAATTAACAAAATAAGATTCAATGGTACCATGTTCATTGGATGCATGCAATCTACATGATACCATATGTTTTTCAAAATTAGAATTGTAAAACATTCAAATCCCTTATGAAATACGAATCTATGCCGTCCGTCTTAAAGACACTCATGTATCACTTGTATTTTCTTGTGGGATAAAGGATACCTAACCACTTGGAGTCTTCTTGTGATACAAGAAGTAGTTTTGCAATATTTATGGGATAAAGGACACCTAACCATCAATAGTTGACAAAACTACACGTCCGTTTAAGTAGGATGATTCGTTTGGAAATCTCTTGTGATAAAGGTCACCTAAGCATTAGAAATCCAAGGCATAGATGGGATCAAACATGCCAAACTTATAAATGTTATAATGGGATCCCATAACTCTAGAAATTATATTTGGATATAATTGGTAGACCATTACCTACCTTGTTGATTCGAATAGCCGGGATAAAGGATACCTAACCACTTATTCGTGATGCAACTTGGATTCTAGACCTTAATTAATTAAAGTTTATGAAACAAGAAGGGGTATTAATTAAGGACTTAATATCATAATTTACTAAATAGAACCTTGTTAAAATTTTGTAGATGGCACCAAACAACACACACTCGGCTCATAACAAAACCTCACTACGGTCTCTCCTTGAAGGAGAAAAACTTAACCATACCAACTTTTTGGATTGGCACCGTAGTGTGAGAATTGTTCTCAAACAAGAAAAGAAAGAATATGTTCTCAATGAACCACTTCCAGAAGAGCCACCTGCCATTCCTAAGCCCGCACACGATGCATGGCTTAAAAAGATGGATGATTCCATCGATGCATCATGTCTCATGTTGGCAACCATGATTCCCGACCTTCAGAAGGATTTGGAGAATCATTCAGCCTATGACATGATTCATCAACTAAAGGAAATGTTCCAACAACTTGCAAGAACGGAAAGGTTCGAAACTGTTCGGGCTTTCCATGCTTGCAAGATGGAGGATGGGCAGTCGGTAAGCTCTTATGTGCTCAAAATGAAGAGTCACATTGATCATTTGGCACGTCTTGGAGTTGTGATGCCCGAAGAGCTAGCAACGGATATGATCCTTAACTCCTTGACAAAGTCCTTTGATCCTTTTGTCATGAATTTTAACATGAATGGTTTAAACAAGACTACCCCGGAATTACATGGGATGCTAATTACCGCGGAAAAGAATCTGCCTAAGAAAACCACTCAAGTTCTCATGATCAAGGAAGGTGGCACAAAGAGAACTAGACCAGAACACCCCACCAACTCCAAGGGCAAGGGGAAAGCAAAAGCTTTCAAAGGTAAGGGCAAGAAAGTTGTCCAACCATCCCATCCGCCCAAGAAAAAGGCAAAGGTTGTCAAAGAAGATACATGCTTTGAATGTGGCAAAGCTGGGCATTGGAAGAGAAATTGCCCTACGTATCTTGCGGAGTTGAAGAAGAAGAATGCCGGTGAAGGCACTTCAGGTATCTATGTGATAGACCTAGAACTTTATAATTTATCTCCTAACACATGGGTATTTGATACTGGTTGTGGAACTCACATATGTAATATGTTGCAGGGGTTCAAAAGGAGTAGGCGACTGAAGGCAAATGAGGTAGTACTCCGGGTTGGAAACAATGCAAGAGTTGTAGTGGATTCAATTGGAAGTTTCGATTTATTACTACCTAATGGCTTGTGTATGACATTGATGAATGTTTACTATGTTCCTAGCTTGACTAGGAATATTATTTCGGTTGCTAAATTAAGACAATGTGGATTTGATCTTTCCTTTAATAATGATGATATTTATGTTTACAAAAATAATGTATTCTATTTTGAGGCTAGGCCTTTAAATGGAATTTATGAAGTAAACCTTGATGAAAAGACTAACAATGGCTCTTTATACCACACTTTCACCAAGAAACCCAAATTTGATTTGAGTCAAACCTATCTATGGCATTGTCGCCTTGGACATATAAACAAGAATCGCATATCCCAACTTCAAAAGAGTGGACTTTTGAAGGCAAATGAGAATGACTCATTTGATATATGTGAATCTTGTTTACATGGCAAGATGACTAAAGATCCTTTCTCCGGAACCAATGAGAGAGCAAAGGACTTGTTAGGAATCATACATACGGATGTATGTGGTCCTTTCAAGCCAATGACTAGATATGGTGAAAGATATTTCATCACCTTCACTGACGACTTTAGTCGTTTTGGATATGTTTATTTAATTAAACATAAACATGAGGCGTTTGAAATGTTCAAAACGTTTCAAAGTGAAGTGGAAAATCAACTCAACAAAACAATTAAAGTTCTTCGTTCTGATAGAGGAGGTGAGTACTTAAGTACAAACTCTATGGATCATCTTAAGACTTGTGGAATTGTTTCACAACTTACTCCACCTGGAACACCACAACATAATGGTGTGTCTGAGAGGCGGAACCGAACACTACTGGATATGGTTCGATCCATGATGAGTAGAAGTACTCTACCTTTATCATTTTGGGGTTATGCTTTACAAACAGCTGCTCGTCTCCTAAATATGGCACCTACTAAAAAGGTAGATAAAACGCCTTATGAGATATGGCATGGAAGGGTTCCATCTTTATCCTATCTCAAGGTATGGGGTTGTGAATCTTATGTTAGACAAGAAGTTTCAAACAAATTAGAACCCCGTTCAACTAAATGTATCTTTGTAGGGTATCCGAAAGATTGTCTTGGATACTATTTCTACAATCCCATCGAGAATAAAATATTTATTTCTCGAAAAGCTGAATTCCTAGAAAACAAGTTTATGATGGAAGAGGCTAGTGGGAGGTTTGTGGAACTTGAGGAACTTCAGGAACCACAACCTGATACACAACAAGTTGAATCTAGCATTCAACAAGAAATTGTTGAACCTGAACAAACGGTTGATCAGGAAAAAATTGTAACACAAAGTGTTCGCAAATCTGGTAGGGTTCGAATTGAACCAGAAAGGTATGGTTACCTTTTGATGGAAGAGGAATGTTATACGATAGATTCTGATGAACCCGTCAACTATCAGAGTGCAATATCAGATCCTGAATCTGATAAATGGTTTGAGGCCATGAACACTGAGATGCAATCCATGCACGATAATCAAGTTTGGAACTTGGTTAATCTTCCCACCAATTGTAAGACTGTTGGGAACAAATGGGTTTTCAAGAAGAAAATCGACGTGGATGGAAATGTTAACACTTTTAAGGCTAGACTTGTCGCTAAAGGATACTCACAAACTCATGGTATTGACTATGATGAGACCTTTTCTCCAGTGGCAATGATCAAGTCGATTAGGATACTTTTTGCCATAGCCGCGTACTATGATTATGAGATATGGCAAATGGATGTCAAGACCGCTTTCCTTAATGGACACTTATTGGAAGATGTCTATATGGATCAACCTGAAGGTTTTGTCGATCCAAAGCATCCAAACAAAGTGTGCAAGCTTAAAAGATCTATCTATGGATTAAAGCAAGCGTCTCGAACATGGAACATCCGTTTTGATGAAAAGATTACGAGTTTTGGATTCATAAAAAATGAGGATGACTCCTGTGTTTACAAGAAAGCTAGTGGGAGCATTGTCATAATCCTAGTATTATATGTAGATGACATACTTTTATTTGGAAATGACATCCCAACCTTAAAAGGTGTCAAAGCATTCCTTGAGAGTTGTTTCTCAATGAAGGATCTAGGGGAAGCTGCTTATGTATTAGGCATAAAGATATATAGAGATAGATCTAAGAGACTTATTGGTCTTAGCCAAAGTGTATATATTGATAAAATCTTGAAAAGGTTCAAGATGCAAGACTCCAAAAGAGGATTCTTGCCAATACCCCATGGCACAATCCTAAGTAAGTCTCAGTGCCCTAGCACTAGGACTGAACTTGAAAGGATGAAACATGTCCCATATGCTTCGGCAATTGGGTCCATCATGTATGCCATGTTATGCACTAGGCCCGACGTCTCATGTGCCTTAAGTATGACTAGTAGGTATCAATAGAACCCAGGTGAAGCCCACTGGACTGCTGTAAAGAACATTCTTAAGTACTTGAGAAGAACTAAAGATATGTTCTTAGTTTACGGTGGTTTGGAAGAAAGCTTAAAGGTAAAGGGTTACACTGACGCAAGCTTCCAAACAGATAGGGACGATTCGAAATCTCAATCTGGGTATGTCTTTATTTTAAATGGAGGAGCCGTGTCTTGGAAGAGTTCCAAACAAGAAGTGATTGCACAATCCACTACAGAATCTGAATATGTTGCTGCTTCGGAAGCTGCTCAAGAAGCTGTCTGGATGAGAAAGTTTATAGAAGATATAGGGGTTGTTCCTTCCATTCGGGACCCTATAGAAATCTTCTGTGACAATCTAGGTGCTATAGCTCAAGCAAAGGAACCTAGATTGCATCAAAAAACCAAACACCTTCACCGAAGGTATAACTACATTAGACATGAAGTTAAGAATGGTGAAATTAGTATTCACAAGGTTCATACAGATCAAAATTTGGCAGACCCATTCACGAAACCTTTACCCCAAACTAAGCATGAAAGTCATGCTAAGGGTATAGGACTCCGTTTTTCTAATGAATGGATTTGATTTGTGTTTAATGTTTTATGAATATGAACTTATGTAAACGACAAGAATTATGTAATATATGTGACGTCATGTTTCATTCATAATTATTGTCTTTTATTAGCATGTTTAATCCTTGAATAATTTAGTTATTCTAAACGTCCATAGTCGATCATAGTTGTGGGAGCAATTATGAAGTAAGACTAATATGAATTGGATTGGTTGACTTTTATGGATAAAAGTAGCAAAAGGTTGCAACCAAATTCATAGGTACTTGTCAGTGAACAAGTATTGGACTTGACCCGTTTCAAGATCACTCCATGGATCATCATCATAAGTGATTCTTGAATAAAGGTATTATCATTGTATCCTTTGACCTGAGATACATATTTGGGACTCAAGTGTAGAGTGTACTATGCTTTGATATGGTTTACTGTTGTTCTTGAAAAACAGACAACCATAAAGGCCATACTCATGCATAGTACTAACTATATGAGGGGCGTATGTAGTCAAGACGGGATTTGTTCCTCTTATGTGTTGAGAGTTAGACATCTAAGGCGCCTGTTTGAAAGTTGAACATAAAATGAGAATGATTAAGATCCATGTCTCATGTTCAACATGATGTCTGTGACAAAGGGATAATTGATAGATAACCTTATACATCAATTAGAGCCTCGTGTTTTCTGAAGAATTGAATGTTGTTGAATGGCACAATGTCATGTGTTATTGGGGGCAGTAAAATGTTGCTAGACGTTTACCACTGTCTATATCATTCTGTGATGCAACCTTGTGCAAGTGGGAGATTGTTAGTTCTATATGCTCAAGGATGATCATAAAATGATATTACTAATAATACATGATCCTATAGGGTCACACCAACAACAAGTTTGACACCAATTGATCATTTAGAACGTTAAATTTGATTTAACATCAAATGATACTAAACTTGCGATTTAATCTTGTAGGTTATTATTATTTGAGGTAAATAATAATAACTACAAAATTAAAGGTTGATTACTAATTCATATGTGATGAATTAATTAAGTGTAACAATTAAATTGTTTAAATTGTTAAACGATTTAATTGATTTATAATTAAGCCTTTTATTTAATTTAATTGGTAAATTAAATAAAATATATATATTGTTATATATATATATATATATATATATATATATATATATATATATATATATATATATATATATACATATGTATATATATATAATTATACAATTAAGATTGTATATTTAGATGATTTATTTATATATATAATTATGGGTTAAATGTTATCCCATTAAAGAAATAAGAAGATGTATTATTTATAAGCTTATAATTATCTAAGTTTTATAAATAATAAACCTACTAACTCTCCATGTGACATCAAAAATTCAGCCAAGATGGAAAGAAAAGAATGCATTAACTACTTAAAAGTGGTTGAAGATGCTTTGTGTCTTCAAACTTTTGATTATAGAAATCAAATGGATCTTTCTTTTAAGCTAGTTGCATGTGCTTTTCTTTTCCTTGGTGTGGTATATGATGGCCACGATTTTGAGGGGGTTTGTACATCATTCTTGCTTCAAGAAATCAGCCAAAAACTCTCCTTAAGTTCTTAGAAAAAATTGGTTTTTGGTTTCATAAGAAAAGGAGTCATATCTTGCAAGTTGTGGAACTAGCATTCAAGGGTGTTCAAGCTTGTGGTGGATCAACTATAGAGGGATTCTAATTTGATTCCTAGCTATCAAAATCATCCAAACCAAACCCAAGAACAAAGGTTATGATCTTGAACTTAATCTATGTTTGTTCTTCATCTTATCTCTACATGCATGTAGCATGATCCTCTTGAAAATGGAATTTGAGTTCATGATTTTATGCTTCCGTTGCAAACTCTTGTTTTTGAAACTAATTACATGAACCTTGATTTCCTACATGATAATACCCGGGAAACCCATTGCAACTCTTTATGAACCCCTATTGGCATGCCGGTAAACCACACACGCTCCACCAATGTTTCATAAAGTGCAATGTGCAATTTCATGGATTAGCACCAATTCACAATTTCCTAAAGTAACTAGATATGGGTTTTATTAAGTGTTCTAGTACTTTGAATCATTATACTTTTAATGATTATTAGGTGGTCCTATCAAAACAGTTCGGCTAACGACCCTCCACTGATCAGGCGAGCGGTGGGCGAGAGTGTTCACCCATTAGACCGCCATTTTATAGGCTGTCTCCTTATACCCACTTTATAGACCAGCTTCGTGAATGAGGCCTACTAATGATTTGACTAACCATTTTAATCTTATACATATAATAATAACTCCCTAATTATAATATATATAAGATGTAATTTTTTAAACCATTTAAAAAATTGTTTCTGGTTTATCTTTTAATTTATTGCCAATTTAAACTATTAAATTTCAAATTAAATTAAACCTTAAAATCGATTTTAATTATCTTTTAATTAACCAATTAATTAAATTAATTAAATTTGATATTTTAAACATTTTAAAATATTTTAGGATTTATCTATTTAATTTTCGCCAATTTAAAGCAATTAAATTTTGAATTAAATTAAATCCTTGAATTATCTTTTAATTACCAATTAATTAAATTAATTCAAATGTAGATAGGTTTATCAAATTAATCAAATTAATTAAAACCTTTCCTTATCCCCTAATTTTTGATTTTTAGGATAATGGTTTTAAGGTTTATCTTTCAAACAATTTAAAGTTACCAAAAATAGAATACCTTCTAAACCCTAATCATAAAATCGCCAAAATAGAGGGGGGGGGGGGGGCTAGGGTTTTTCAAAACCCTAACCCTAATGTTGATTTGCCCAAAATTAGGGTTTAGAGACTATAAACCCTAATTACAAGGAAAGAAGTTATAGCAATTTACCAAGAAAAACAACCAAATGCTCTGATACCACTGAAAGGTTTTCTGCAACTATGAACTAAAAATCCTAAGTTCACATGCAACCTATATAGATCTAAGTTTTTCTTCTAGTTAAACATATAACAATTCCTAAAAGGCCCAAAAAGAATTAAACTAAAAGAAAGATCAAGAAAAACCAACCTTTAGTGAATCTTGGAAGCAAAGCAACAGAAACCTCTTGCCTCAAATGTAGTTACACCCTAGCTTGGAGTTGTTGGCCGAAAATACCTTCTTAGAGAGAGTCAAATTTCGTGGCTTTAGGGTTAGGGTGAGCCTCCCTATTTATAGGCTCCAAATGGTGATCAGATAAACCTTAAAGATAAACCTTTTTGAATTCAAATTAAGATAAGCCTTTATCTTAATAATTCAAACCCTTTTATCCTCATTATCAAAATCGAAAATATATATATTTCCATATATAATTTCGTTCACCACTCTCACTCACTCAACTGTCACTTACTCAACTATTGAATAATTACAGTTTTAGTCCCTGCACCTTAATTAATCAATTTAACTGCCAAATTAATTCCAATTAATTCCAGAAAAATTTCTAATTAATTATTATAGTTTCTAATTAATATATTATCACTTAAATATATTAATAAACTATTTATTTAATTTCTATTGATTTATTAATCACATAATAAATCAATCTTTCTCTCTACCGGACTTTCTGCCAATCCTCCAACTATGAGGGCAACCCAAATGGACTATGCTACTATTAATTAAATAAATACTAATTATTAGTCATGGCTTAGATACCTAATCCAACAATAATTACTATTTTGTTGAGTGAACTAAGGTTGAGTGTTGTACATAAGGAAAGATTTTATGAAGATCTTGTAAATATATAGATTGTAAAGGGTACTAGTACACCACGTAGCGCGACTCTAAAGAGAAGCCTACAAGTCTCCTTGAAACAAAAATTTATATTTAAACAAAACAAATATTAGAAATGGTCACTACCACCGAAGTCGAACTGGATCAAACTGAATTATCGACAACCGATCTCAAACGGGACTCCACATTCGAGAGGTCAAACCGGTTCAAATGGACGGATTAGGATCGAAACCGGGTTATGGGACGGACCAGTTTAAGAAACGGTTTTTTTGGCACGCATATCCATATTAGAAAATATTAATTATACATATAATTTATCTCATTAATTTTCACCAAAATTAAAAAATTTAATATTATAAAAACAGTATACGTCTTTCTAAAAATATTATATATTTTAATGCAATCTTTTGATCGCAACATAATTTGTTAGTATATATATTTTGACATTTTTGAAGCTTAATACAAATAATAGTAATATACATACTATATCATAAATACGTGTAAAATGCTAAGAAATAGAGGTTGTAACTTGAAAGACTGTCAATTCAATATATAATTGTTGGCAGGGTGCGATTGAGAAACCCCCATAAGGGTATACAAATAGTAGGGAACTATGTAACAATGTGAGCCGTGATGACTAAAAAAAGGGTCATGAACATAGATTTTCAAAACCAAGAACACGAACGAATATATATCAAGGTGAAAATTATATTTTAATATTTTGAATTATAATAAAAACTGGAAAAGAAAGAAGCATTTCATATAAATTTTTGAAATTTCAAATTTTGAAATTTTATTCTTAGTATTTTTAAATATTTTATAATTCTTTCAAATATGTTAAACTCATTATAGTAATAAGAAAATTAAAATAACAATATCATCGTCAGCCTCTTCTAACTATGTGTCGTAGTCATCTCAGTCGCGATCGTTGTTGTTATCTCTAAGATTTCTTGTTGTACACGCCTACTATACATATAAGATTTTTTTGACTATCATCATTGAACTTGATTTGAATATGTTTATTTGGAGATTGTGTAACACCCCAATCCTCTAAATGAAAGTTTTCAACCATATTTACAAAATTTACATTACAAAATGATGTTTAACAAAAACCGTTACATCATTCAAAACACTGTTCGGGGTATTACAACTAAGTTATATTACCATAGTTTAAACATACCGCAAAATATAGGTCCCATTTATCAAAGTCTTCTAGTCCTTCCAAAATCCACTATGCTTAATCACCTGGAAACATAGCATTTCCAAAACAACAAACAAATATATGTAAGACATAAAGTCTTGTGAGTAATGTGGAAGCAAGTAATAAGTATAAGAGATGAACTGATAACCATATTCTCCTTATCCTTTTTGATTTTTGGAACAAGACTTTCTGCTTTTCATTTCTATATGAGTAAATTCTCATGTTTAACCTCCCTTCACAGAATGGAACTAATCCATCTGTAAGGGCGTGCTAAACTCGTCTCCCTTCATGGAAAAGAACTAATCTAACCACAAGGGCATGCCAATAAATCTCCCTTCATGGAAAAGAACAAATCTTAACCATAAGGGCGTGCTATGATCACCACTTCGCGCAGGGAGGTACCATCCCAGTAGTGTCTTATGACCCCCCTTCAAAAGGGTAAGGTCCTAGTCCGGACAACTCTTTATAATATTTAACTTTGTAACTCATACTCATTCTACTATTATCTTATAAAAATATCACTCTTAACTATCATGCAAATGTGTAAAATATCATCATTTTAATATAAACTTATCTTTAACTTTATAGCTTTGAATTTCGTATGATATTTCATAATAAATAAAGAAAAGTTATTTGCTATGTACCACATTAAATAAGCACATACTCACCTTAGATCTTGTAAGAAATGTCTAGGTATTCAACACCCCTTTTCCCTTCACTTGCTTCTCTATTGCTTGATCCGCACCTATACAATTGTTTGTATCATGACATGAACTTATATTTTTATGCTTTCATATCATATTAAACATATATTAAAGATTTGGGGATCAAACTACTCAGTTAAGGTCATAATGTGAGTGAATTATACAAGTCCAGGTCACATGGGTCGTGTAGGAATAACACGGGTCGTGTTGGACATCCAGACCTTACTGTTTGATTTCACACGGGTCGTGTAAGTCTACACGGGTCGTGTAGAACCTACATGTAACGCCCCAATTTTCAATCAAAAATTTTCTTTAAAAATGTAAGTAAAAACATAGATAATCTTATTAACATGCTTAAGCGGTGTTCATCAAAACTATTATCAAAGTGTATACGTCCCATAATTATATAAATCTTATTTAATAATATAACTGCAAATCATAAATGTGCGATGCGCCGTCGTCACGCCGAGCTCACCCCTTTATCAACTGAAGTACCTGAAAATGTTTTAAAATCAACGGGTAAGCATAAAGCTTAGTGAGTTCCACAAATTACCATACATGCCCACACATTAAACAACCCGTCCTCGAGAACGACCCTACCCTACCCGCCATACAACAGCTATGGGCATCCATCATACAACAGCTATGGACACGGGGCGGTTCTACCCATCATACAATAGCTATGGCTTCCCGGTTATGGCACAGCCCATCATACAACAGCTATGGGACAAGGCAGTAGTCCAACTCGCCATACAACAGCTACGAGGGGACACGCATCAGTACTGAGCCCAACAACAGATAACCATAGATATAGAGCAAATCATATAACTGTAATAACATACAAGATGCCTAACATGCAACATCATATAGTGAGGTGAGGATACTCACCTGAATCACAACCGTCCGGATAATCGCTAATATCCCAAACTAGGCTCGTCCGATCACCTAAATCCCACATATACAACATATTAAGTACTGACAAAACTCTTATAGACTTGCCTAAAGGTCAGACCCAACGTTTGCCACCAAACCAGGGTCAAAACCAAACCTTTGGGTCAAACAGTCGCTCTCCGCGGCGTGGCTCCTCACCCTACGCGCCGCGGCTACCATCGCATAATTACGGGTTCTCACATTCACCCCTCCTTAAGAGGATTCCGTCCTCGGAATCTTTTCATAGTTTACAAAATCTGGATATCTCCTCTTCATTTCATCTAAAGTCTCCCAGGTTAGATCTGATCCAAGAGAATGTATCATTTGACCAATACAAGGTCAATTTCTTTATTTTTCAACTTTTTGGTTTTTATTTCTAACATAGCTTCGGGTTCTTCCACCAATCTGTTAGGGTTTTCTACTCTTACATCTTTCAAAGGTATGATCACCTCTTCTTTTCCAAAATACTTCTTCAAATAACATACATGAAATGTATCATGTATTCCACCAAGTTCATGCGGTAGTTCTAACTTGAATGCTTGTAGTCCAACTTTCTTCAAGATTCTAAAAGGCCCAATATACCTTGGATTTAGTTTTCCTCTCTTTCCAAACCTTATCACTCCCTTCCAAGGTGACATTTTTATCATTACTAGATCGCCTTCTTGTAAATCATATGGTCTTTTCTTTAAATTTGCATAGCTTCTTTGTCGGTCTTGTGCTGCTTTCATGTTTTCTTGAATCACACCAATCTTCTCATTGGTTATACTTACAATCTCCAGTCCAGTGAGTTTCGTTTCGCCCGCCTCAAGCCAACATAAAGGCGTTCTGCACTTTCTACCATATAATGCCTCAAAATGCGGCATTCCAATGCTGGAATGGTAACTATTGTTGTATGCAAATTCTACAAGAGGTAGATGCTCATCCTAATTTCCCCGAAAGTCTATAACACACGATGTCAACATATCTTCCACTGTCTGTATAGTCCTTTCACTTTGACCATCTGTATGAGGGTGGTATGACGTGCACATATGAATTTTTGTCCCCAATTTCTCTTGTAGAGCATCCCAAAATTTAGAAGTAAATCTTGGATCTCTGTCAGACACTATTGATAAAGGTGCACCATGAAGTCTTAATACTTCATCTACATAAATTTGAGCTAACTTTTCAAGTTGAGTAGTTTCTTTGATTGGTAGGAATAACGCGCTCTTTGTCAATCTATCGACAATGACCCAAATACACTCATGTCCTCTTCTCGTTCTTGGCAATCTAACTATGAAGTCCATAGTTATATCTTCCCACTTTCCTGCTGGAATTTGTAAAGATTGAGCACTTCCATACAGAACTTGATGTTCTGCCTTCACTTGTCAGCACGTTGTACACTTAGAAATGTATTTGGCCACTATTCTTTTCATTCCTGGCCACCAATACTGTCTTTTCAAATCTTGATAAGTCTTTGTACTTCCCGGATGAATTGAATATTTAGATTTATGAGAATCTTCTAGAATTAACTTCCTTATTCCACAAGCCTTTGGTACCCAAATTCGGTTCTTGAAAGTCTTTAAACCTTGAGTGTTTTCTTCAAATATTACATTCTTTCCTAACTTCTCACTCTTTGTATCCTCACTGGCTATCATCTTTTGTCGGACATCCTTGATTTTTTCTATAATGCTAGACATCAGTTCAATTCGCATTGACCTTGCTTTAATCCTTCTCTCTGGAGCTTTTCTACTTAATGCATCAACCACAACATTCGCCTTTCCAGGGTGATATATGATTTCACAATCATAATCACTAATGAGTTCAAGCCATCTACTTTGCCTCATGTTCAACTCCTTCTGTGAAAATACATACTGAAGGCTTTTATGATCTATATAAAGCTTACATTTTGTTCCATATAAATAATGTCTCCAAATCTTTAATGCGAAAACAATTACTGCAAGCTCTAGATCGTGAGTGGTATATCGCGTCTCTGGGTCCTTCAACTGTCGAGAAGCATAGGCTATCACTTTTCCTCGTTGCATTAACACACAACCAAGCCCTCGGTTGGAAGCATCGCTATAAACTATAAAGTTTTCTGTTCCTTCTGGTAAGGTGAGAATAGGAGCATCACATAACTTCTCTTTGAGTGTAGTAAACGCCTTCTCTTGTTCTTCCTTCCAACAAAACTTTACTTCTTTTCGCGTTAATCGAGTAAGGGGTACTGCTATTCGAGAGAAATCTTGATTAAATCTTTAGTAATACCCAGCAAGGCCAAGAAAACTTCTAACTTCAGTGGGTGTCTTGGGAGGTTCCCATTTTATTACCGCTTCAATCTTCAAAGGGTCTACTTTTATTCCTTGGATTGAAACCACGTGACCAAGGAATTGTGCTTCTCACATCCAGAATTCAAATTTGGAAAATTTGGCGTATAACTGCTCTTTCTTTAGCACTTCGAGAACCGCCCCCAAATGACGTTCGTGATCTTCTTTATTCTTTGAATAGATGAGAATATCATCTATGAATACAATTACAAACTTATCCAAGAACGGTTTACAGACCCGATTCATTAGGTCCATAAAAATAGCTAGTGCATTAGTGAGACCAAATGGCATTACGAGAAATGTTGGATTAGGTGTCTAAGCCATGACTAATAATTACTATTTATCTAATTAATAGTAGCATAGTGCATTTGGGTTGCCCTCATAACAGGAGGTTTGGTAGAAAGTTTGGTAGAGAGAAAGATTGATTTATTATCTCATTAATAAATCAATAGAAATTAAATATATGGTTTATTAATATATTAAAGTGATAATATATTAATTAATTAGAAATTAATCTGGAATTAATTGGAATTAATTTGGTGATTAAATTAATTAATTAAAGGTGCAGTGACTAAAACTGTAATTATTCAGTAATTGAGTAAGTGACAGTTTGAGTGAGTGAAGTGACCATCGATATATATATATATATATATATATATATATATATATATATATATATATATATATATATATATATATATATATATATATATATATATATGGAAATATATAGATTTTTCGATATATATATATATATATATATATATACATATATATATATATATATATATATATATATATATATATATATAAAAGAGATAATTATAGTTTGAATAATTAAGATAAAGGTTTATCTTGATTTGAATTCAAAAAGGCTTATCTCTTAAGGTTATCTGGTCATCTACTGGAGGCTATAAATAGGGAGCCTCATAACCCTCGTAACCTGCGATTTTACCCTCTCTCTCTCTGAAGATTTCGATCCCCTCTTGCTCCCTGGGTGTGACTGCATTTGAGGCAAGAGATTTCTGTTGCTTTGCTTCCAAGATTCACTAAAAGGTTGGTTTTTCTAATTCTCTTCTTTTAGTTTATTTTTCTGGGCCTTTAGGATTTTTTTATATGTTTAATTAGAAGAAAACTTAGATCCTCATAGGTTGCATGTGAACTTAGGTTATTTAGTTCATAGTTGCAGAAAACCTTTCAAGAAATTTGTAATGACCGTAGCGGGTTCTAAATGCAGTCTTCTCGATATCATCTTCTTTTACTCTAACTTGATGGTAAGTAGACCTCAAGTCAATTTTTGAAAAGTAATCTGCACCTTGTAACTTATCAAAAAGATCGTCTATTCTCGGCAATGGATAACGGTTCTTAATGGTGATCTTGTTAAGCCCACGGTAATCAATGCACATACGCATTGATCCGTCCTTCTTCTTCACAAACAACACTGGAGCACCAGGGTGAGGAACTAGGCCTAATGAATCCTTTATCAAGTAACTCTTGCAACTGCATCATTAACTCAAGCATTTCAGTCGGAGCTAACCGATACGGGGCACACGCTATAGGAGAAGCCCCTGGGATAAGGTCTATACAAAACTCAACTTGTCTTTCCGGTCGTAAGCCAGGCAATTCATCTGGAAAAACTTCTGGAAATTCACGTACTACTTTGATATCTTTATAAGTCCTTTTCTTTTTTTCTGAAGTCATTACATATGCCAAAAAGGAAGAGCATCCTTTTGAAAGGCACTTTCGAGCTTTAATCACACTGATAAGATTCGAGACACGATTCCCTCTTTCTCCGTACACGTAAACTTTGCCCTCAGGTGTCTTGACGGACACCCTCTTCTGGCCGCATGCTATCTTTGCATCATTTACACCAAGCCAATCCATATCGATTACTATATCGAAGGACTTAATCCTAATCGGAAGAAGGTTAATTCGAAACTTCTTATTATCAATACTAAGCTCACAATTTCTGTACATATGCTGAACTTCTATATACTTTCCATTTGCTACTTCCACTTCATAAAGTACATCCAATAACGCTAGTGGAACTTTTAATTTGATTCCAAACTCGTGTGATACAAATGAATGTGTAGCTTCGGAATCGAACAACACATAAGTAGGGAGCGAATTAACAAAAAGAATACATGAGACAACATCATGCGTCTCCTTCGCATACTCTCGGGTAATCATAAAAGCCCCAGACTTTACCTTTTACGATTCCGGTTTCTTTTGAGCTATCGACATTAGGGTCTCGCCACCTTTCTTTGGGCAATTAATGCTGAAATGCCCCTTCTCGTGGCATGAATAACACTCCACTTCACTGATATCCTTCACCTTACAATCTTTCTTCTTGTGACCAAACCGGCCACACTTGTAACATGCTCCCGCTCTAAACTGACAGTCTCCTTCGTGTTCCTTACCGCACTTTTCACACTTATTTCTACTCCCCTGCCTAGATTGAGTTGACTGAAACTTTCCGTTCTTTTTAAAATTTCCACTGCTACTTTCAAACTTTATCTTATCACCAAAGTTTGGTCGTTCTTGATTTAGACGCTTCCCTACATCTTCCACATTTCTAGCAGCAATGATTGCATCATCTAGAGTTTTAGCTCTCTTCACTTCAAGTTCATACTCCCATGGTAGACCTCGAGCATATCGGTTGACCCGGGAACGAGCAGTGGAATAAGATTCTCCTACAAATGGCAACATGTCGCAGAACTTCTTGGTATACTCGTCCACCGATAAATTGCCCTTCTTAAGAGTAAGGAAATCTTCTTCTAACTTCTCTATATCTCTCGTGGGACAGAATTTATTCTTTAATCGGGAGACGAATTCAGTCCACGACCACTTATATACCACATCTTTTCCAAGGTCTTCATACAACGTATTCCACCACACTAAGGTGTCATCTTTTAGCAATAGAGAAGCATAATACACTTTGTCGCCTTCCAAACATTTACTAACTTCCATCACTTGTTCGGTTTCCCGAACCCACCTCATGGTTACTTTCAGTTCAACACTACCAAGGTATTCAGTTGGTCTACAAGAAAGGAAGGATTTAAAAGTACATCCTTTTCTGTTCTCCGTTCCCACACTTACCTCACCACTCGAGGAAACACCAGCTGTCGATCTCTCCGAAGCCCCCCCTTGAGGAAAGAGTGTCGGACTCTCCAAGTCGGTCGTCAATAAAGTCACCACCCACCATCACCACAGTTAGCACCTACCGTCATCGTCAGCGCCACCACAATCAACTACCACCACCACCTACATCCTGTTAGGTGAATATGTGGTTGGTGAATATTTTTTTCTTTCAAAGGTTGGTGAAGCAATATTCAAAGGGTTGGTAAATATGTTGAAAAACAACTCCACATTCACATTGATATATGTATATTATATACACACTCAAATGTATATAAATAGGGAGCCTCACTTGAGTTTTAGATGCACCACAACTCAATACCTATAAGAATTGAGTGTATCTCTTGTAATCTCCTTGTTAAATAAAATCTAGTTGTAGCCCGTGGACGTAGGATTTGCACCGAATCCGAACCACGTAAAAATCCTTGTGTTCTTCTTGCTTTATTTTCATGAGCTTGTGTGTGTGATAGTGTGTTTCCGTTGCGTGTACCCGGTCCGATTCCTAACAACTGGTATCAGAGCTTTGGGTTTCGGAGGAGGTCTCGGTTTTAGAAATTAGAGTATGCTCTGTGGTTGCAGTTTTGTCTGATCTTCCACATCAGAAACTAATTTCTATTAATCGTATTAAAGGTGTCTCGGTACTTTGAAGGGTACTGTTCTGTCACACACGAGTACACTGAATGAATCGGTCAGGCCCGTGCCATTGTTGTGTCTGTTTTGTTGTCTCAATTTGTTTCTTGTTTGTCGTAATGGCTGAAGACAAGATTGTAATCGAGAAGTTCAACGGTTCTGACTTTAGCTGGTGGAAAATGCAATTAGAAGCATCGCTATGTCAGAAAGATTTGGACGTGGTACTTGGAGACAAACCGGAGAAAATGGAAAAAGCTGCTGAAGATGCGTGGAACTCAAAGGACAAGAAAGCCAAGGCGGTTATTACATTGTCATTGACCAAGAGCGTTGCTTTTAACATCATGAAGGAAACCACGGCACGTGGTATGATGGATGCTCTGACGAACATGTATGAAAAACCGTCGACGGCTAACAAGGTGTTCTTGATGAGGGAGCTGTTCACTACAAGGATGAATGAGGAAGGCTCAGTTACGGTTCACATTAACAATCTAAATTCAATTATGTACAGATTGTCATCTGTGGGAATTAAATTTGATAACGAGACTAAAGCTTCACTGCTACTAGCTTCACTACCTGATAGCTGGTCTGGAACAGTAACCGCTGTTACAAGTTCAGTGGGGACCAGTGGTATGACTTTTGAAGGGGTTAGAGATTTGGTTCTTGGCGAGGATGTCAGACGCAAGAATCAAGGTGGATCTTCTTCTTCTGAGTTATTAAATATCGGAAGAGGTAGAGGGAATAGCAGGAATAGTGGGAGTAGTGGGAGTCGGGGAAGAAGTTCGTCTAGAACTTGGAAGAATGTGAAGTGCTGGAACTGCCAAGAGGTGGGACATGTTAAGAGTCAATGTCCAAAGAAAGAATTGAACATTGCTGGTGCTGAGAGTGTGTCTGAGGATGATGCACTGATACTAAGTATGGAAAGTTCTGTAGACTCTTGGGTCATGGATTCAGGGGCTTCGTTTCACGCCATGGACAACGGAGAAACGATGGTGAATCTAAAAGAAGGAGATTTTGGGAAGGTACGGTTAGCAAATGACGAGATGCTTCAAGTAACGGGCATGGGAGATATTGATCTGGTTACTTCATTGGGAACTACATGGAACCTGAAGAATGTCAGGGTGATTCCGGAGCTGAAGAAGAAATTGATTTCTGTTGGTCAGCTGGATAAACAAGGACTGGAAGTAAGGTTTGGTGGTGGTAAATTGAGGGTAGTCAATGGTAATTCGGTGATTGCTCAAGGTATGAAGCGTGGGTCATTATATATGGTTGAGGTACCTGCTGAGGGAAGTATGACCGTCCCCGTTAAGCATGACAAAATCTGGTTCGCTAAATCTAGTGCTAAGAGAGTTCATTTTGCAAACATGAAGTCTGGAGCCAAAGAGATGTTAGCTGAACGAGTCGGAAAGTCTAAACCATTCAGGGGATTTTATGACAGTGGGAGCACGAGGTGTGTTCCGGGTACAGTTACAAAGAGCCGTTGGATTTTTGAAGACTAAGACTGAAAAATTCTCTACTGTTGGAAGTTTGCAAAGTTTGGAGAGTGTTAGTGGTCCTCGGTGTATCTCTGGAGCTGGTGGAGTGTCCAAACCGGTTGAGACAGAGGATGAGTCGGTGGTGGGATTAGCCACGGCTGAGTTAGAGCTAGTGGGAACTTCAACTGGCCCTTCTAGTACTTGAAGATGAGGGGCGGCTACAACTAAGGGAATTTGACTGAGTCTTAGCTTGTTCTTGGGAACTGGAAGCTTGGAAGACTTGTTATGTTCGGAGATTAATGAGAGATGCTAAAAATATTCAAGTGGGAAATTGTTAGGTGAATATGTGGTTGGTGAATATTTTTTTCTTTCAAAGGTTGGTGAAGCAATATTCAAAGGGTTGGTGAATATGTTGAAAAACAACTCCACATTCACATTGATATATGTATATTATATACACACTCAAATGTATATAAATAGGGAGCTTTACTTGAGTTTTAGATGCACCACAACTCAATACCTATAAGAATTGAGTGTATCTCTTGTAATCTCCTTGTTAAATAAAATCTAGTTGTAGTCCGTGGACATAGGATTTGCACCGAATCCGAACCACGTAAAAATCCTTGTGTTCTTCTTGTTTTATTTTCGCGAGCTTGTGTGTGTGTGATAGTGTGTTTCCGCTGCGTGTACCCGGTCCGCCTCCTAACACATCCACCACCCACTACCACAGTCACCCACCTCTACCGCCGCTACCACCCAGCACTACCTACCTCGTTACCCACCACCACCGCTTCCTCCACCCATCACCACCACCACTACCCACCATGACCACCGCCACCGCTATCATCCAACCCCGCTGCCACCACCGCCACCATTACAAGAGCATTGATTCTCAAACGTATTTTTCTCTATGGTACCAAACAATGGAATTGATTTTCTTTATTGAGTTTAATTATCTCTCTATTTCGATTTTTTGCTATAATTCAATTTCTCCCTACCAAGTGTACCTTAAAGGTTAAGAAGGTATTGGAGCAATTTTTTATAAGAAAGAAAATATTTTACATATAATTTTATTTGGTTTATTACGAAGCGTTTGATATAACTGTTAAACGAATCAAAAGTATAGGAGTTGATTTACATAAGTTAGATGCATACTCAACAAAGTAGAACGTATATTTTAAAATTGACAGACAAATATTAAATATCCTTAATACCACATCAAAAATTGGATTTAACTACTAAGTTTCGAAAAAAAAAAATACCAATTTTTAATAAGAAGTTTAATCGAAGCCAAATCAACCAAAGCTATAGCTATGTTAGCCGATGAGTCACAAATTAAAACACCCATCAACCTACCACTTAATTGTTAATAACATACCTAATGGCCTGAAAATATAAAACATCTAAGACTAAACATGCACACCAAATTGTTCCTGGTGTATCATCTAGACTGGACTATGAAAACACTCCTCATTCCACGTAGCCATCTTGACCCTAGTCCTATCAACTGGCCTAAACATATAAAACACCATCACAAGGTACACAAGAATGGCGGTCTCCTTTACCACAAAATTCACCGACCGGGTAGACACTCCAAGAACAACCACCACCTTCGTGATGAACATATATGCCACATCCAACGGCATAAATAACTCAAACTTTCCCAAATTCCTAACAGCATTCAGATCAGTCTCACGAATATAGTAGAACGAAGCAATCGACCTCACCATGGCGTGATGAATACATACCCAAGAGAAGAGATCTGCGTATATGTATGGCTCTACGTTTTTATTATAAGGTGCGGCGGCTTCCCATGGCATTATTGGATGTACATTAGCATAAACTTGAAGCAAAATCACAATCACCAAAACCATTATTTCATCTACAAACGGCCTCCACAAAAACCATCCCTCAGCGATCAACAAGATCACGGTGGACAAAAACACAGGCCGGCTAAACTGAAATATGTAAAACATGACATCCAATCCATGAGCAGTACCTGTAGCCTTCACATAAAGTACATCCGCCGCAACACATATCAAGTAAACAAGATTCATAACAAGCAACCCACCCATTAGTAAATGGGTCATGGTAAAACGTCGTCTGTTGTTGAAGCATACTAAGATCCAAACAACTATAAAACTTAAGTAAATGAAGGAGAAGATGAAGGAAAGAAGCGGGAGCTGTGTCAGCCCCGTTGATAAATAGTTTTTGGTATTGCTGTCATCCATGTTGTAGAGCTCTACGTGACCATCCATCGACACAAAAGATTCGTTATTGCAATTGAAGAAGAAGAGTGAGTTCATACCAAAAGATGTCACAGGGCACGATTTGTTGTCGGAAGACTGATCATCATGGGTAAGGTTTTCGAACGTAAAGAGGAGTGAGTTTAATTTGGAATCCAAGGCGCAAATACTGTTGTTTTGTTGGAATTTGAAGCTGGTTTTGTTTCTCATGTCACGTGGTTGAAGGATGAAACCAATACGTGATGGATCAGGCGGTGGTGATGTGGTGGAGGTGACTGTCACGGAGGAGATCACGAAGGAGACGTAGCCCACATTTGAAAATTCGAAATCCGAGTAAGGGATCATATGTCGTTCATCGGATTGGAGCTTCAGAGATATGATATGCGCAGTGGATGGAGCAATGAAGAAGAAGAAGTAAAGGAGAACAGCGGTGAGAATTTTTTCTAAAGTCCTCATTTTGATTTCCCCGGTGGTCGCTGACGGCGGAGGAACGCGGTTGTCAAGAAAAGAAAAGGTGAGAGTAGCACGATGATAAAGACATAAAGCAACTGTAATAACCCTTATCTAGGTGAAAATAGAGATAAATATGGAAGTTAAAATTTTGAGGAAAAATAAACGATTCCATAATCTCGATTTCTTGGGATTAATTATGGAATATTTTTTTTCTTGGGATTAATTATGGAATATTAATCTAAAGAAGTAAGATAGAGATATCGGTGCTATAAATATTTTGTTTACTTTCTGTATTCTTGTGTTAAAGTTTTTAGTTTTTTTTTAACTCCCAAAGAAACTTTACAATTTAGAGAATTGCTTATTCTAATTTGTTTTTTATTTGTCCTTGTTCTGTTTAAATGGTTTATTATTTCAAAAGTGAAAAGTGTTTCCGTTTCAAATTTTTATTGATTCAAATTCTAAATGTCTTAATTACAAAATGGATTGTGGGTACGATAAGAGTATTTAAATTTTTTTGTAAAATGTTAGTAACTAGGGGTATAATGGATTTTGTGTTGCTGCCGAATATTTCTTTATGTACAATTGATGAGACATAATTTATAATAAAGTTTGTAAAAGTTAAAAAATCATTGAAAAAACATACCTAAAAAGATATACTCCCTCCGTCCCAAAATGATAGTCCACTTTCTCATTTTCAAAGTCAAAGCTTGTCAACTTTGACCATCAATATTTTCGTTGTTATTATATAATATTTGATACAAAATATATGAATAGATTTGTGTTGTAAATGTGTTTTCATTGGTATAGTTTTCATCTAATATTATATAGCACAAAAAAATATATTTACGGTCAAACTTGACAAGCTTTGACTTTGAAAATGAGAAACTGGACTATCATTTTGGGACGGAGGGAGTATAAAAATAAAAGTGTCGTAAAAAAATATGCATAAAAATAAAGACACAAAAAGTTATAAATAAATCCGTTGTGTAGAAAGACAATTTTTTAGAAGTGAATTGGTAGAAAATAAAGATGAAAAAACTGTAAAAGAATTGTAGAAAAAAAATATAAAACTATTAAGTTTAAAAAAAACATCTACATTGTAAAAGAAAGTTAGAAATTTTTTATAAAAAATGTTTGAACAAATTCTTTAAACAATATTTAAAAAAATCTTAAAACAACATAAATGAAAAAAAATAAAAATAAAAGTAAAGTTATTTTTGTAAAGAGAATTAAAACCAATTGTAATATAATATGAAATAGAATGTCAAAAGAATACCCATTTAAGGAAAACTAATATTTAAAAATTAAGTTGATTTTTTTACAAAACAGGAAAAAAACTAAAGAAAGGGTAAAAACAATAATATAGAAAACTAATTCTTTAGTTTTTGATATCATGTTTATAGCCCTTGAAAGTAAACTTTGGTTCTCGGGTTCAATATGTCGAAAAGAAATT
The DNA here is from genome assembly GCA_023525715.1 of Cichorium intybus. Classification (NCBI taxonomy): domain Eukaryota; kingdom Viridiplantae; phylum Streptophyta; class Magnoliopsida; order Asterales; family Asteraceae; genus Cichorium; species Cichorium intybus. The sequence goes on along the minus strand of JAKNSD010000045.1, from coordinate 42,667 downwards.
ATAAAAGATTTTATCATTCATACATTTGGTTGATAAATAAAAGGAATTGAATTTAGTTTAAATCCATCAAATTCTATATTTAAAGAAACTTATTATTTGTTGTGATATGGTCAATATTCCAATCATTTGTTAAAAAGTCAACTAACCTCAAAAATAATTTTTACATTAAAAATTCAAAAGCTCTACACGTCTTCAAAAGTATGCTATTTTGCATAACAAGTTTGTTTGTTTTACGTATACACATATCTATATTTATACCATCCTCCACTTCCTTCCTTTGCTACTTTCCCTTTTTTTTGTTATACGAATCGGATTTTTCATTGTAAGATTCTATGTGACGGTAGATGTTATTTCATAATACCATTACATGGTGACCCAATTTGTTTCCCGAGTATATTTAATAGTTTGTAGGTTGTGTTATTTTTTCTGTTAGTTATTTGTGTAATATATATTGTTATACGAGTTTTAAAATATAGGTTGACAATATAAAAATGATTAATTTTATAAAAATGAAAAAATTACAGAAAAAATGTTTTAATCATTTTACATATATAATTCGTATTTAAATTCTTTTGACAAATTTGTAGATCAAACTGAAAACCCCAAATAAATTCCATTCTGTTCAATATCACCCAAATGAATGACAATATCAAATTGTTCGATTTTCTAATTCCTTAATAATCCACTTTTCACATGATAAAAATTTAATTCATATCAAAACAGTTTTACGTATGCTTTATTTATTATTAGATTGTTTGTAACCATCAACATGCTAAGTAATTTATGAATTATAAATTTTCATATCGATGATTATCGAGTTTAAAGATGAATGTATTGTTGGAAATATTCAAGGAACTAACAAGTTGGCTAATTCCCTTGTCCCACATAGATAGATGAAGAGCCTTTAAAGAGCTTATAAGACTTTTATTGCCTTAAACCTTCAAATGATTTAGTAAAGGTTATAAGGTCAAACTCACTCACTCATCTAAACGAGTTATGGATTTTATCCATCGCTTGAATTGTAACATGACACCCTCTGAGAGCCTCGCTTGTATGTGTATGTGTATGTGTAAATTGCGGTCGTCATGCGGTCAAAAATAAAAAAATACCTAACACACACTTAGCACAGTGGAAGTCATGACAGATTACCAACTGCAGTGTCACGCTACTGTCAGAGGACCTAGTTCCTAATTTTTGACAACTAATCCCAAAAAGCATAAAATAAAACAATTCCAAGCAAGCATGAACTAAACTAAACTACCAACCAAACCTTGTTACTTACTGAAATCAGAAGTACATCTCCAAATCAGAAGCAAACAAAGACAAATCAATCATCAAACACAACTCAATCATTCCAAAAATCATTCACAAGCATAAATACCGAAAAACTAAGCAATTAAGAGAAACCAAATGATTCTCATTAACCAAATCAGATCCAACAGGTGCAAAACAGTAACCAAACTTATTCAAAACAGAAACAAAGACTCAATGTCAATTGTTGTCACTTCCAAAGACACTAGCCACTATCACTAACTATTTAACTAATTGAAAATTAAAGATAAAAACATGAAAATACCAAAAGATGGTTTCTGAAGATAAATCTCGGAGTCAAAGAGCCTTGGGGGTCGATTTCACACCAGGTCTTTGCTGATTTTTTCGACCTAAAAGCCTCTATTTATAGTTGCAAAAATCTCGAGAGCGCGTCGCGCATAGGTGGATCCCACGTCGCGCGTAGGGGTTTATCCCCGTTTTATCGGAATTTGAATTCTTTCCACCGCCTCATACCCGCGTCGCGCATTGATGAATTCCGCGGCGCGTGTACGTCTTTTCCTGATTTTGCCTTGATCTTCAAACTTCTTCCAAATTGCACGCTTTTGGTCCCTGTTTTCATTATTTCTTTCCAAACAAGTGCTGGCACGAAAAGTGAGAATACCACGATGTATATGATATAATTTCACTAAGAATAGGGCTCAACAACGACTAAAATATGTGATATTACTAGGCGTTGTGAAACACCCCACACTTGTGCCTTGCTTGTCCCCAAGCAAGAGAGTTTTTAATAGATTTTAACTAAGACTCAAACAATTTTTTACTGTGTTCAGTTTCAAAGCTTATTACCTTATGAGTTAGAGTGAAATAGTTCGTGAAAACATAATCGGAATGTTCTTTGGAATTCATGGCTTTCTAGAGAACCATTGATTACAAATTTTCTGTCCACCATGAAGTGTACATACTCAATCAGATCCTAAAGGCCGTAAAAGAACTATCCATGACTTTCGATGTTGTCCGTGTAGCGAGCTTTCAGAAATACCATCCCAGACCAGACGATCTTAGGTGGCAAGGTGCATAAGGCCCACCTATTTTAGACTTACCGGCTCGAACAACAAAGGTCACTGATTGACAATTCCTTCCTAAATTCCAATCCTAAAACAGTCCAATCTTCTAGACTCATAAAACTCAACTTATTTGACTCAACTAATAGCATGATTACAACTACATAGTATCTCTCGAAAAATACTAATGCTATAAACAATCACAAACTATTCATTTCAAAATTATAACCTATTAAAAATTTTGAAAAAGTTGCTAAAATTTTGAAAATCGGTCATTTCTCGCAAAAATTTCAAAAAAAACTACTCTTTCGACCGTCCACACCCCACACTTAAAATCGTACAACGTCCCCGTTGTACATAAATTATTTAGAACAAGGGAGAAAGAGTTACCCCTTTGGACGGTAGATCGCTTGGTTGGTGCTTGCTGTCACAGGTACAAATACGAACAAAAAGGTCCTTGATTTCGCGTTCTGGAGTTGTAGCGCAACAGTGAACACGTCGGTAGTCAAGACAAGTGGAGGGGGCACGGTGACCCCACACTTGCTTGAAACAACTCCATCATTTTGGTATCACATGCATAACTCATAAAAAGATTAAATGCAAACAAACAACTAAAATATAAACAAACAAAAAGATAGTAGTGTCATAAGTACAGTACAAATACCCAAAAGAAGAAAAAATAAGAAAAAATACATCAATCGCCACCTGGTGGCCTGGAAGAACCAGCCTCATGATCGTGGGCTCGGGCTGGGAATGGTCGGGGGCGCTGTCCCTGTGCTGAAGCGATCTGTAAGAGTACCTCCCCGATCCACTCCAGCTGATCCTCAATCCTGGCGACCCGATCCTGCAATCGCCTAAGCTCCGTTGCCTCCTCCTGCTGTGGTGCTGGCTCTGCTGGTGCTGTCGGTCTCCGGCATCTCCTACCCGGCTGGGCATAAGCTGGCTGGGGGTCCTGGGGTGCCTCAGTCGTCACTTTCACGAACTGACCTGGGCGCTGCTGCTCAATAAGCCCCATGTTCTCCAGGGCTCGCGCCGTAGTGCGAGCTGGAGGTAAAGCAGTCAAGGATGCCACAACAGGAGCAGTAAGGATCCGATACGAACGGGCCAGGTGGGTGATGTAATGCCCGCGGGCCAGAGGACTGCTGGCAGATGCACCCGTTGCACGGGTGGATAGGGAGACGGCTAGAGCGAACGGGAGGTGAAGGAACCTGGAGGGGTCAAGGAGGACACAGAGATATGTCATGTCCTCGCCAGACACCTTCTCACCCCCCTCCCTATGCATGATGGAGGTGGAGACGATGCGGTGCATGAGTCGGTGAAGCGGATCTTGAAGGTGGCTCTCCCTGGATGTCCCCGCCTCATAGAACATGTTGGACAACGGTGCCCAAACCTCTGCATTGGCAGCCCTGGCGGGATGCCCCTGAGTGCACGCTAGAAGAAACTGCGTGAAATGGCGGTGCTGGAGGCCCGCCTCTGTATAGATGCCTGTGCGCCTCCCAAACTCCCGGAGGTTGCACTCACTGTGCACCCCCAATCTAAATCGTACCAGCCTGGAACGGGCCTCTGTCGATCCAAGTGCAAAACGGATAGTAGATAGGAACTCCAAAAGAAGCTCGGTGTATATTGTGTCCTCCTGGTTGGCCATGAGCCTATCCCAGCCGCGACAAGTGAATGAAGCATCCCCATGGGTCTATGTGCGATGGAGGAATGGCTCGATCTCTCCCCAAAGCCCCGCGTCTCTGAGGATATCCCTGTCGATGACTGTCGCCTCGAGAACCCGGCGACCTACGAGTGCATCCCTCCTGCTGGCAAACTCCACAGAGCTATCCAATCCCTCAGGGAACTGGAGAAACTGGTGGTCTAATCTGAACGACATCTGCACAAAAGAGATAAATTTTGCAATTTAAGTCCTTTTCTTCCCTACCGCACCGCCATGACTTTATATTTATATTTATCTTGTTAATTGAAGCAAAGTCCATTTGGGTTGCCCTCATAGCTGGAGGTCAGGATAGAGTTCGGTAGAGTAAAAGGTTGATTTATTAATTGTGTAATAAATCAATAGAATTAATTAAATGGTTTATTAATATATTTAAGTGTTAATATATTAATTAGAAACTATAATAATTAATTGAGATTTAATCTAGAATTAATTGGATTTAATTTAGTGATTAAATTAATTAATTAAAAGTACAGGGGCTGGTTTGTATTTATTCAATAGTTGAATAACTGGCAAGCCAGTAGCCACGGGCCTGAGTTGGCGAAATTATGAGTGTGTACACTCATATTTCGAAACCCTAATTAGGGTTAAGGAAAGCCTTGTCCAAATGGTTAACAGGCTTGCCCATTTGGAGGCTCCTTAGGGTTTTGACTGTAACCCTTGGAGGCTATAAAAGGAGGCACCTGGCACCCTCATTCTCTGTGCCACTTTTCATCAAGATTACTCTGTTGGACTGTCTTCTCCATTGCTTTGGGTGTGACTTGCATTTGAGGCAGGACACTTGTGCTACTAGCTTCAAGAACAAGATTCAAAGGTTGGTAATTCTTGTTTTGATATTTAGTAATTATTGTTGGCCTTTAGGTTTTAGTTTATTATCTTCATAGAAGAAAACATAGATCTTTCTAGGGTGCATGTGAACCATAAGGAATTTTTGTGTTCATTGTTTGCTAGAAAACCCTTCAGTGGTATCAGAGCCAATTTGTTTTCTTGTGAATTTGATATAATTGCTTTGTATGATGATGGGTTTAGCGAAAATAAAACCCCTCATGGAGGCCAATTCGAAATTGGTGGCTAGGGTTTTGAAAATCCTAGCATCCACCCCTTATTTTGGCGATTTTGCTTGCTTTGGTAAGTAGGTTTCTTTTTTTTGGTAATTGAGATCAATTAATAAATGGAAACCCTAATCCCATTGCTTGCCTTTTTCGAAAATTAGGGGATTAGATAGGATTAAATTAATTTGATTAATTTGTGATGCCTATCTAGATTTAATTAGTTTAATTAAATTGTTTAATTAAAAGACAAATTAAATCACTTAAAGGTTTAAATTTAATTTTTGAAATTAAATGTTAATTAGCGAAAATTAAAAGAATAAAACCTGAAATATTTTAAAAGGTTAAAATACATCTTATACATAGTATAATTAAAAGTTAATATTGTTTGTATAAGATAAAATTGGTTAGTCTTACCGCAAGTAGGCCTCATTCACAAAACTGTCCTATAAAGAGGGTATAAGGCGACTGACTATAAAATGTTAGTCTAATGGGTATCTACTCTTACCCACCGCTCTCCTGGTTAGTCGAGTGTCGTTATCCGAACGGGTTTGATAGAACCACTAAGCCTCTTAAAAGTATAATGCTATAATTGAAAGTACTAGAACCTTGAACAAAACCCAATCTAGTTACTTTAGGATAAAAATGTGAATTGGTGCTAATCCATTGAATTACACATTGCACTTTGTGGAATGTTGGTGGAGCGTGTGTGGTTAACCGGCACGTTAATTAGAGATGACAATTGACTTTGAGAGTACCAAGCTAATTTGCATGGTTATTCACACTCGGTTTGTGATCCTCGACATCCCAGTCACAAACAGTGGGGTACATCCTAGACTAAACATGCCATTGAACAGTTCAATGTGTCTCAACAGATCTAGGAATTTCATAAGATGAAATTGATAAGTGCATTATCTACCTTAATGACCATTGTGTTGTGATTACGGCATCCCTCTTCACACCATAGTTGGGGTATTTTGGGTCCTAGCCTTAATAAATAATATATTGGGTAATTATTTAAAAGGATTAATTAAACTAATAAAATTCTGTCTATTGTAGATGTCTGAATCAAGTGTCTATTCTCCTCCTTCTCCTCCTTCACCCATTTCTGAGAGCATCAGAAAGCACCTGCTAAATATGGAAAGGCTGACTGGCCTTAACTATATGGTATGGCTTCATAAATAGAGAATAGTTCTCTGTTTTGCTGGCAAGCCATATCTGACTGAGTGTCCGCTCCCCAAAGCATGACATCACACAGTAGCTTGTGATGATCATGACTCCTTGATTGTTAAGTCAAGGAAAGTTCGTTACCTAATACTATTGATCATTGACCCTGATTTTCGTAGGAATTTAGAATTCCTAGGGTCAGATAAGCTAACACAGCTAGTTGTGGAAAGGTTCCATGAACTGGTTTGGAAAGGACGAGCTAAGATCTTCAAAGAGTTTGAAGTGTGCAGGAAAGTAGCACCAGTTCACATGTTCTTAAGACTGAGAGACATATAAGTGAACTGTATAAATTTGGTTCCCTTTTTGATCGGGAGTTAAAGCATTAGCTCGACTCGCTGATCCGTTCATCCTGATGTACAGGAAGGGAAACCAGATAAGACAATCATGGATATGCATTCAATGTTGACTCTATATGAGGCGTTCATAGAGAAGCATAGTTCCATTGATTAAGCTGCTTCGGGATTGAGTCCACTAATAGGACACATCAAGAAATGATCCAGATCGTCTGGACCGGTTCCTCGATGGTTCAAACTGGGAATCCACAAGGTGGGACACAGTCACGGAAAGATTGGAAAATGTTCCGAAGCCGAACAGTTTGGCAACTCAGGAATATCTTAAAACTCAAAACCCCTGATCCTTAATTCCTTGATACAGGATGTGTTTCTCACAGTTGCTCTATATGCATGGACTCTGTAGGATGAGGGATGTTGTTGCATAGGAGCATATTCAGATTGGATCTGAAGCTCATGCAGTTTTAGAGTTTATTAAGATGTTGAAATCATGTTATTAGCTTATTAGATGCGTATGACATTATCTATCATATAATACATTGTTCAAGGATTTTGTTTTAATAAAATTGTCAATTTTCTTTTAACACTCGTTGGATTTTAGGAATTGTGTCCCTTATGATTGTTAAAGTGAATATTATAAGAATTAATTCAACCAAAGGTCCAGTTGGACAGGACTTTGGAATCATTTGACTTAGAGTCACACGATGAATTGAGTTCTTAATGTGTTAAGAAGTGAATCAACCAAAGATCCAGTTGGACAGGACTTTGGAATCATTTGACTTAGAGTCGGATGATGATTAAGTTCTTTATAAAGCACATGTGGCAAGAAATGAATCACCCAAAGATCCAAAGGATAGGATTTTGGAATCAGTTGACTTAGAGTCAACTGAAGATTGCAAGTCTTGAACAAAATTAACAAAGTCATAAGTTTACATAGAGATGTAAAAGAGATTTAGATTAGGAGCAACAAACACATCAGTTGCTGTGTATTGCTCGAATCTACAAATTGAACACAATTGGTTGTACTTCACGATATTTGTCATTCGGTATGACGTATATGACTTCGCTTATCAGAATAAGCGATTGGATTGAATCCTTGAATAGTTCAAGGACTTCAAAGGAAGTACAAGACCCACAGAACTTGAGTGACGAAATAAACTGGGAAAATGTTTCACAGGTTATTCCCTTCCAAGAACATTAATAGTTATAATATGTCTTAGGGAAGATGATGGAGCGTTGGTCGAAACAGTTCGATCCTCAATGTATGAGATACATTGTCAATTAGTTTCCGATACATTGAATACTAAACCAGTCAGACCATATTCCAACCACATCTTCGACTAAGTAGGTTATGCAAACACTATCTGAAATGTAAAGATGGGATTGTCCCACTTGTACATTAAAGGTCCAGGGTCTTGTAGTGTTCGTCCGAACCTCATGACTAGTCTAAACCTTATCAGAAGTGTCATTTCACTGGCTATCCCGCTGTACCTGGAAAAGAAAGAGCTCTTTTAGAAAGAACTCATATTCTAATGAGACAGTGGGAGTTGGGACAGTCATGAATGAGTTTAGGATTAGCCAAGTGAAATAACCTTTAGTCATCGCTAGGCTTAGAGCAGAAATCAGATTTCTGTTTTAATACTGACATAGTCTTCTCTTGACCAGTAGTATTGATCACCGTCATAAGTAATTATGATCGGGGTGACATACCGAATAGTGGTAAATCACTATAGTTGGTACGGATTTTTAATCCGACTACTTGGAAGCATTGGTGAGCCCGGTTGCTGCCAATTAAGAGAACTTTAGGACGAGATACAGTCTATGTGACAGTTTGATTGATTTTGCAACTGGTCTTAAAACCAGTGGGAGTAATCATCAAATGAAAGCAGCATGGACAGAAACGTACCTTCAGAGCATCTGGTTGAGTGAGACGATACTCAGAGTCAAGTAATTGACTCCGAGAGAAGCACTCTCAATAGAAGATGAAATCCGAAAGGATACTGCATATTGTAAGTCGTTAGTGGAGCGCGTGTGGATCACCGACACACTAATAGGAACTCACAAAGAATATGCCAGTATAAAGGTAAATGGACCCGGGATTTCCCCGCAGGCATCTCGCAAGAAAGGATATTCAGATTCTCAAAATATGCCAAAGGATTGGATTTTGAAAAGGGGCTGAAAGATATCCATTAAGATGTCAGAAAGGTTTGGATTCTCAAAATGTGCCAAAAGTTCTGGATTTTGTGAATAGTCCAAAACCGTGCTAAAGCCAGTGGGAGTGTCGCTGTTATCTCTATCTCCATATGTGTGTTACGTAATGTTTCTAGGAAAGTTTAATGACTTGGTGTTAAGAGACGGATCGCTATGAAAGACCTAATAGAGATACGGCATACTCAGGTGGTTATAAACGTCTATGAGATAGATCGAAACTCTGCCAAGATGATATTGATGAGACTCAATATGCATAGATCATGAAAAGAGTTTCTTATCATTGCAAAGTGTAATGATTTGGCATACAAAAAAGGTGCAGCATACTCACATAATCCATAGACATCAATCAGATAGATATTGTCATCAGTATAGACCAGGCCATAGTAAGCATGATCTTGATAAGATTCATGATACATGGAAAGGAGTCTCCGAAAGGAAATAGTTGTTGAAAATCATGACACAAGGATTATAAGTAATCCTTAGATTCCAAAAGAGTTTGGAATAGGACTAGATCGAATCCAACAAGTTTCTTGGATCGATCAGAAGTGTCATGAACATGTCTTGATGACTTAATGCTTAGAGCATAGTGAGTCAGATTCAGGATATGACCTGGCTGGGAATACTTAATGGATTTTGTACATACATGAGAAATCATAGGAAAATGATTAGGGGTGAATGTTGATAACAATTTGAAAAGAGTTTTTTCAAATAAGGACTTAATGGTTAAAGAATTTCGTTGGTATTCCGATGAAGCGCGTGTGGCTCACCGGCACATCGTAACACCTCGAAATGGTCTTAGGGTGCAGTCATGTGGACTAAAGATCCCGAGAACCATGGAAAGTCACAGTACATAGAATGGAGTTATTAGCGAGAATGACGGTATGACCAAAATTGAAACATCATCGGATGGATATCCAATCGGATGAAGTGTATCAATGTATAACATTTGAATACATAGAAAGAGTAAAAGGTCAATTAGACATAGTTACATAACTCGAATTAAATAGTTTAAAAGGAATCTAGAAACCGATAATAGTTTTATGTAAAATCCGACTTGGTGATTACCTCGTGGAGACTTGGTAAATAGGCAAGAGTAGCCACCAGTCAGATTTTATGTTTCAATTTTGCATGTTTCACTTCCCGAATAATTTGATTATTCAAAAGGTCCACAGTCGCTCATACTTTTGGGGAGTAAGTATGAACGAAGACTGTCATGAATTGGTTTGTAGATTGTCTAAGGAGTTAGACATTGCAGTAAGACTGCTACAACGTTCATGAGTACTTATAAATAGAGATTTGAGTATTGGATAAACCCGCGCTCAACAGATTGCTTCATGGATTGCGTCACAAGCAATGTTGAGACGATAATATCGTATGATCTTGAAGCGGAGACATATGACTTGAAATTTACAAATCGGTTGTGCATTGACAATGCGAAAACGCATCGGTAACTCGATGTTACAAACGTGTTGTGTATGATTTGGTAAGTAAAAGACACAACCATATGAGTCAAAGCTTATTTGTTACTTGACCCTGTTGGGAAACAGATATCTGTAGGCCTCTCGATGATTTTGAAGTTGACTTAAGTGCTGGCCAGCCTGGACTAAATTGATGTGTTCAATTAGAAGTCCGAAAGTCATAAGCAGAATCGGAAATTGGGAAACAGAGTATCGGACAGAGATTGATCTCAATCCATGTCTCGTGTCTAGAAATATCTTGTTGGACGAAGGATCATATGATCACTTATCTATGGACAGAACTGACTGGGTCAGAGTTCGGCAGCGGTTTCTAGGAAGCTGCAGGTTGTTTATTAATCAGAAGATAAATTAAAGTCATAGACTTATCCAAGTGGGAGACTGTTGGATTAGGTGTCTAAGCCATGACTTTATATTTATATTTATCTTGTTAATTGAAGCAAAGTCCATTTGGATTGCCCTCATAGCTGGAGGTCAGGATAGAGTTCGGTAGACTAAAAGGTTGATTTATTAATTGTGTAATAAATCAATAGAATTAATTAAATGGTTTATTAATATATTTAAGTGTTAATATATTAATTAGAAACTATAATAATTAATTGAGATTTAATCTATAATTAATTGGATTTAATTTAGTGATTAAATTAATTAATTAAAAGTGCAGGGGCTGGTTTGTATTTATTCAATAGTTGAATAACTTGCAAGCCAGTAGCCAGGGGCCTGAGTTGGCGAAATTATGAGTGTTTAGACTCATATTTCAAAACCCTAATTAGGGTTAAGGAAAGCCTTGTCCAAATGGTTAACAAGCTTGCCCATTTGGAGGCTCCTTAGGGTTTTGACTGTAACCCTTGGAGGCTATAAAAGGAGGCACCTGGCACCCTCATTCTCTGCGCCACTTTTCATCAAGATTACTCTACTGGACTGTCTTCTCCATTGCTTTGGGTGTGACTTGCATTTGAGGCAGGACACTTGTGCTACTAGCTTCAAGAACAAGATTCAAAGGTTGGTAATTCTTGTTTTGATCTTTAGTAATTATTGTTGGCCTTTAGGTTTTAGTTTATTATCTTCATAGAAGAAAACATAGATCTTTCTAGGGTGCATGTGAACCATAAGGAATTTTTGTGTTCATTGTTTGCTAGAAAACCCTTCATGAAATGAGCAAGAAAAAACACGAGAAATTTTCGATGATCAGAGCTCTGCGGCGTGGTGTGTGTAAATAGTGTCGCGGCTTACCTTATTTAGGAAGGAAACCGACCGATCGATTTCCGCGGCGCGGATATGAGCGAACCGCGGCACGCGTACCCCCAAATCAACCCCTGCGCATCGGGTTGGTTTACGATCCCGTGACGAGCAATTTGCCTGACCACGGCGCGGTCATCAAAAAATCCAATTTCTTCATAACAACCCCACACTTGCCTTGGACCAATAATACCTGCAAATGACGATGATATAATTTCCTGATTACCCCTAAGAATACAGTACCTAACCTATGAAAAGATGATTTGCCTCCCAACAAGCGCTAAGTTTAACGTCTTCAGCCAGACGTACTATTCCTGCTCCTATTCTTCTTGAATTCCTGCTGGCATCTCCTTGTGATCTGGCGCGAAATTGTGGGCCATCATTGACATCAATGAAGTGAGTTGAGTCATCCTGTCACTAACCCCGCTAATCCATTGTTGGTGGGCTTCCAGAAGTTGAAAGACCTTTGCTTCTCTTTCCCTTGCATCTTTTCATACTGCTGGTGCCTTGCCTCCAACATCTCCATCATGTCCAGCAGCTGCTCTTTGTCAATGGTGGACAACGAATGCTCCTTTGTTTCTTTTAAAACTTCCTCTTTTCCTCCTTCTCCCGTTCGCGTCCATATTGTTCTCTTATCCCTAACCACAGGCTCCATCAGCAAGTGGCTATCCAAATTCTTATCATTATACCCTTGAGGTAGAGATAGGGGACTTCCGAACATATTTAACCTTTTTTTTTTCTCGACCCAAAGAAGATATCCAAATTTCCTGTTTTGCAATCAATAATAGCGCCGACTGTAGCCAAGAACGGGCGTCCTAATATTAATGCGGGCGCATCCTCCTGACTCTCATATTCCATGACTAAAAAGTCCACTGGGTAAAAGAAATCCCCAACTTTCACTATGATATTGGTAAGCTTACCTCGGGACACTCTAGTTGACTCATCAGCCAGCTGTAACACAGTCTTTGCCGGCTCTAATTCCTCATTCTTGTATTTATCATATAAGTATCCCGGTAGCACATTCACACTTGCTCCCAAATCCAGCAAGGTGTTCCTAATGACCACATCTCCTACAGTAGCAGTAATCAGTGGTGACCCAGGATCCTTTTCTTTCTTGGGCAGTGTTCCCAACAGTGCCTCACTAGCTTTAATTGTCAACGTCACAGTGTCAGGTGTGGGAGTCTTGCATCCTCAGAAGCGTTCTTAAGTTCGTCCCACAAGGGTTGATTCATCGATGGCCCCGTCGATTTGGGCGCTTCCTGCGTTTTCTTTCCCTTCTTGTCCTTCTTCCTTTGTTTAATTCCAGCTATTATCGGCTGCTTTTCCTCTTGGACATCCTTGTTCTCCTTTGGTTGAGTTTCCTTCTCAACGGGAATTTCCTTTAATTCCGTGTCCTTCCTATTCTTCTTTTCAATTTCCACCTTTTCCTTAACTTCTTCTTCTTTTTCAATCTCTGCCTCATTTCCCGATTCTAGCAGATCTTCCAGGGTGACCTTCCTCCATTCAGCCTCGACAGTGTTGACATGTTCCTTTCTGGCCCGCTGACCATGGGTCGGATTGACTTCTGTGGTACTTGGCAGCTTCCCATTATCTCTTTTTCGTTGGTCTTCAGCCATTTGGGCGATTTGCCTCTCCATATTGACGATGGCTTTCACATTGGCCTGCGATTGCTGTTGTGTTGTGTTGAACATTTCATACATTTTCGCGACCAGATCCTCCTGTGTCCCTAGGGCATTGTTGATGGAGTTATTGGGCCCCCTATTGTTGCTGCTACCTTTTCCATTGGCATTACCATTATTGTTCGCCAGTTGATGCTGCCTGGGCGGGTTGGATGACTGCCCTTGGTAGTTGTTCTGTCTCTGGTTATTGAAATTCTGCTGACCTTGTTTATATGGTCTATAGGGTCGTCAATTGCCATATTGACCTTGACCCTGACCATAGACTTGATTTGCTTCTTGAGTCTTTGGTCCTCCTTGACCTCCTTGTGGCTGACTCTGAGGTCCATTCTGCAGAGTAGACACAAGCCTATCAAATTTCTTATTGAGCTCGCTTATCTCCTTCTTTACATCCTTTTTCCAGTCGGCATCGGCTCCTATTGCCGCAGCTGTGCCTACCGTCTTTCTTGTAGAGAAATTCGCCTTGGAGCCATTATTTAACTATTCCAAAAACCGCCAAGCCTCCTCTGGGTCTTGCATCATAATAGTGCCACTAGATGATGCGTTAATCATAGCTTGGTTCGTCTCACTTGCTCCCTCAAAGAATACCTTGACCAGTTGCCACTTTGGAATATCGTGATGAGGACATGACCTCATCAACTCCTTTAGACGATCCCATGCTTCATGAAAAGCTTCTCCAGGCTTCTGCTGAAAATCCTGAATGGCCCTCCTGATTTCTGTCGTCTTGCTTGCCAGATAAAACTCTTGTAAGAACTTAGCTTTGAGTTGGTCCCATGTAGTGATGCTATTCGATGGTAAAGACGTAAACCAATATTTGGCTTTGTCTTTAAGAGTGAATGGGAACAATATTAGTCTAAAAATGTTCTTATTAGTGTTCCTAGGGGTGTTAGCGTTGGCTATTGCTATAAATTCATACAAGTGATTGTATGGGTCATCCTGTTTGTACCCCCTAAATTCCGGTAATATCCCTAACAACTGAGGCCTAATTTCTACTTGAGATTCTATATCCTCAGGAATGTAAATAGGAGACGAGTCATCGTACTCCCGTGGCTGGAAGTGTGATGCAACCGATTCCCCCATCGGTTGTGCAAAATACAAGGGTTGAGCAGGATTATCATAAAAGTGATGATCATTATATCTCTGCTGACCTTGTAGTGGTTGATGCTGTTGTGCTCTTCTTGGAGGTCCCCGACCTCGGTTCCATGGTTGCTGTGGTGTTGGTGGAACCCATCCTTTATCTTCTTCTTCATACCTCTCCTCAGTCTCTTGATACTGGTACTGTTGTTGAGGTGGTTGCTGTTGATATTGTTGCTACGGTGGTATAGGTTGGAATGTGGTTTGTGGTTTAAAAAGTACTAGTGCTGGTTGAGAAATGGGTGTCTGCTGTCTAGATACTGGGGTGCCATCACGGGTCGGCGCTCCCCAAGATATGTCAGATGTAAATGGGTTTGTGGATTGAGGTTGGGATAAAGGTTGAAATGGTGGATTCGACGGCAAAGTGCATGAAGGTATAGCTGCAGGGGCTGAAGCTGCACCACCAGTAGCACTCGTGCTCCCAGTGTGGAATTCTGAAACCGGGGGAATAAATGACATCCCCGTTGCCTTACCCGAGGGTTCCTGGGCAACACTCACTATACTACTACTGACATTACTAAAACTCATTGTATTTAAACGCCTACGTGCACGGATCTAGCGTGCAGTTCGCTCAATCTCTGAGTCAAAATGCAAAGGGGCTAATTGCTCACCCCTGCGGGTGCACATGCACTAATGCAACACGCCCAAAAAATCAAAAACCAAAATTACTAACTAACCAAAAATCAAAAACTAAAAAGTCCTACAAATCACCTATTCTCAAGCTCACAACTCCCCGGCAACGGCGCCAAAATTTGACATCGCAGCGGTCGTCATGTGGTCAAAAATAAGAAAATACCTAACACACACACTTAGCACAGTGGAAGTCAGGGTCGATCCACAGGAGTTACGTGGTCGAGACAGGTGACAGATTACCAACTGCAGTGTCACGCTACAGTCAGAGGACCTAGTTCCTAACTTTTGACAACTAATCCCAAAAAGCATTAAATAAAACAATTCCAAGCAAGCATGAACTAAACTAAACTACCAACCAAACCTTGTTACTTACTGAAATCAGAGGTACAATTCCAAATCAAAAGCAAACAAAGGCAAATCAATCATCAAACACAATTCAATCATTCCAAAAATCATTCACAAGCATAAATACCGAAAAACTAAGCAATTAAGAGAAACCAAATGATTCTCATTAACCAAATCAGATCCAACAAGTGCAAAATAGTAACCAAACTTATTCAAAACAGAAACAAAGACTCAATGTCAATGGTTGTCACTCCCAAAGACACTAGCCACTATCACTAACTATTTAACTAATTGAAAATTAAAGATAAAAACATGAAAATACCAAAAGATGGTTTCTGAAGCTAAATCTCGGAGTCAAAGAGCCTTGGGGGTCGATTTCACACCAGGTCTTCGCTGATTTTTTCGACCTAAAAGCCTCTATTTATAGTTGCAAAAATCTCGAGACCGCGCCGCGCATAGGTGGATCCCGCGTCGCGCGTAGGGGTTTATCCCTGTTTTATCGGAATTTGAATTCTTTCCACCGCCTCATACCCGCAATGCAAGGGAATCTTCCACATGTTATTCAACCCAACTACTTAAAACTTTTATAGAGAAAACATTATTTCTTTAACGAAAAGCTCTCAGTCCTAAGTTTGGGTTTGGATTCCCAATACAGTTCATCCAAATCCCTCAAACCAAGGCTCTGATACCAATTTGTAACGCCCCAATTTTCAATCAAAAATTTTCTTTAAAAATGTAAGTAAAAACATAGATAATCTTATTAACATGCTTAAGCGGTGTTCATCAAAACTATTATCAGAGTGTATACGTCTCATAATTATATAAATCTTATTTAATAATATAACTGCAAATTATAAATGTGCGATGCGCCGTCGTCACGCCGAGCTCACCCCTTTATCAACTGAAGTACATGAAAATGTTTTAAAATCAACGGGTAAGCATAAAGCTTAGTGAGTTCCACAAATTACCATACATGCCCACACATTAAACAACCCGTCCTCGAGAACGACCCTACCCTACCCGCCATACAACAGCTACGGGCATCCATCATACAACAGCTATGGACACGGGGCGGTTCTACGCATCATACAACAGCTATGGCTTCCCGGTTATGGCCCAGCCCATCATACAACAGCTATGGGACAAGGCAATAGTCCAACTCGCCATACAACAGCTACGAGGGGACACGCATCAGTACTGAGCCCAACAACAATTAACCACAGATATAGAGCAAATCATATAACAGTAAATAACATACAAGATGCCTAACATGCAACATCATATAGTGAGGTGAGGATACTCACCTGAATCACAACCGTCCGGATAATCGCTAATATCCCAAACTAGGCTCGTCCGATCACCTAAATCCCATATATACAACATATTAAGTACTGGCCAAACTTTTATAGACTTGCCTAAAGGTCAGACCCAACGTTTGCCACCAAACCAGGGTCAAAACCAAACCTTTGGGTCAAACAGTCGCTCGCCGCGGTGTGGCTCCTCACCCTACGCGCCGCGGCTACCATCACATAATTACGGGGGTTCAGCCGAGTCTGTGCCGCTGATATAGCCAGTCCGCGTCGCGGCTCGTAACATTCCAAAATGTTATTAGTGCTTAACAGTACATCAATCGGCTAGGGTTCCTTTCTAAACCCTTCCTGGGATCAGAAACTACCCTAAGGTCACTTCCTTATGGACATGCAAGTCCATGCATGTCCTTGGTCCAAACCCTAAGTGTTACAAGTCATCTAAGGCTACAAACCAATGGGTAATACCCCATGACGAGATAAAAAGGAAAGTCAGAAAGGTAAATCTTCTTACCTTACTTCTGAAAAGCGGAGTGATGCCAACGATCCGTCGCAAGCCTTCTCTTGCGTTGGATCTCAATCTTCTAATCTCCAAAAACCTCCAAAGTCTCGAACCCGAAGAGTCTCTACCAAAACCCGTCGCCTCTACTCCATCAACTCCCAAAAAACACGAATCCTAGGGCTGGGTCCCTTTATATAGGCGTTTAAACTCGAATTAGGGTTTTTCATGACTGCGGCGCACCGCGCCGTGGATTTTACCGAGCCGCGCCGCGCGTACAAAATCACTCGCGTATCCAAATCCTTCCCGAGCCGCGCCGCGGATCCATCCGGGCCGCGCCTCGGTGGAACGGGTCTTACACTACAGACCCTTCGGGTTGCATACTTGGTCAAGACCAAACGGGTCGTGTGACGCTACTGACCCTTCTTCATCATTTCCTGCACAATCTTTGATCCTTGGTCTGAATAGTTCCAGCTCAAAATCGATTCAAAAGACAACTATATCATGATATTAAGAACATTTCTAAACCTTCTATATGACTCTTATACATCCATAAACATTTAATTCATACCAATCATATTAAACCCGAATTCTAGGGTTCATGAGCTCAACCATCAACTTTTTGGACTCCGAACCACTTCTAATGGTTGAGTCGAGTTCTTTTGATGATTAAAACACAAATTAGAGGTTGAACTTCGGATAAAACCTCACACAAACTCTGAATTTCAAATTCATTCATACCCATCTAAACAAAATAGGTCTATAAATATAAAATGTGAAGTTCTTACCTCAAATCATTTGGTAATCTCTAATTCCAAGTTGTTTCTTCCAAATTACTTCACTTTCTTGAGAGTTCTTCAGAAATCGAGTGAAGTTTCTTCTCCTGGAGGGAATTCACGGTTCTAATGGAGAGAAATGGAAGCTTCCCTCCATTTATACCTCCTCATTTAGCTCAAATGACCATTTGGTCCCTTCAGTTTCCTTTTGTTCATAATTCACCCAAAATTTCTCAATGTTTCATTTAGGGTTTTACTTTTTACTATCTTACATCCAAGAATATAAAATTGTTTACATAAAGGTCACTTATAAGGCTAATAGACGAAAATGTCCATTTTCATAAATTTATACTACAAAAGTCAAAATATATCAACTAATTATTACTTAGATTATAATACACTCACTTATTAAAAATCTTTCGGGTTCTCACATTCACCCCTCCTTAAGAGGATTCCGTCCTCGGAATCTTTTCATAGTTTACAAAATCTGGATATCTCCTCTTCATTTCATCTAAAGTCTCCCAGGTTAGATCTGATCCAAGAGAATGTTTCATTTGACCAATACAAGGTCAATTTCTTTATTTTTCAACTTTTTGGTTTTTATTTCTAACATAGCTTCGGGTTCTTCCACCAATCTGTTAGGGTTTTCTACTCTTACATCTTTCAAAGGTATGATCACCTCTTTTTTTCCAAAATACTTCTTCAAATAACATACATGAAATGTATCATGTATTCCACCAAGTTCATGCGGTAGTTCTAACTTGAATGCTTGTAGTCCAACTTTCTTCAAGATTCTAAAAGGCCCGATATACCTTGGATTTAGTTTTCCTCTCTTTCCAAACCTTATCACTCCCTTCCAAGGTGACACTTTTATCATTACTAGATCTCCTTCTTGTAAATCATATGGTATTTTCTTTAAATTTGCATAGCTTCTTTGTCGGTCTTGTGCTGCTTTCATGTTTTCTTGAATCACACCAATCTTCTCATTGGTTATACTTACAATCTCCAGTCCAGTGAGTTTCGTTTCGCCCGCCTCAAGCCAACATAAAGGCGTTCTGCACTTTCTACCATATAATGCCTCAAAAGGCGGCATTCCAATGCTGGAATGGTAACTATTGTTGTATGCAAATTCTACAAGAGGTAGATGATCATCCTAATTTCCCCTAAAGTCTATAACACACGATCTCAACATATCTTCCACTGTCTGTATAGTCCTTTCACTTTGACCATCTGTATGAGGGTGGTATGACGTGCACATATGAATTTTTGTCCCCAATTTCTCTTGTAGAGCATCCCAAAATTTAGAAGTAAATCTTGGATCTCTGTCAGACACTATTGATAAAGGTGCACCATGAAGTCTTAATACTTCATCTACATAAATTTGAGCTAACTTTTCAAGTTGAGTAGTTTCTTTGATTGGTAGGAATAACGCGCTCTTTGTCAATCTATCGACAATGACCCAAATACACTCATGTCCTCTTCTCGTTCTTGGCAATCTAACTATGAAGTCCATAGTTATATCTTCCCACTTTCCTGCTGGAATTTGTAAAGATTGAGCACTTCCATACAGAACTTGATGTTCTGCCTTCACTTGTCAGCACGTTGTACACTTAGAAATGTATTTGGCCACTATTCTTTTCATTCCTGGCCACCAATACTGTCTTTTCAAATCTTGATAAGTCTTTGTACTTCCCGGATGAATTGAATATTTAGATTTATGAGAATCTTCTAGAATTAACTTCCTTATTCCACCAGCCTTTGGTACCTAAATTCGGTTCTTGAAAGTCTTTAAACCTTGAGTGTTTTCTTCAAATATTACATTCTTTCCTAACTTCTCACTCTTTGTATCCTCACTGGCTATCATCTTTTGTCGGACATCCTTGATTCTTTCTATAATGCTAGACATCAGTTCAATTCGCATTGACCTTGCTTTAATCCTTCTCTCTGGAGCTTTTCTACTTAATGCATCAGCCACAACATTCGCCTTTCCAGGGTGATATATGATTTCACAATCATAATCACTAATGAGTTCAAGCCATCTACTTTGCCTCATGTTCAACTCCTTCTGTGAAAATACATACTGAAGGCTTTTATGATCTATATAAAGCTTACATTTTGTTCCATATAAATAATGTCTCCAAATCTTTAATGCGAAAACGATTACTGCAAGCTCTAGATCGTGAGTGGTATATCGCGTCTCTGGGTCCTTCACTGTCGAGAAGCATAGGCTATCACTTTTCCTCGTTGCATCAACACACAACCAAGCCCTCGGTTGGAAGCATCGCTATAAACTATAAAGTCTTCTGTGCCTTCTGGTAAGGTGAGAATAAGAGCATCACATAACTTCTCTTTGAGTGTAGTAAACGCCTTCTCTTGTTCTTCCTTCCAACAAAACTTTACTTCTTTTCGCGTTAATCGAGTAAGGGGTACTGCTATTCGAGAGAAATCTTGAATAAATCTTTAGTAATACCCAGCAAGGCCAAGAAAACTTCTAACTTCAGTGGGTGTCTTGGGAGGTTCCCATTTTATTACCGCTTCAATCTTCAAAGGGTCTACTTTTATTCCTTGGATTGAAACCACGTGACCAAGGAATTGTGCTTCTCACATCCAGAATTCAAATTTGGAAAATTTGGCGTATAACTGCTCTTTCTTTAGCACTTTGAGAACCGCCCCCAAATGACGTTCGTGATCTTCTTTATTCTTTGAATAGATGAGAATATCATCTATGAATACAATTACAAACTTATCCAAGAACGGTTTACAGACCCGATTCATTAGGTCCGTAAAAATAGCTGGTGCATTAGTGAGACCAAATGGCATTACGAGAAATGTTGGATTAGGTGTCTAACTCTTGACTAATAATTACTATTTATCTAATTAATAGTAGTATAGTCCATTTGGGTTGCCCTCATAGCAGGAGGTTTGGTAGAAAGTTCGGTAGAGAGAAAGATTGATTTATTATCTGATTAATAAATCAATAGAAATTAAATATATGGTTTATTAATATATTAAAGTGATAATATATTAATTAATTAGAAATTAATCTGGAATTAATTGGAATTAATTTGGTGATTAAATTAATTAATTAAAGATGCAGTGACTAAAACTGTAATTATTCAGTAATTGAGTAAGTGACAGTTTGAGTGAGTGAAGTGACCATCGAAATATATATATATATATATATATATATATATATATATATATATATATATATATATATATATATATATATATATATATATATATATATATATATATATATATATATATATATATATATATATATATATATATAAAAGAGATAATTATAGTTTGAATAATTAAGATAAAGGTTTATCTTGATTTGAATTAAAAAGGCTTATCTCTTAAGGTTATCTGGTCATCTACTGGAGGCTATAAATAGGGAGCCTCATAACCCTCATAACCTGCGATTTTACCCTCTCTCTCTCTGAAGATTTCGATCCCCTCTTGCTCCCTGGGTGTGACTGCATTTGAGGCAAGAGATTTCTGTTGCTTTGCTTCCAAGATTCACTAAAAGGTTGGTTTTTCTAATTCTCTTCTTTTAGTTTATTTTTCTGGGCCTTTAGGATTTTTTTATATGTTTAATTAGAAGAAAACTTAGATCCTCATAGGTTGCATGTGAACTTAGGTTATTTAGTTCATAGTTGCAGAAAACCTTTCAAGAAATTTGTAATGACCGTAGCAGGTTCTAAATGCAGTCTTCTCGATATCATCTTCTTTTACTCTAACTTGATGGTAAGTAGACCTGAAGTCAATTTTTGAAAAGTAATCTGCACCTTGTAACTGATCAAAAAGATCGTCTATTCTCGGCAATGGATAACGGTTCTTAATGGTGATCTTGTTAAGCCCACGGTAATCAATGCACATACGCATTGATCCGTCCTTCTTCTTCACAAACAACACTGGAGCACCCCAGGGTGAGGAACTAGGCCTAATGAATCCTTTATCAAGTAACTCTTGCAACTGCGTCATTAACTCACGCATTTCAGTCGGAGCTAACCGATACGGGGAACGCGCTATAGGAGAAGCCCCTGGGATAAGGTCTATACAAAACTCAACTTGTCTTTCCGGTCGTAAGCCAGGCAATTCATCTGGAAAAACTTCTGGAAATTCACGTACTACTTCGATATCTTTATAAGTCCTTTTCTTTTTTTCTGAAGTCATTACATATGCCAAAAAGGAAGAGCATCCTTTTGAAAGGCACTTTCGAGCTTTAATCACACTTATAAGATTCGAGACACGATTCCCTCTTTCTCCGTATACGTAAACTTTGCCCTCAGGTGTCTTGACGGACACCCTCTTCTGGCCGCATGCTATCTTTGCATCATTTACACCAAGCCAATCCATATCGATTACTATATCGAAGGACTTAATCCTAATCGGAAGAAGGTTAATTCGAAACTTCTTATTATCAATACTAAGCTCACAATTTCTGTACATATGCTGAACTTCTATATACTTTCCATTTGCTACTTCCACTTCATAAAGTACATCTAATAATGCTAGTGGCACTTTTAATTTGATTCCAAACTCGTGTGATACAAATGAATGTGTAGCTTCGGAATCGAACAACACATAAGTAGGGAGCGAATTAACAAAAAGAATACATGAGACAACATCATGCGTCTCCTTCGCCTGCTCTCGGGTAATCATAAAAGCCCCAGACTTTACCTTTTGCGATTCCGGTTTCTTTTGAGCTATCGACATTAGGGTCTCGCCACCTTTCTTTGGGCAATTAGTGCTGAAATGCCCCTTCTCGTGGCATGAATAACACTCCACTTCACTGATATCCTTCACCTTACAATCTTTCTTCTTGTGACCAAACCGGCCACACTTGTAACATGCTCCCGCTCCAAACTGACATTCGCCTTCGTGTTCCTTACCGCACTTTTCACACTTCTTTCTACTCCCCTGCCTAGATTGAGTTGACTGAAACTTTCCGTTCTTTTTAAAATTTCCATTGCTACTTTCAAACTTTCTCTTATCACCAAAGTTTGGTCGTTCTTGATTTAGACGCTTCCCTACATCTTCCACATTTCTAGCAGCAATGATTGCATCATCTAGAGTTTTTGCTCTCTTCACTTCAAGTTCATACTCCCATGGTAGACCTCGAGCATATCGGTTGACCCGGGAACGAGCAGTGGAATAAGATTCTCCTACAAATGGCAACATGTCGCAGAACTTCTTGGTATACTCGTCCACCGATAAATTGCCCTTCTTAAGAGTAAGGAAATCTTCTTCTAACTTCTCTATATCTCTCGTGGGACAGAATTTATTCTTTAATCGGGAGACGAATTCAGTCCACGACCACTTATATACCACATCTTTTCCAAGGTCTTCATACAGCGTATTCCACCACACTAAGGTGTCATCTTTTAGCAATAGAGAAGCATAATACACTTTATCGCCTTCCAAACATTTACTAACTTCCATCATTTGTTCGGTTTCCCGAACCCACCTCATGGTTACTTTCGGTTCAACACTACCAAGGTATTCAGTTGGTCTACAAGAAAGGAAGGATTTAAAAGTACATCATTTTCTGTTCTCCGTTCCCACACTTACCTCACCCCTCGAGGAAACACCAGCTGTCGATCTCTCCGAAGCCCCCCTTGAGGAAAGAGTGTCGGACTCTCCAAGTCGGTCGTCAATAAAGTCACCACCCACCATCACCACAGTTAGCACCTACCGTCATCGTCAACGCCACCACAATCAACTACCACCACCACCTACATCCTGTTAGGTGAATATGTGGTTGGTGAATATTTTTTTCTTTCAAAGGTTGGTGAAGCAATATTCAAAGGGTTGGTAAATATGTTGAAAAACAACTCCACATTCACATTGATATATGTATATTATATACACACTCAAATGTATATAAATAGGGAGCCTCACTTGAGTTTTAGATGCACCACAACTCAATACCTATAAGAATTGAGTGTATCTCTTGTAATCTCCTTGTTAAATAAAATCTAGTTGTAGCCCGTGGACGTAGGATTTGCACCGAATCCGAACCACGTAAAAATCCTTGTGTTCTTCTTGCTTTATTTTCGTGAGCTTGTGTGTGTGTGATAGTGTGTTTCCGTTGCGTATACCCGGTCCGATTCCTAACAACTGGTATCAGAGCTTTGGGTTTCAGAGGAGGTCTCAGTTTTAGAAATTAGAGTATGCTCTGTGGTTGCAGTTTTGTCTGATCTTCCACATCAAAAACTAATTTCTATTAATCGTATTAAAGGTGTCTCGTTACTTTGAAGGGTACTATTCTGTCACACACGAGTACACTGAATGAATCGGTCAGGCCCGTGCCATTGTTGTGTCTGTTTCGTTGTCTCAATTTGTTTCTTGTTTGTCGTAATGGCTGAAGACAAGATTGTAATCGAGAAGTTCAACGGTTCTGACTTTAGCTGGTGGAAAATGCAATTAGAAGCATTGCTATGTCAGAAAGATTTGGACGTGGTACTTGGAGACAAACCGGAGAAAATGGAAAAAGCTGCTGAAGATGCGTGGAACTCAAAGGACAAGAAAGCCAAGGTGGTTATTACATTGTCATTGACCAAGAGCGTTGCTTTTAACATCATGAAGGAAACCACGACACGTGGTATGATGGATGCTCTGACGAACATGTATGAGAAACCGTCGGCGGCTAACAAGGTGTTCTTGATGAGGGAGCTGTTCACTACAAGGATGAATGAGGAAGGCTCAGTTACGGTTCACATTAACAATCTAAATTCAATTATGTCCAGATTGTCATCTGTGGGAATTAAATTTGATAACGAGACTCAAGCTTCACTGCTACTACTTCACTACCTGATAGCTGGTCTGGAACAGTAACCGTTGTTACAAGTTCAGTGGGGACCAGTGGTATGACTTTTGAAGGGGTTAGAGATTTGGTTCTTGGCGAGGATGTCAGACGCAAGAATCAAGGTGGATCTTCTTCTTCTGAGTTATTAAATATCGGAAGAGGTAGAGGGAATAGCAGGAATAGTGGGAGTAGTGGGAGTTGGGGAAGAAGTTCGTCTAGAACTTGGAAGAATGTGAAGTGCTGGAACTGCCAAGAGGTGGGACATGTTAAGAGTCAATGTCCAAAGAAAGAATTGAACATTGCTGGTGCTGAGAGTGTGTCTGAGGATGATGCACTGATACTAAGTATGGAAAGTTTTGTAGACTCTTGGGTCATGGATTCAGGGGCTTCGTTTCACGCCATGGACAACGGAGAAACGATGGTGAATCTAAAAGAAGGAGATTTTGGGAAGGTACGGTGTATCTCTGGAGCTGGTGGAGTGTCCAAACCGGTTGAGACAGAGGATGAGTCGGTGGTGGGATTAGCCACGGCTGAGTTGGAGCTAGTGGGAACTTCAACAGGCCCTTCTAGTACTTGAAGATGAGGGGCGGCTACAACTAAAGGAATTTGACTGAGTCTTAGCTTGTTCTTGGGAACTGGAAGCTTGGAAGACTTGTTATGTTCGGAGATTAATGAGAGATGCTAAAAATATTCAAGTGGGAGATTGTTAGGTGAATATGTGGTTGGTGAATATTTTTTTCTTTCAAAGGTTGGTGAAGCAATATTCAAAGGGTTGGTGAATATGTTGAAAAACAACTCCACATTCACATTGATATATGTATATTATATACACACTCAAATGTATATAAATAGGGAGCTTCACTTGAGTTTTAGATGCACCACAACTCAATACCTATAAGAATTGAGTGTATCTCTTGTAATCTCCTTGTTAAATAAAATCTAGTTGTAGCCCGTGGACGTAAGATTTGCACCGAATCCGAACCACGTAAAAATCCTTGTGTTCTTCTTGCTTTATTTTCGTGAGCTTGTGTGCGTGTGATAGTGTGTTTCCACTGCGTGTACCCGGTCCGCCTCCTAACACATCCACCACCCACTACCACAGTCACCCACCTCTACCGCCGCTACCACCCAGCACTACCTACCTCGTTACCCACCACCACCGCTTCCCCCACCCATCACCACCACCACTACCCACCATGACCACCGCCACCGCTATCATCCAATCCCGCTGCCACCACCGCCACCATTACAAGAGCATTGATTCTCAAACGTATTTTTCTCTATGGTACCAAACAATGGAATTGATTTTCTTTATTGAGTTTAATTATCTCTCTATTTCGATTTTTTGCTATAATTCAATTTCTCCCTACCAAGTGTACCTTAAAGGTTAAGAAGGTATTGGAGCAATTTTTTATAAGAAAGAAAATATTTTACATATAATTTTATTTGGTTTATTACGAAGCGTTTGATATAACTGTTAAACGAATCAAAAGTATAGGAGTTGATTTAAATAAGTTAGATGCATACTCAACAAAGTAGAACGTATATTTTAAAATTGACAGACAAATATTAAATATCCTTAATACCACATCAAAAATTGGATTTAACTACTAAGTTTCGAAAAAAAAATTCCAATTTTTAATAAGAAGTTTAATCGAAGCCAAATCAACCAAAGCTATAGCTATGTTAGCCGATGAGTCACAAACTAAAACACCCATCAACCTACCACTTAATTGTTAATAACATACCTAATGGCCTGAAAATATAAAACATCTAAGACTAAACATGCACACCAAATTGTTCCTGGTGTATCATCTAGACTGGACTATGAAAACACTCCTCATTCCACGTAGCCATCTTGACCCTAGTCCTATCAACTGGCCTGAACATATAAAACACCATCACAAGGTACACAAGAATGGCGGTCTCCTTTACCACAAAATTCACCGACCGGGTAGACACTCCAAGAACAACCACCACCTTCGTGATGAACATATATGCCACATCCAACGGCATAAATAACTCAAACTTTCCCAAATTCCTAACAGCATTCAGATCAGTCTCACGAATATAGTAGAACGAAGCAATCGACCTCACCATGGCGTGATGAATACATACCCAAGAGAAGAGATCTGCGTATATGTATGGCTCTACGTTTTTATTATAAGGTGCGGCGGCTTCCCATGGCATTATTGGATGTACATTAGCATAAACTTGAAGCAAAATCACAATCACCAAAACCATTATTTCATCTACAAACGGCCTCCACAAAAACCATCCCTCAGCGATCAACAAGATCACGGTGGACAAAAACACAGGCCGGCTAAACTGAAATATGTAAAACATGACATCCAATCCATGAGCAGTACCTGTAGCCTTCACATAAAGTACATCCGCCGCAACACATATCAAGTAAACAAGATTCATAACAAGCAACCCACCCATTAGTAAATGGGTCATGGTAAAACGTCGTCTGTTGTTGAAGCATACTAAGATCCAAACAACTATAAAACTTAAGTAAATGAAGGAGAAGATGAAGGAAAGAAGCGGGAGCTGTGTCAGCCCCGTTGATAAATAGTTTTTGGTATTGCTGTCATCCATGTTGTAGAGCTCTACGTGACCATCCATCGACACAAAAGATTCGTTATTGCAATTGAAGAAGAAGAGTGAGTTCATACCAAAAGATGTCACAGGGCACGATTTGTTGTCGGAAGACTGATCATCATGGGTAAGGTTTTCGAACGTAAAGAGGAGTGAGTTTAATTTGGAATCCAAGGCGCAAATACTGTTGTTTTGTTGGAATTTGAAGCTGGTTTTGTTTCTCATGTCACGTGGTTGAAGGATGAAACCAATACGTGATGGATCAGGCGGTGGTGATGTGGTGGAGGTGACTGTCACGGAGGAGATCACGAAGGAGACGTAGCCCACATTTGAAAATTCGAAATCCGAGTAAGGGATCATATGTCGTTCATCGGATTGGAGCTTCAGAGATATGATATGCGCAGTGGATGGAGCAATGAAGAAGAAGAAGTAAAGGAGAACAGCGGTGAGAATTTTTTCTAAAGTCCTCATTTTGATTTCCCCGGTGGTCGCTGACGGCGGAGGAACGCGGTTGTCAAGAAAAGAAAAGGTGAGAGTAGCACGATGATAAAGACATAAAGCAACTGTAATAACCCTTATCTAGGTGAAAACAGAGATAAATATGGAAGTTAAAATTTTGAGGAAAAATAAACGATTCCATAATCTCGATTTCTTGGGATTAATTATGGAATATTTTTTTTCTTGGGATTAATTATGGAATATTAATCTAAAGAAGTAAGATAGAGATATCGGTGCTATAAATATTTTGTTTACTTTCTGTATTCTTGTGTTAAAGTTTTTAGTTTTTTTTAACTCCCAAAGAAACTTTACAATTTAGAGAATTGCTTATTCTAATTTGTTTTTTATTTGTCCTTGTTCTGTTTAAATGGTTTATTATTTCAAAAGTGAAAAGTGTTTCCGTTTCAAATTTTTATTGATTCAAATTCTAAATGTCTTAATTACAAAATGGATTGTGGGTACGATAAGAGTATTTAAATTTTTTTGTAAAATGTTAGTAACTAGGGGTATAATGGATTGTGTGTTGCTGCCGAATATTTCGTACAATTGATGAGACATAATTTATAATAAAGTTTGTAAAAGTTAAAAAATCATTGAAAAAACATACCTAAAAAGATATATAAAAATAAAAGTGTCGTAAAAAATATGCATAAAAATAAAGACACAAAAAGTTATAAATAAATCCGTTGTGTAGAAAGACAATTTTTTAGAAGTGAATTGGTAGAAAATAAAGATGAAAAAACTGTAAAAGAATTGTAGAAAAAAAATATAAAACTATTAAGTTTAAAAAAAAAACATCTACATTGTAAAAGAAAGTTAGAAATTTTTTATAAAAAATGTTTGAACAAATTCTTTAAACAATATTTAAAAAAATCTTAAAACAACATAAATGAAAAAAAAAATATAAAAGTAAAGTTATTTTTGTAAAGAGAATTAAAACCAATTGTAATATAATATGAAATAGAATGTCAAAAGAATACCCTTTTAAGGAAAACTAATATTTAAAAATTAAGTTGATTTTTTTACAAAACAGGAAAAAAACTAAAGAAAGGGTAAAAACAATAATATAGAAAACTAATTCTTTAGTTTTTGATATCATGTTTATAGCCCTTGAAAGTAAACTTTGGTTCTCGGGTTCAATATGTCGAAAAGAAATTATGAAAGATTTTATCATTCATACCTTTGGTTGATAAATAAAAGGAATTGAATTTAGTTTAAATCCATCAAATTCTATATTTAAAGAAACTTATTATTTGTTGTGATATGGTCAATATTCCAATCTTTTGTTAAAAAGTCAACTAACCTCAAAAATAATTTTTACATTAAAAATTCAAAAGCTCTACACGTCTTCAAAAGTATGCTATTTTGCATAACAAGTTTGTTTGTTTTACGTATACACATATCTATATTTATACCATCCTCCACTTCCTTCCTTTGCTACTTTCCCTTTTTTTTGTTATACGAATCGGATTTTTCATTGTAAGATTCTATGTGACGGTAGATGTTATTTCATAATACCATTACATGGTGACCCAATTTGTTTCCCGAGTATATTTAATAGTTTGTAGGTTGTGTTATTTTTTCTGTTAGTTATTTGTGTAATATATATTGTTATACGAGTTTTAAAATATAGGTTGACAATATAAAAATGATTAATTTTATAAAAATGAAAAAATTACAGAAAAAATGTTTTAATCATTTTACATATATAATTCGTATTTAAATTCTTTTGACAAATTTGTAGATCAAACTGAAAACCCCAAATAAATTCCATTCTGTTCAATATCACCCAAATGAATGACAATATCAAATTGTTCGATTTTCTAATTCCTTAATAATCCACTTTTCACATGATAAAAATTTAATTCATATCAAAACAGTTTTACGTATGCTTTATTTATTATTAGATTGTTTGTAACCATCAACATGCTAAGTAATTTATGAATTATAAATTTTCATATGGATGATTATCGAGTTTAAAGATGAATGTATTGTTGGAAATATTCAAGGAACTAACAAGTTGGCTAATTCCCTTGTCCCACATAGATAGATGAAGAGCCTTCAAAGAGCTTATAAGACTTTTATTGCCTTAAACCTTCAAATGATTTAGTAAAGGTTATAAGGTCAAACTCACTCACTCATCTAAACGAGTTATGGATTTTATCCATCGCTTGAATTGTAACATGACACCCTCTGAGAGCCTCGCTTGTATGTGTATGTGTATGTGTAAATTGCGGTCGTCATGCGGTCAAAAATAAAAAAATACCTAACACACACACTTAGCACAGTGGAAGTCATGACAGATTACCAACTGCAGTGTCACGCTACTGTCAGAGGACCTAGTTCCTAATTTTTGACAACTAATCCCAAAAAGCATAAAATAAAACAATTCCAAGCAAGCATGAACTAAACTAAACTACCAACCAAACCTTGTTACTTACTGAAATCAGAAGTACATCTCCAAATCAGAAGCAAACAAAGACAAATCAATCATCAAACACAACTCAATCATTCCAAAAATCATTCACAAGCATAAATACCGAAAAACTAAGCAATTAAGAGAAACCAAATGATTCTCATTAACCAAATCAGATCCAACAGGTGCAAAACAGTAACCAAACTTATTCAAAACAGAAACAAAGACTCAATGTCAATTGTTGTCACTTCCAAAGACACTAGCCACTATCACTAACTATTTAACTAATTGAAAATTAAAGATAAAAACATGAAAATACCAAAAGATGGTTTCTGAAGATAAATCTCGGAGTCAAAGAGCCTTGGGGGTCGATTTCACACCAGGTCTTTGCTGATTTTTTCGACCTAAAAGCCTCTATTTATAGTTGCAAAAATCTCGAGAGCGCGTCGCGCATAGGTGGATCCCACGTCGCGCGTAGGGGTTTATTCCCTTTTTATCGGAATTTGAATTCTTTCCACCGCCTCATACCCGCGTCGCGCATTGATGAATTCTGCGGCGCGCGTACGTCTTTTCCTGATTTTGCCTTGATCTTCAAACTTCTTCCAAATTGCATGCTTTTGGTCCCTGTTTTCATTATTTCTTTCCAAACAAGTGCTGGCACGAAAAGTGAGAATACCACGATGTATATGATATAATTTCACTAAGAATAGGGCTCAACAACGACTAAAATATGTGATATTACTAGGCGTTGTGAAACACCCCACACTTGTGCCTTGCTTGTCCCCAAGCAAGAGAGTTTTTAATAGATTTTAACTAAGACTCAAACAATTTTTGACTGTGTTCAGTTTCAAAGCTTATTACCTTATGAGTTAGAGTGAAATAGTTCGTGAAAACATAATCGGAATGTTCTTTGGAATTCATGGCTTTCTAAAGAACCATTGATTACAAATTTTCTGTCCACCATGAAGTGTACATACTCAATCAGATCCTAAAGGCCGTAAAAGAACTATCCATGACTTTCGATGTTGTCCGTGTAGCGAGCTTTCAGAAATACCATCCCAAACCAGACGATCTTAGGTGGCAAGGTGCATAAGGCCCACCTATTTTAGACCTACCGGCTCGAACAACAAAGGTCACTGATTGACAATTCCTTCCTAAATTCCAATCCTAAAACAGTCCAATCTTCTAGACTCATAAAACTCAACTTATTTGACTCAACTAATAGCATGATTACAACTACATAGTATCTCTCGAAAAATACTAATGCTATAAACAATCACAAACTATTCATTTCAAAATTATAACCTATTAAAAATTTTGAAAATCGGTCATTTCTCGCAAAAATTTCAAAAAAAACTACTCTTTCGACCGTCCACACCCCACACTTAAAATCGTACAAGGTCCCCGTTGTACAAAAATTATTTAGAACAAGGGAGAAAGAGTTACCCCTTTGGACGGTAGATCGCTTGGTTGGTGCTTGCTGTCACAGGTACAAATACGAACAAAAGGGTCCTTGATTTCGTGTTCTGGAGTTGTAGCGCAACAGTGAACACGTCGGTAGTCAAGACAAGTGGAGGGGGCACGGTGACCCCACACTTGCTTGAAACAACTCCATCATTTTGGTATCACATGCATAACTCATAAAAAGATTAAATGCAAACAAACAACTAAAATATAAACAAACAAAAAGATAGTAGTGTCATAAGTACAGTACAAATACCCAAAAGAAGAAAAAATAAGAAAAAATACATCAATCGCCACCTGGTGGCCTGGAAGAACCAGCCTCATGATCGTGGGCTCGGGCTGGGAATGGTCGGGGGCGCTGTCCCTGTGCTGAAGCGATCTGTAAGAGTACCTCCCCGATCCACTCCAGCTGATCCTCAATCCTGGCGACCCGATCCTGCAATCGCCTAAGCTCCGTTGCCTCCTCCTGCTGTGGTGCTGGCTCTGCTGGTGCTGTCGGTCTCCGGCATCTCCTACCCGGCTGGGCATAAGCTGGCTGGGGGTCCTGGGGTGCCTCAGTCGTCACTTTCACGAACTGACCTGGGCGCTGCTGCTCAATAAGCCCCATGTTCTCCAGGGCTCGCGCCGTAGTGCGAGCTGGAGGTAAAGCAGTCAAGGATGCCACAACAGGAGCAGTAAGGATCCGATACGAACGGGCCAGGTGGGTGATGTAATGCCCGCGGGCCAGAGGACTGCTGGCAGATGCACCCGTCGCACGGGTGGATAGGGAGACGGCTAGAGCGAACGGGAGGTGAAGGAACCTGGAGGGGTCAAGGAGGACACAGAGATATGTCATGTCCTCGCCAGACACCTTCTCACCCCCCTCCCTATGCATGATGGAGGTGGAGACGATGCGGTGCATGAGTCGGTGAAGCGGATCTTGAAGGTGGCTCTCCCTGGATGTCCCCGCCTCATAGAACATGTTGGACAACGGTGCCCAAACCTCTGCATTGGCAGCCCTGGCGGGATGCCCCTGAGTGCACGCTAGAAGAAACTGCGTGAAATGGCGGTGCTGGAGGCCCGCCTCTGTATAGATGCCTGTGCGCCTCCCAAACTCCCGGAGGTTGCACTCACTGTGCACCCCCAATCTAAATCGTACCAGCCTGGAACGGGCCTCTGTCGATCCAAGTGCAAAACGGATAGTAGATAGGAACTCCAAAAGAAGCTCGGTGTATATTGTGTCCTCCTGGTTGGCCATGAGCCTATCCCAGCCGCGACAAGTGAATGAAGCATCCCCATGGGTCTATGTGCGATGGAGGAATGGCTCGATCTCTCCCCAAAGCCCCGCGTCTCTGAGGATATCCCTGTCGATGACTGTCGCCTCGAGAACCCGGCGACCTACGAGTGCATCCCTCCTGCTGGCAAACTCCACAGAGCTATCCAATCCCTCAGGGAACTGGAGAAACTGGTGGTCTAATCTGAACGACATCTGCACAAAAGAGATAAATTTTGCAATTTAAGTCCTTTTCTTCCCTACCGCACCGCGGCGTGGCCCAAGAACCAGGGCGCGACGCGGCGAGCGGCTGTTTCCAATTCCAAATCCAAAATCACGATTTAACCTGTTTAAACTCAATCCAAATACACTACAAGGTAGCCTAAGTACCGACTAACTCGTCTAGGGTCATTATTTGGCAAAATAAACACCCTACGAGTGAGCATTGGCGATTTCTAAGTCTCTGAGTTTTTGGAGAAATCAACCAAATCAACTGCCTAATCACTAGTTTTAACACGTAAAAGCTAGTTAGAATGACGTACCTTGGTAGTAAGAATGAAATGTTGGATTAGGTGTCTAAGCCATGACTTTATATTTATATTTATCTTGTTAATTGAAGCAAAGTCCATTTGGGTTGCCCTCATAGCTAGAGGTCAGGATAGAGTTCGGTAGAGTAAAAGGTTGATTTATTAATTGTGTAATAAATCAATAGAATTAATTAAATGGTTTATTAATATATTTAAGTGTTAATATATTAATTAGAAACTATAATAATTAATTGAGATTTAATCTAGAATTAATTGGATTTAATTTAGTGATTAAATTAATTAATTAAAAGTGCAGGGGCTGGTTTGTATTTATTCAATAGTTGAATAACTGGCAAGCCAGTAGCCAGGGGCCTGAGTTGGCGAAATTATGAGTGTGTACACTCATATTTCGAAACCCTAATTAGGGTTAAGGAAAGCCTTGTCCAAATGGTTAACAGGCTTGCCCATTTGGAGGCTCTGTAGGGTTTTGACTGTAACCCTTGGAGGCTATAAAAGGAGGCACCTGGCACCCTCATTCTCTGCGTCACTTTTCATCAAGATTACTCTGCTGGACTGTCTTCTCCGTTGCTTTGGGTGTGACTTGCATTTGAGGCAGGACACTTGTGCTGCTAGCTTCAAGAACAAGATTCAAAGGTTGGTAATTCTTGTTTTGATATTTAGTAATTATTGTTGGCCTTTAGGTTTTAGTTTATTATCTTCATAGAAGAAAACATAGATCTTTCTAGGGTGCATGTGAACCATAAGGAATTTTTGTGTTCATTGTTTGCTAGAAAACCCTTCAGTGGTATCAGAGCCAATTTGTTTTCTTGTGAATTTGATATAATTGCTTTGTATGATGATGGGTTTAGCGAAAATAAAACCCCTCATGGAGGCCAATTCGAAATTGGTGGCTAGGGTTTTGAAAATCCTAGCCTCCACCCCTTATTTTGGCGATTTTGCTTGCTTTGGTAAGTAGGTTTCTTATTTTTGGTAATTGAGATCAATTAATAAATGGAAACCCTAATCCCATTGCTTGCCTTTTTCGAAAATTAGGGGATTAGATAGGATTAAATTAATTTGATTAATTTTTGATGCCTATCTAGATTTAATTAGTTTAATTAAATTGTTTAATTAAAAGACAAATTAAATCACTTAAAGGTTTAAATTTAATTTTTCAAATTAAATGTTAATTAGCGAAAATTAAAAGAATAAAACCTGAAATATTTTAAAAGGCTAAAATACATCTTATACATAGTATAATTAAAAGTTAATATTGTTTGTATAAGATAAAATTGGTTAGTCTTACCGCAAGTAGGCCTCATTCAAAAAACTGTCCTATAAAGAGGGTATAAGGCGACTGACTATAAAATGTTAGTCTAATGGGTATCTACTCTTACCCACCGCTCTCCTGGTTAGTCGAGTGTCGTTAGCCGAACGGGTTTGATAGAACCACTAAGCCTCTTAAAAGTATAATGCTATAATTGAAAGTACTAGAACCTTGAACAAAACCCAATCTAGTTACTTTAGGATAAAAATGTGAATTGGTGCTAATCCATGGAATTGCACATTGCACTTTGTAGAATGTTGGTGGAGCGTGTGTGGTTTACCGGCACGCCAACTGGTGTCCGCAAAGACTTGCAATGGGTTTCTCGATTGTGTCATTATTAACGGAGCGTGTGTGGTTAACCGGCACGTTAATTAGAGATGACAATTGACTTTGAGAGTACCAAGCTAATTTGCATGGTTATTCACACTCGGTTTGTGATCCTTGACATCCCAGTCACAAACAGTGGGGTACATCCGAGACTAAACATGCCATTGAACAGTTCAATGTGTCTCAACAGATCTAGGAATTTCATAAGATGAAATTGATAAGTGCATTATCTACCTTAATGACCATTGTGTTGTGATTACGGCATCCCTCTTCACACCATAGTTGGGGTATTTTGGGTCCTAGCCTTAATAAATAATATATTGGGTAATTATTTAAAATGATTAATTAAACTAATAAAATTCTGTCTATTGTAGATGTCTGAATCAAGTCTCTATTCTCCTCTTTCTCTTCCTTCACCCATTTCTGAGAGCATCAGAAAGCACCTGCTAAATATGGAAAGGCTGACTGGCCTTAACTATATGGTATGGCTTCATAAATAGAGAATAGTTCTCTGTTTTGCTGGCAAGCCATATCTGACTGAGTGTCCGCTCCCCAAAGCATGACATCACACAGTAGCTTGTGATGAGCATGACTCCTTGATTGTTAAGTCAAGGAAAGTTTGTTACCTAATACTATTGATCATTGACCCTGATTTTCGCAGGAATTTAGAATTCCTGGGGTCAGATAAGCTAACACAGCTAGTTGTGGAAAGGTTCCATGAACTGGTTTGGAAAGGACGAGCTAAGATCTTCAAAGAGTTTGAAGTGTGCAGGAAAGTAGCACCAGTTCACATGTTCTTAAGACTGAGAGACATATAGGTGAACTGTATAAATTTGGTTCCCTTTTTGATCGGGAGTTAAAGCATTAGCTCGACTCGCTGATCCGTTCGTCCTGATGTACAGGAAGGGAAACCAGATAAGACAATCATGGATATGCATTCAATGTTGACTCTGTATGAGTTGTTCATAGAGAAGCATAGTTCCATTGATTAAGCTGCTTCGGGATTGAGTCCAGTAATAGGACACATCAAGAAATGATCCAGATCGTCTGGACCGGTTCCTCGATGGTTCAAACTGGGAATCCACAAGGTGGGACACAGTCACGGAAAGATTGGAAAATGCTCCGAAGCCGAACAGTTTGGCAACTCAGGAATATCTTAAAACTCAGAACCCCTAATCCTTAATTCCTTGATACAGGATGTGTTTCTCACAGTTGCTCTATATGCATGGACTCTGTAGGATGAGGGATGTTGTTGCATAGGAGCATATTCAGATTGGATCTGAAGCTCATGCAGTTTTAGAGTTTATTAAGATGTTGAAATCATGTTATTAGCTTATTAGATGCGTATGACATTATCTATCATATAATACATTGTTCAAGGATTTTGTTTTAATAAAATTATCAATTTTCTTTTAACACTCGTTGGATTTTAGGAATTGTGTCCCTTATGATTGTTAAAGTGAATATTATAAGAATTAATTCAACCAAAGGTCCAGTTGGACAGGACTGTGGAATCATTTGACTTAGAGTCACATGATGAATTGAGTTCTTAATGTGTTAAGAAGTGAATCAACCAAAGATCCAGTTGGACAGGACTTTGGAATATTTTGACTTAGAGTCGGATGATGATTAAGTTCTTTATAAAGCACATGTGGCAAGAAATGAATCACCCAAAGATCCAAAGGATAGGATTTTGGAATCAGTTGACTTAGAGTCAACTGAAGATTGCAAGTCTTGAACAAAATTAACAAAGTCATAAGTTTACATAGAGATGTAAAAGAGATTTAGATTAGGAGCAACAAACACATCAGTTGTTGTGTATTGCTCGAATCTACAAATTGAACACAATTGGTTGTACTTCACGATATTTGTCATTCAGTATGATGAATATGACTTCGCTTATCAGAATAAGCGATTGGATTGAATCCTTGAATAGTTTAAGGACTTCAAAGGAAGTACAAGACCCACAGAACTTGAGTGACGAAATAAACTGGGAAAATGTTTCACAGGTTATTCCCTTCCAAGAACATTAATAGTTATAATGTGTCTTAGGGAAGATGATGGAGCGTTGGTCGAAACAGTTCGATCCTCAATGTATGAGATACATTGTCAATTAGTTTCCGATACATTGAATACTAAACCAGTCAGACCATATTCCAACCACATCTTCGACTAAGTAGGTTTTGCAGCCACTATCTGAAATGTAAAGATGGGATTGTCCTACTTGTACATTAAAGGTCCAGGGTCTTGTAGTGTTCGTCCGAACCTCATGACTAGTCTAAACCTTATCAGAAGTGTCATTTCACTGGCTATCCCGCTGTACCTGGAAAAGAAAGAGCTCTTTTAGAAAGAACTCATATTCTAAGGAGACAGTGGGAGTTGGGACAGTCATTAATGAGTTTAGGATTACCCAAGTGAAATAACCTTTAGTCATCGCTAGGCTTAGAGCAGAAATCAGATTTCTGTTTTAATACTGACATAGTCTTCTCTTGACCAGTAGTATTGATCACCGTCATAAGTAATTATGATCGGGGTGACATACCAAATAGTGGTAAATCACTATAGTTGGTACGGATTTTCAATCCGACTACTTGGAAGCATTGGTGAGCCCGGTTGCTGCCAATTAAGAGAACTTTAGGACGAGATACAGTCTATGTGACAGTTTGATTGATTTTGCAACTGGTCTTAAAACCAGTGGGAGTAATCATCAAATGAAAGCAGCATGGATAGAAACGTACCTTCAGAGCATCTGGTTGAGTGAGACGATACTCAGAGTCAAGTAATTGACTCCGAGAGAAGCACTCTCAATAGAAGATGAAATCCGAAAGGATACTGCATATTGTAAGTCGTTAGTGGAGCGCGTGTGGATCACCGGCACACTAATAGGAACTCACAAAGAATATGCCAGTATAAAGGTAAATGGACCCGGGATTTCCCAACGGGCATCTCGCAAGAAAGGATATTCAGATTCTCAAAATATGCCAAAGGATTGGATTTTGAAAAGGGGCTGAAAGATATCCATTAAGATGTCAGAAAGGTTTGGATTCTCAAAATGTGCCAAAAGTTCTGGATTTTGTGAATAGTCCATAACCGTGCTAAAGCCAGTGGGAGTGTCGCTGTTATCTCTATCTCCATATGTGTGTTACGTAATGTTTCTAGGAAAGTGTAATGACTTGGTGTTAAGAGACGGATCGCTATGAAAGACCTTATAGAGATACAGCATACTCAGGTGGTTATAAACGTCTATGAGATAGATCCAAACTCTGCCAAGATGATATTGATGAGACTCAAGATGCATAGATCAGGAAAAGAGTTTATTATCATTGCAAAGTGTAATGATTTGGCATACAAAGAAGGTGCAGCATACTCACATAATCCATAGACATCAATCAGATAGATGTTGTCATCAGTATAGACCAGGCCATAGTAAGCATGATCTTGATAAGATTCATGATGCATGGAAAGGAGTCTCCGAAAGGAAATAGTTGTTGAAAATCATGACACAAGGATTATAAGTAATCCTTAGATTCCAAAATAGTTTGGAATAGGACTAGATCGAATCCAACAAGTTTCTTGGATCGATCAGAAGTGTCATGAACATGTCTTGATGACTTAATGCTTAGAGCATAGTGAGTCAGATTCAGGATATGACCTGGCTGGAAATACTTAATGGATTTTGTACATACATGAGAAATCATTGGAAAATGATTAGGGGTGAATGTTGATAACAATTTGAAAAGAGTTTTTTCAAATAAGGACTTAATGGTTAAAGAATTTCGTTGGTATTCCGATGAAGCGCGTGTGGCTCACCGGCACATCGTAACACCTCGAAATGGTCTTAGGGTGCAGTCATGTGGACTAAAGATCCCGAGAACCATGGAAAGTCACAGTACATAGAATAGAGTTATTAGCGAGAATGACGGTATGACCAAAATTGAAACATCATCGGATGGATATCCGATCGGATGAAGTGTATCAATGTATAACATTTGAATACATAGAAAGAGTAAAAGGTCAATTAGACATAGATACATAACTCGAATTAAATAGTTTAAAAGGAATCTAGAAACCGATAATAGTTTTATGTAAAATCCGACTTGGTGATTACCTCGTGGAGACTTGGTAATTAGGCAATAGTAGCCACCAGTCAGATTTTATGTTTCAATTTTGCATGTTTCACTTCCCGAATAATTTGATTATTCAAAAGGTCCACAGTCGCTCATACTTTTCGGGAGTAAGTATGAACGAAAACTGTCATGAATTGGTTTGTAGATTGTCTAAGGAGTTAGACATTGTAGTAAGACTGCTACAATGTTCATGAGTACTTAGAAATAGAGATTTGAGTATTGGATAAACCCGTGCTCAACAGATTTCTTCATGGATTGCATCACAAGCAATGTTGAGACGATAATATCGTATGATCTTGAAGCAGAGACATATGACTTGAAATTTACGAATCGGTTGTGTATTGACAATGCGAAAACGCATCGGTAACTCGATGTTACAAACGTGTTGTGTATGATTTGGTAAGTAAAAGACACAACCATATGAGTCAAAGCTTATTTGTTACTTGACCCTGTTCGGAAACAGATATCTGTAGGCCTCTCGATGATTTTGAAGTTGACTTAAGTGCTGGCCAACCTGGACTAAATTGATGTGTTCAATTAGAAGTCTGAAAGTCATAAGCAGAATCGGAAATCGGGAAACAGAGTATCGGACAGAGATTGATCTCAATCCATGTCTCGTGTCTGGAAATATCTTGTTGGACGAAGGATCATATGATCACTTATCTATGGACAGAACTGACTGGGTCAGAGTTCGGCAGCGGTTTCTAGG
This sequence comes from Cichorium intybus, assembly GCA_023525715.1. Classification (NCBI taxonomy): domain Eukaryota; kingdom Viridiplantae; phylum Streptophyta; class Magnoliopsida; order Asterales; family Asteraceae; genus Cichorium; species Cichorium intybus. Next base: position 2,688 of record JAKNSD010000045.1, on the reverse strand, counting down.
AAGCTGCAGGTTGTTTATTAATCAGAAGATAAATTAAAGTCATAGACTTATCCAAGTGGGAGACTGTTGGATTAGGTGTCTAAGCCATGACTTTATATTTATATTTATCTTGTTAATTGAAGCAAAGTCCATTTGGATTGCCCTCATAGCTGGAGGTCAGGATAGAGTTCGGTAGAGTAAAAGGTTGATTTATTAATTGTGTAATAAATCAATAGAATTAATTAAATGTTTTATTAATATATTTAAGTGTTAATATATTAATTAGAAACTATAATAATTAATTGAGATTTAATCTATAATTAATTGGATTTAATTTAGTGATTAAATTAATTAATTAAAAGTGCAGGGGCTGGTTTGTATTTATTCAATAGTTGAATAACTTGCAAGCCAGTAGCCAGGGGCCTGATTTGGCGAAATTATGAGTGTTTACACTCATATTTCAAAACCCTAATTAGGGTTAAGGAAAGCCTTGTCAAAATGGTTAACAGGCTTGCCCATTTGGAGGCTCCTTAGGGTTTTGGCTGTAACCCTTGGAGGCTATAAAAGGAGGCACCTGGCACCCTCATTCTCTGCGCCACTTTTCATCAAGATTACTCTACTGGACTGTCTTCTCCATTGCTTTGGGTGTGACTTGCATTTGAGGCAGGACACTTGTGCTGCTAGCTTCAAGAACAAGATTCAAAGGTTGGTAATTCTTGTTTTGATCTTTAGTAATTACTGTTGGCCTTTAGGTTTTAGTTTATTATCTTCATAGAAGAAAACATAGATCTTTCTAGGGTGCATGTGAACCATAAGGAATTTTTGTGTTCATTGTTTGCTAGAAAACCCTTCATGAAATGAGCAAGAAAAAACACAAGAAATTTTCGATGATCAGAGCTCTGCGGCGTGGTGTGTGTGAATAGTGTCGCGGCTTACCTTATTTACGAAGGAAACCGACCGATCGATTTCCGCGGCGCGGATATGAGCAAACCGCGGCGCGCGTACCCCCAAATCAACCCCTGCGCATCGGGTTGGTTTACGATCCCGCGACGAGCAATTTGCCTGACCACGGCGCGGTCATCAAAAAATCCAATTTCTTCATAACAACCCCACACTTGCCTTGGACCAATAATACCTGCAAATGACGATGATATAATTTCCTAATTACCCCTAAGAATACAGTACCTAACCTATGAAAAGATGATTTGCCTCCCAACAAGCGCTAAGTTTAACGTCTTCAGCCAGACGTATTATTCCTGCTCCTATTCTTCTTGAATTCCTGATGGCATCTCCTTGTGATCTGGCGCGAAATTGTGGGCCATCATTGACATCAATGAAGTGAGTTGAGTCATCCTGTCACTAACCCCGCTAATCCATTGTTGGTGAGCTTCCAGAAGTTGAAAGACCTTTGCTTCTCTTTCCCTTGCATCTTTCTCATACTGCTGGTGCCTTGCCTCCAACATCTCCATCATGTCCAGCAGCTGCTCTTTGTCAATGGTGGACAACGGATGCTCCTTTGTTTCTTTTAAAACTTCATCTTTTCCTCCTTCTCCCGTTCGCGTCCATATTGTTCTCTTGTCCCTAACCACAGGCTCCATCAGCAAGTGGCTATCCAAATTCTTATCATTATACCCTTGAGGTAGAGATATGGGACTTCCGAACATATTTAACCTTTTTTTCTCGACCCAAAGAAGATATCCAAATTTCCTGTTTTGCAATCAATAATAGCGCCGGCTGTAGCCAAGAACGGGCGTCCTAATATTAATGCGGGCGCATCCTCCTGACTCTCATATTCCATGACTAAAAAGTCCACTGGGTAAAAGAAATCCCCAACTTTCACTATGACATTGGTAAGCTTACCTCGGGACACTCTAGTTGACTCATCAACCAGCTGTAACACAGTCTTTGCTGGCTCTAATTCCTCATTCTTGTATTTATCATATAAGTATCCCGGTAGCACATTCACACTTGCTCCCAAATCCAGCAAGGTGTTCCTAATGACCACATCTCCTATAGTAGCAGTAATCAGTGGTGACCCAGGATCCTTTTCTTTCTTGGGCAGTGTTCCCAACAGTGCCTCACTAGCTTTAATTGTCAACCTCACAGTGTCAGGTGTGGGAGTCTTGCTTTTTCCATTTTTCTCGCACATCTCCTGAAGAATTCTTGTATCCTCAGAAGCGTTCTTAAGTTCGTCCCACAAGGGTTGATTCATCGATGGCCCCGTCGATTTGGGCGCTTCCTGCGTTTTCTTTCCCTTCTTGTCCTTCTTCCTTTGTTTAATTCCAGCTATTATCGGCTGCTTTTCCTCTTGGACATCCTTGTTCTCCTTTGGTTGAGTTTCCTTCCCAACGGGAATTTCCTTTAATTCCGTGTCCTTCCTATTCTCCTTTTCAATTTCCACCTTTTCCTTAACTTCTTCTTCTTTTTCAATCTCTGCCTCATTTCCCGATTCTAGCAGATCTTCCAGGGTGACCTTCCTCCATTCAGCCTCGACAGTGTTGACATGTTCCTTTCCGGCCCGCTGACCATGGGTCGGATTGACTTCTGTGGTACTTGGCAGCTTCCCATTATCTCTTTTTCGTTGGTCTTCAGCCATTTGGGCGATTTGCCTCTCCATATTGACGATGGCTTTCACATTGGCCTGCGATTGCTGTTGTGTTGTGTTGAACATTTCATACATTTTCGCGACCAGATCCTCCTGCGTCCCTA
>JAKNSD010000044.1:68760-116492 GCA_023525715.1 Cichorium intybus | reverse complement strand
CAATTAGTAAGTACACATCATTTACTTTGACCGTGAATATTTTGTATTCTGACCTCACAATTGTCAGTAATATAACATATATTCATATGAAAATAATTGTCGGAAAAAAAAAAACAAATCGATAAAAGAAAATTATTTGATGAGAAAAAGTATTTACTACCTGAAATTAATCAATGAAACAAACTACTTAATGTCACTGCATCGTGCGGGCGCACACACACACACACACACACACACATATATATATATATATATATATATATATATATATATATATATATATATATATATATATATATATATATATATACATATATATATATATATATATATATATATATATATATATATATATATATATATATATATATATATATATATATATATATAAAATGAAAACCATTAAAAAGTTGAGAACTGTGAGAACCAATCTCGGCCCTTGATGCAATTCATCGGAGGATTGTTTATATATAAAAGGTTTACCAATGTGAACGCGTTGTACACAACCAAACCTCATTTGAATATATATATATATATATATATATATATATATATATATATATATATATATATATATATATATATATATATATATATATATATATATATATATATATATATATATATATATATATATATTCAAATGACATGATGCAAATTTTGTGAGACGAGAAGACGCAATCCTAGCAATTTATTTTGGAGATCAAAAAATAAAATAAAAAATAAAAAAGGAAAAATAATGAGAATTTTTTTTAAAAAAATTCTAATAATTTTCGCTACTTATTCTATCTAAAAAATTTTAAAAATAAAAAATAATTAAAAAAACGCAAAAAAAAAAAAACGCAAAAATCAAAACCATATTGTAATAGAATATCACACATATAGTGTAATATTTTATTATAATATGAAAAAAACTAATTTTTATTTTTTATTAAATAAAAAAATAACGAAAATAATAAATAAATATATTTTTTCATTTTTTTGTTTTTACACACAAAATAAATAGCTAGGAGCCTTGGATTACGTCTACCGTCTAACAATATCTCACTGTCTCATATGAATATATATATATATATATATATATATATATATATATATATATATATATATATATATATATATATATATATATATATATATATATATATATATATATATATATATATATATATATATATATATATATATATATATATATAAAACCAAAAAACATAATCTAACCATAGAACCATATTCTTAACCATAAAATCATTTGAATACACTAAAAAATGTATGATCGTAAAAGATATAACAACCAAATAAAATCCCCAACATATAGGAGCATGTTACGTGATTTAAATTACATTATTGAAAGATATGTTCATCCATGAATATATACACTATATGTACATAAATGAACAATATTCATATATAAAAAGACATATATGCAGAGAAAAAATATGTTCATCGATGAACATATATTCATAAATAAACATATCATCACAACATGAACTTATTCTTTTCATGATTTTCGTATTATTTATTTATGAACATCTATGTTTATTAATGAACAAAATTTCCAAAGATAGTTTCAATCACCTCGTTAATTTTCATGTCTCTATATATATAATTTTTTTTTGCTATCTTTAGAAACTGTTATGACTCGGGAAAAGTGAGATTTTTAACCGTATTAGTTTTCCACATGAAGTTCTGTACAGTTTCCAAGATTTTTGTCTATATATAGTCACTCTCTCGTCACTTCATTTTGCAAAACACTCACTCTCTTCCCTTATGCCTATTTATCTCCGAATTTGAGGAAACCGAAGTTCATTAATGGGATCAATGGCAGAACCCGGGGTGGTGATGGTGGGATGGCCGCTGAGCATGTTCGATATGAGGGGTTAAAATGGCTCTGGCCGAAAAGCGCATCGACTACGAGTACCTACCTGAAGATTTGCCAACCAAAAGCCCTCTTCTTCTCGAGCTCAACCCACATCACAAGATGATCCCAGTTCTGATCCACAACGGAAAACCCATCTGTGAGTCCAGAATCATACTCGAGTACATCGATGCCACCTGGAAAGACAAAGCTCCATTGTTGCCTTCTGATCCGTATCTCCGATCTCAAGCTGCCTTCTGGGGCGACTACATCGATAAGAAGGTATGCATGTATCCATGTATGCCTCCGTTCTTCTGAATATATATGTGGAAATCACATTAATTTCGAATAAATGTCGCAGATATATCTCGGTAGCCGGAAAATATGGGATTCAAAAGGTGAAGAGATACAAAAGGCGGCGCAGGAGTTCTTAGGATACCTGAGGGTGCTGGAAGGGGAGCTTGGAGAGAAGCCATATTTTATGGGTGAGAGCTTTGGTTATGTTGATATTTGTCTTATGTCGTACTACCACCATATCTATACAAGTGAGACCCTCGGAAACTTCAATGTTGAGAAGGATTGTCCAAAGCTGTTTGCTTGGGCTAAAAGATGCCTGGAAAGGGAGAGTGTTTCGAAGAATCCTATTGATCCAAACGAGATTTACGTGGCAATAATGACGGCCAGAAAGCTCGCTAGTTTAGAAGACTAAAAAGATCGAGTATTTGGTTTGAAATGTGTTGTTGGTTAATTTCGTGTTTGGTCAATATTATGTCGTGGGTATATTGAATTCAAGCTAGTAGACTAGAGTCTTTGTATCAAGGAAAAGAATCCATATCTCGTGGCTAGACTTTCGTCTCGTAAGTCTTATGTCGAGGAAATCGATTCGTATCTTACGGAATCGGTTTTGAGACAATAATAGTTTGTCTTTGTTGTATTAAATAAAGTGTAATGTTCATTTTATGTTATATAAAAAAGGCTTCTTTATATCATTATATATGGAAAAATATTATAATTAACACTTCTAAGGTGGACGGAGTGGTCATCGGGTTCGCGATAGATTGGAAGCGGGATGGGTGCGGTACCGCCGGTACCTTCCGGTACCGCTGCCCCTTCTCCTTCGGGTTGAGCGGTTTCGGGTGTGGAAGGGTGAGGCTTGGGTTGGTGAAGCCGATGATCCCACATTTTATTTAAAAAAAAAAAAAATTTAATCTTCCAAATATTATCCTTCCTCAACTCTATAAATACCACATCTTCACTCCTTCAAAACTCACACCTTTACCCTTCTATCTTCCTCTCAACATTAACACTATTTTCCCCTTTCCAAGAAAAAAACCCTCATTTCAAATTTATTTTAAATTGAAATGAGTTCTTCCGATTCTTCCGGTTCTTCCGGTTCGTATGTTCACAGCAAACTACTGGATGAACCTATGCCGTTGGTATCGTCATCGTCTGATGACGATACCGATGTGAATACGATCGCGGTTATTGCTGAAGCTGCACATTTCATGTTCCAAAATACTGCAAGTTCTAGCGTTCCTCGTCATAGAACTTTTCTCCACAGAGATCGAGAAACTGCTGAGCAGCAGCTTATGGCAGATTACTTTGTCCCCAATTCAAAGTTTGGGGATGTTAATTTCAGAAATAGGTTCCGAATGAGTAGACGACTGTTTGTGCGGATTGCTCAAGACTTGGAAATGAATTATCCAATTTTCCAGACAACTTATAATGCCGGTGGAGTTAAAGGGTTCACTGGATTGCAGAAATGCACATCAGCGATCCGCCAATTGGGGGGCGGTAGCACCCCCGATTCACTTGATGAATACTTGAATATGTCAGAACGAACTTCCCGTGAAAGCCTCTACAACTATTGCTCTAGTGTTGTTCAGTTATATGGTGCAGAATACATGCGTAGACCAACAACCAGTGACATTCAACTGTTGTATGCTGCACACGAAGCCAAACATGGCTTTCCTGGTGTGTTGGGTAGCATTGACTGTACACATTGGGATTGGCGGAGTTGTCCAACGTATCTACGAGGCCAGTATATGAGAGGTGATCACAGGTATCCTAAAATTATACTTGAAGCAGTAGCATCAAATGATTTGTGGATATGGCATTCATATTTTGGTGTTGCCGGGGGCAACAACGATCTAAATATGTTGTACCAATCACCGCTATTCAATGATACCATTCTTGGTACAGCACCATCATGTTCATTTGTTTTGGAGGGGGAAGAATACAAGCATGGGTACTATCTTGCTGATGGGATATACCCTAACTGGGCAACATTTGTGAAATCATTTTCACACCCTATTACCCCCAAAAAGAAGCGTTTCAAGGCGGCCCAAGAAGCGGCAAGAAAGGACGTTGAACGAGCCTTTGGCGTTCTAAAAGCAAAATGGGCTATTATCAGACAGCCTGCACGGTCCGTCGAGGTCGATCGATGTAAAGATATCATGTACGCTTGCCTAATTTTACACAACATGATCATCCATGATGAAGGTAGGGCTATATGTCCAGTACATGTTCCAGATTCCCCAAACGAACAAGAAGTTAGCCCTGACTTGATTCTCGAAATACGCATTCAAGGAATTCACCAAAAACTTCTTGCGGATCTTGTAGACCACATCGAGCATACATACATAGCTACTTTGGATCACTAGGTATTTTAACGTTTTTAGTATTTCATTTCCGTTATTTAGGTTTTATTATTCCGTATTTAGGATTTTATTTCTAGGTATTAATTTTCTTTTTAATTTTTGTAATGGTGTGGTTTTTTAATTTTATGTTATTTGTGATTTTTATTTTATTAATTGCATATTATCATTATTTATAATATTAAATTAAATATTAAAAATCATTTATTAAATTAATAAATGAATTTAAATATCAAATATATGATGTGACATTGTGGGTTCAGTGGGTACTGGTTCCATGGGTGAAAGATTGGTGAAAGATTGGTGAAAGATGGGGGAAATGGAAGTGAGAGGAAAGAGAAAAGCTGACGTGGCGCGTGGGTTCAGTGGGATGGGAGGGATCTACTAGTGGGGGGAGTAGATCCCTCCCATCCCACTGAACCCACGTGCCACGTCAGCTTTTCTCTCTCCTCTCACTTCCATTTCCCCCATCTTTCACCAATCTTTCACCCATGGAACCAGTACCCACTGAACCCACAATGCCACATCATATATTTTATATTTAAATTCATTTATTAATTTAATAAATGATTTTTAATATTTAATTTAATATTATAAATAATGATAATATGCAATTAATAAAATAAAAATCATAAATAACATAAAATTAAAAAACCACACCATTACAAAAATTAAAAAGAAAATTAATACCTAGAAATAAAATCCTAAATACGGAATAATAAAACCTAAATAACGGAAATGAAATACTAAAAACGTTAAAACACATAGTGATCCAAAGTAGCTATGTATGTATGCTCGATGTGGTCTACAAGATTCGCAAGAAGTTTTTGGTGAATTCCTTGATTGCGTATTTCGAGAATCAAGTCAGGGCTAACTTCTTGTTCGTTTGGGGAATCTGGAACATGTACTGGACATATAGTCCTACCTTCATCCTGGATGATCATGTTGTGTAAAATTAGGCAAGCGTACATGATATCTTTACATCGATCGACCTCGACGGACCGTGCAGGCTGTCTGATAATAGCCTATTTTGCTTTTAGAACGCCAAAGGCTCGTTCAACGTCCTTTCTTGCCGCTTCTTGGGCCGCCTTGAAACGCTTCTTTTTGGGGGTAATAGGGTGTGAAAATGATTTCACAAATGTTGCCCAGTTAGGGTATATCCCATCAGCAAGATAGTACCCATGCTTGTATTCTTCCCCCTCCAAAACAAATGAACATGATGGTGCTGTACCAAGAATGGTATCATTGAATAGCGGTGATTGGTACATCACATTTAGATCGTTGTTGCCCCCGGCAACACCAAAATATGAATGCCATATCCACAAATCATTTGATGCTACTGCTTCAAGTATAATTGTAGGATACCTGTGATCACCTCTCATATACTGGCCTCGTAGATACGTTGGACAACTCCGCCAATCCCAATGTGTACAGTCAATGCTACCCAACACACCAGGAAAGCCATGTTTGGCTTCGTGTGCAGCATACAACAGTTGAATGTCACTGGTTGTTGGTCTACGCATGTATTCTGCACCATATAACTGAACAACACTAGAGCAATAGTTGTAGAGGCTTTCACGGGAAGTTCGTTCTGACATATTCAAGTATTCATCAAGTGAATCGGGGGTGCTACCGCCCCCCAATTGGCGGATCGCTGATGTGCATTTCTGCAATCCAGTGAACCCTTTAACTCCACCGGCATTATAAGTTGTCTGGAAAATTGGATAATTCATTTCCAAGTCTTGAGCAATCCGCACAAACAGTCGTCTACTCATTCGGAACCTATTTCTGAAATTAACATCCCCAAACTTTGAAATGGGGACAAAGTAATCTGCCATAAGCTGCTGCTCAGCAGTTTCTCGATCTCTGTGGAGAAAAGTTCTATGACGAGGAACGCTAGAACTTGCAGTATTTTGGAACATGAAATGTGCAGCTTCAGCAATAACCGCGATCGTATTCACATCGGTATCGTCATCAGACGATGACGATACCAACGGCATAGGTTCATCCAGTAGTTTGCTGTGAACATACGAACCGGAAGAACTGGAAGAATCGGAAGAATCGGAAGAACTCATTTCAATTTAAAATAAATTTGAAATGAGGGTTTTTTTTTTTGGAAAGGGGTAAATAGTGTTAATGTTGAGAGGAAGATAGAAGGGTAAAGGTGTGAGTTTTGAAGGAGTGAAGATATGGTATTTATAGAGTTGAGGAAGGATAATATTTGGAAGATTAATTTTTTTTTTTTTAAATAAAATGTGGGATCATCGGCTTCACCAACCCAAGCCTCACCCTTCCACACCCGAAACCGCTCAACCCGAAGGGGAGGGGGGCAGCGGTACCGGAGGTACCGGCGGTACCGCCCAACCTTTCACCCATCTATCAAGCCACTCCGTCCACCCTAAATGAACGTACAGTGTTTCAGTGTTCACAAGTGGGGACATCAGACATGTATTATTACGTTAGATCAACAAAAAGCATATTCAAAATATAATTAACTTCTAAACACCAAAGTTCACGTTTTATAATTTAACCAGCAAATATATCATAATTTAAAGTTATTTTTTTTTTTGTTCTCTAGTATATTTGATGTAGTAACATCAAACTAAAAATTTTGTACCACTTTTTTGAACTTTCGTAAATCGATAACATGTTTCGATTTTTCATATGCTTCCATGATCTTGATTGTTGATAACTATATTTTTTAAAATTAATGAGGATGAAAAATTGCTTAATATGAAGTAAATCATATGGCTTTGTCGGTGCTACGTGGAGTGACGATGGTCAACTTGGCCTAAGTATAGAGAATTACGTTATCACTCCATTTACAATGCTAATGTTTTACCGTTAATCCTCATTTGTGGTTATTATTGAATAAAATTACATGGATGATTTTTATGGTTTGGAAGAATTTATGCGTTTGGAGTATAATTTTTTTTTTAATTTGGACCATTTTTTTAGTTTGTATTTATAATGTGTTTGGTCTTTATCAGACATAAAAAGACTATTTTATCATTAATAATTTATTTTTTGATTTTTTATTATTTTTTTCTTATTTTTAATTAAAAAATAAAAGAAAAACAAAACAATCAAATCTACCCCACCTCCATATTCTCTCACCATCATTTAACCGGTACCACCACCACTCACCACCTTTCTCTCTCACAATCAAACCTAAATCTCATCTGAAAATCAAACCCAAATTTGGAAATCAAATCTAAAACCTAATCTGAAATCAAACCCAAGAACAAATCTCAAACACATATCTCATATATACAAATCGAAAACACAAATCTGAAATCAAACCTAAAACCTGGTCTGAAAATCAAACACAAACACAAATCTGAAACACAAATCTGATACACACAAACCTGGAACACAAATATGCAAAATCAAACTTAAACCTAATTTGAAAATAAAAAACAAATGATATACACAAATCTCCGTCTCTGTCCTTCTTATCTGCTGGTATCGATGACAAATCTAGGTTCGAATCGACGGTTTCAAGGAGGCGAGGAACAACCAGAGTGGAGGGAGGCGATTTCCAGTAGTGGGAAGAGGAAAGGCGGTTTCCGACAATAGGAAGGGGGAGAGGAGGGGAGGCGGCAGGGAGGTGGAGGCTTAGATGTTTTAGGGGTTTCTAAGAGAGAGAGAGAGAGAGAGAGAGAGAGAGAGAGAGAGAGAGAGAGAGAGAGAGAGAGAGAGAGAGAGAGAGAGAGAGAGATTGATTGATTGATCAGTTTAAATGTGGTGGGGTAGATAGGGTTATTTTGTTTTTCTTTTCTTTTTTAATTAAAAATAAGAAACAAATAATGAAAAATTAAAAAATAAATTACTACGAATAAAAGTGTCTTTTTATGTCTGGTGAAACCAAGCTTGCAACAAATGGAAACTATGAGGACGGTCCGAGTTTAAAAAAGAGATAGAGACCAAGTGCACAAATTACCCCAAACAACAGAGACCATTCATGTAATTTACTGTAACACCCCTTTCTCAAACCATATTTAAATACAGTTTACATTACAAAATATCTTACAACTCGTGACTATGAAGTAGTCACTTAAATATTTTTTTTTACAAACTTTATTCTGATGGGGTATTACAGACTCAATACAGAAAACCATAATTTAAACTTACTGTATATACACTGGTCCCAACTTCAACTTCTGCTCCTTTCACCTAAGTACAAAGCATTTAAAAATAGTAAACGTGAGACATAAAGCCTCGTGAGTAATATGAGTTTAGACCCAAAAATTTTCTGTTCAAAACTTGAAATATTACAAGTAAACTGCTTAAAATTGATTTATGTAACAATTCTCAAAAATTTCATTTCTTCTTTACTTTTAAACTCTAAAATACTTTCTTTCTCAAAACTGCTTTCTTTTTCAAAAACTAATTTCTTTTTCAAAACTGCTTTCTTTCTCATTTTCTGGTGACCAACTGAAACTCATGAATTAGTTTAATTTAATTCATTCTACTAGCTCCCCTCGCGGGACAGAACAGATCCATCCGCTAGGTTATGCTCTTTCTAACTCCCCTTTGTGACTTGGAACAGATTCAAGCACAAGGGTATGCTAAGCTAGACAACTACTTCGCGACGGGAGGTACCATCCCAGTAGTGTCTTCTGATCTCCCGATTATGTGGGTGATCCTAGTCCGGACAACTAACTCTTACTACTTTCTTTGCTCTGATTCTTATCTTTTTTACTTTCTTCATTTCATCTCAAATTGGTCAAATACGGACACAATTTCAAAACAAGCTCAAACTTTAACTCTTTGACTCATATTCTCGAAAATCACTTTAAAACTAACTTCAAAATCTTTAGCTCTCATATGGAGCTTCTTTCAAAACTTTACAAACTATACTTCTTTAAAAACTGAACTTCTTTAAGATCTCTTTTAAACACTTAGCTCTTAGAGCTACTTTCAAAACTGTTTCCAAACTTTAGTATCTAAAAATATTTGGAAATCTCATTTTTCTGAAAATATCATTTTGCTATGTACTAGAAAAATCCTCATAAAACTCACCTTGGTGTAGCTATAGATCACTAAGCTTCTCGTACTCCTTTCCCTTTTCCATGCTCAACAGTATTCGAAGCACCACCTACACAGGTATCACACATATATATTTAATAAATACATACTACAACTGACTCTACAGTTCTAAGGTCTCATATGGTACAACTTCAAGTCATAACAAGTATATGACTACTAACAATCATCTTCCCATGAATTGTATACTCTTCAATGTACCCGTATTCTACTACAGTACCCCCGAGGGGTCGTATTCTGAATTTAATAATTTTCCATGTGGTTTCATACCATTTTAAGCCTATGGTATGAATTATAGACCAAACGGACATGTCTAGCAACAAGTTTAAATCTCAAAATTGGACAGAATGCTCACTGACTTAGAGCACGACTCGTGCTCTTTTTGCTCTTGGAGTTGCACGACTTGTGCACAAAGTAAAGTGCTATTTCTGGCTCAAATAGTGAGCACGACTCGTGCTCACTCTAGTTATAAATAGGCACGACTCGTGCCATGCCTGCAGGTTCGATTTTTAGTCCGATTTTTAAGCTGCAGACCTCTATTTTCACCTGTCAAGTGCTTAATACTTAACTTAATCGTTTTACTATCATTCCATGACTAAAACCCTTACTTTACATCAGGTTTTAACCCATGGAATCACTGATTCCAATTCCAATTCCTTGAAAACCCGTTTTTGATAATTTTCACCAAAAATCCAACTTTTTGAAATTAACCACTTAGGAATGTCTTAATACATCTTAAATGATTCTTTAGACTTAACAAAACCATAAAAATCAGTCTTGATCTTACAAAACCGTAAATTAGGGTTCTTGAGCAAAATTTCATCTTTTCTTGATTTTCAACATGTTCAAGGGTTAGAACATGTTTACTTGATGATTTTTGTATACTTAATTGGAGATAAACCTCTGGAAACATTTCATGAACTTCATAATTCAGATTTCCAGATTTCATCCCAAGAAGACGATGAATAGTAGGAGTTCTTAGCTTGTTTACTTAGGAACCTTCAATTCCAACTTCAATTTCTTGCAAGAATTCCCAGATCTCTTTCTCTTCTCTCGTGCTCTCTCGCTCTCTCCCGACTCTTCTACTGTCTTCTGGAGAATGAGAGTTGGATACTCTCATATATATATATATATATATATATATATATATATATATATATATATATATATATATATATATATATATATATATATATATATATATATATATATATATATATATATATATATATAATTTATATAAAAGATTTATACTTTAGTCCCTTAACTTCCATCTTTTGTTCAAGAGTGGTCCAAAAACTCACATCTTTTACAAACCAAGTTAAATTAACTACTAACTTAACATTTTTTGACATTTTGGTCATTTCTGTGTCAAATGACCATTTTGTCCTTTTTGGCCAAATTTCACTATTCACACGATAAAACTCCAAATTTTATATAATCTTTTATTTCTTATAATATTATTCCACAAATAACATATTATTTTACATAATGGTCTTACAATGTTCCAAAAGACTATTTTACCCTTTTACAACTTTTGCGGGTTATTACAGTCACCCCTCCTTAAACGGATTCCGTCCTCGGAATCTTTTCGTAATCTGTGAAATCTGGATATATTCTCTTCATTTCTTCTAACGTCTCCCAAGTCAGGTTTGACCCTAAGGGATGCTTCCACTTGACTAGCACTAAGTCAATCTCCTTGTTTCTTAGCTTCTTGGTTTGTATTTCTAGAATTGCTTCAGGTTCTTCAATCATTCTGCTAGGAGTTTCCACCCTCAAATTTGTGTACGGTATAACTAGCTCTTCTTTTCCAAAATACTTCTTCAGGTAGCATACATGAAAGGTATCATGTATTCCACTAAGTTCTGGTGGTAACTCCAGCTTAAATGCCTGTAACCCAACTCTCTTTAGGATTCTAAAAGGTCCAATGTATCTTGGACTCAACTTTCCTCTCTTGCCAAATCTGACTACACCCTTCCACGGCGACACTTTTATCATTACTAAATCACCTTCTTGTAAATCATACGGTCTTTTCTTTAAATTGGAGTAACTCTTCTGTCGGTCTTGTGCTGCTTTCATGTTAGCCTGAATCACTCCAATCTTCTCATTAGTCACTCTAACAATTTCTGGTCCTGTCAACTTAGTCTCACCCGCCTCCAACCAGCATAAAGGATTTCTACACTTTCTACCATACAATGCCTCAAAGGGTGGCATTTTAATGCTAGAATGGTAGCTATTGTTATATGCAAACTCCACTAAGGGCAGGTGTTCATCCCAACTGCCTCTAAAATCCATCACGCATGATCGTAGCATGTCTTCTACTGTCTGAATCGTTCGTTCACTCTGACCATCCGTTTGTGGATGATACGCTGTGCTTAGCTGAATTCTCGTCCCTATTTTCTCTTGTAAAGCTCTCCAGAAGTTAGAGGTAAATCTGGGGTCTCTATCTGACACGATGGACAACGGTGCACCATATCTTCTTAACACTTCATCTATATACAACTGGGCTAACTTCTCCAATGGAGTAGTTTCTTTTATGGCTAGAAACAGTGCACTCTTGGTCAACCGGTCCACTATGACCCATATACAATCATAACCTCTTCTCGTTCTTGGTAACCCGACAATAAAGTCCATGGTTACATCTTCCCACTTTCCGGCTGGAATGTGCAATGACTGAGCATCTCCATGCGGGACCTGATGTTCCGCCTTGACTTGTGCACAAATGACACACTTGGAGATGTACTTAGCTATCCTCTTCTTCATTCCAGGCCACCAATACTGTCTTTTTAGATCTTGATAAGTCTTGGTACTCCCTGGATGTATGGAATACTTTGACTTATGCGACTCTTCTAAAATGAGCTTTCTCAAACCTCCTGCTTTCGGTACCCAAATGCGGTTTCTAAAAGTCTTCAATCCTTGACTGTTTGTTTCAAACTGTATATCTTTTTCTAGTTTCTCATCTTTCAAATCTCCACTTTCTTCAACTTTTTGTTGAGCCGCTTTAATCTGTTCTATAATACCGGACACTAGTTCTATTCGCATCTATCTTGCCTTGATTCTTTTCTCAGGAACTTTTCTACTCAATGCATCTGCTACTACATTTGCTTTACCAGGATGGTACACAATCTCGCAATCATAATCACTGATTAACTCTAGCCATCTACTCTGTCTCATGTTCAACTCTTTTTGAGAGAACACATACTGTAAACTCTTGTGATCAGTAAATAGCTTGCACTTTGTACCATACAAGTAATGTCTCCAAATCTTCAAGGCAAATACGATCGCTGCAAGCTCTAAATCGTGGGTTGTGTACTTTGTCTCTGGGTCTTTCAACTGTCTGGAAGCGTATGCTATAACCTTCCCTCTCTGCATCAACACACAGCCAAGCCCTCGATGCGAGGCATCGCTGTATACTTTGAAAATCTTCTGTCCCATCTGGTAACGTAAGAACTGGCGCATTACACAACTTCTCTTTTAATGTAGCGAAAGCTCTTTCTTGTTCTTCTTGCCATCTAAATTTCTCTTCTTTCCGGGTTAGTCGTGTAAGTGGCACTGCTATACGGGAGAAATCTTGGATAAATCTCCGGTAATACCCGGCAAGTCCGAGAAAACTTCTGACTTCTGTTGGCGTCTTGGGTGGCTCCCATTTCATCACTGCTTCAACCTTTGACGGGTCGACTTTTATACCTTGGATAGACACAACATGTCCAAGGAACTGCACCTCTCGCATCCAAAACTCGCACTTGGAGAACTTTGCATATAGTTGTTCTCGCCTCAAAGTCTCAAGCACTGTTCGCAGGTGGCTCGCATGCTCTTCTCTGTTCTTTGAGTATATCAGTATGTCATCGATGAACACTATAACAAATCGGTCTAGGAATGGTTTACAGACCCGATTCATTAAGTCCATGAAAACCGCTGGTGCATTGGTAAGACCGAATGGCATCACTAGAAACTCGTAATGTCTGTATCGAGTACGGAACGTTGTCTTCTCCACATCACTCTCTTTCACCCTGACTTGGTGATAACCCGATCTCAAATCAATCTTTGAAAAATAATCTGCACCTTGTAGCTGATCAAACAAATCATCTATTCTGGGCAACGGGTAACGGTTCTTGATAGTAATCTTGTTCAATTCTCTGTAATCAATGCACATACGCATTGATCCATCGTTCTTCTTTACAAATAGAACTGGAGAACCCCACAGAGAAGAACTAGGCCTGATAAAGCCTTTATCTAGTAACTCATGCAATTGGGACATTAATTCCCGCATTTCTGTTGGTGCTAAACTATATGGTGCTCGTGCTATTGGGGAAGCTCCTGGAACAAGATCTATCCGAAACTCAACTTGCCTTTCTGGTGGCAAGCCTGGTAACTCATCTGGGAAAACTTCTGGGAATTCTTTTACTACTTCTATGTCTTTATACGTCTGTTTTACTTTTGTCTTCAGTCATCAAATAAGCCAGGAAAGATACACACCCTTTCCTGATACACCTTCGGGCTTTTGCCACACTAATGAGACTTGGCACATGCTTTCTTCTTTCTCCATATACGTACACTTTAGCTCCTAGGGTTTTAACAGACACCCTCTTCTGTCCACATGCTATCTTCGCGTCATTGGCACCAAGCCAATCCATCCCAATTATCACATCAAAGGACTTAATTCCAATGGGAAGAAGATTAAGTCGGAACTTCTTGCCATTGATATCAAGTTCACAATTTTGGTACATATGCTGAACTTCGACAAACTTTCCATCCGCTACTTCCACTTCAAAAACCATGTCTAACAATTCTAACGGGACTCTCAATCGGCCATGGGACACGAACGAATACGTAGAACCGGAATCAAACAACACATATGCAGGTGTTGAGTTGATCAGTAGTATACCTGAGACGACATCGTGCACCTCCTTTGCCTCCTCTCTGGTGATCTGGAAGGCTCGAGTCTTCACCTTCTGTGGCTCCGTCTTCTTCTGAGCTGTGGATACCACGGTCTCTCCTCCCTTGTTTGGGCAGTTGAAACTATAGTGCCCAATCTGATGGCACGAAAAACACTCCACTTCACTAGCTTTCTTTGCCTTACAGTCCTTCATTTTGTGACCAAGTCCGCCACAATTAAAACAGGCATTTGATCCCGCACGACATTCGCCACTATGTTCTCTTCCGCACTTCTCACACTTCCTTACATTCCCTTGTCGAGTCTGACTAAGGCTTGTTTTCCCTTTCTTCTTTGAATTCCCGCTGCTGCTCACTGTCTTTCTTTTGTCACTAAAACTGGGTCTTTCATCATTTCGACGTTTTCCAACATCTTCCACGTTACGGGCAGCAATGATAGCCCCGTCTAAAGTTTCAGCTTTCTTCACTTCCAGCTCATAATTCCATGGTAACCCCCGAACATATCGGTTAATTCGGGACCGCTCAGAGGGATAGGATTCCCCTACGAAAGGCAGCATGTCACAAAACCTCTTCGTATATTCGTCAATCGACGAGTCTCCTTTCTTTATCATCAGGAAATCTTCGTTCATCTTCTCTAGATCTCTCGTGGGACAGAATTTATCTTTAAGACACGAGACAAACTCCGCCCACGACCAGCCATAAATAACGTCTTTCCCCAAACTCTCGTATTTGGTATTCCACCACACTAAAGCATCATCTTTCAACTGCCGGGACGCATAGTTGACTTGGTCTTCTTTACTACATTTACTAGCTTGCATCACCTGTTCGCTTTCCCGGATCCATCTCATTGTCACCTTCAGCTCAAAACTGCCGTGGTATTCTGGCGGTTTACAAGCCATGAAAGACTTAAAGGAACAGCCCTTCTCTTTCTTCCTGTTTTCTCCGCTGACTTCTTCTTCAGTCGTCTTTTTAGAGACTTCTTGTGAGGAATGGGCACTAGGTTCACCCATTCGGCTATCGATAATGTCATTCACATCTTGCTTTAGCTCATTTCGTAAATTATTGATCAGATACTGAATTGCTTCCATAGTGACAGGTGGTGGTGGTGGGTTTGGCTCAGCCCCATCATTTCGAATAACATGTCCGGGTCCACTTCCTCTTGAAGAAGTGTGACTGCCCTCACCCCTGTCAGCTGATGGTGTCTGTCTTCCTCCTTCCATTACTATATAGATAAACAAAATTTTCTGTTTAGTACACGTTTCTATATAGTATTTCGTAAGCGGTAGCATGTTATCTCCCTATCTTGACTGCATTTTTATAGCAGTCATACTCACTCTATAACTTCTATAAGTCTAAGTGTACCTCTATATTACTAAGGCACCTTACTACTACTCTTGCTAGTTTAAGCCTAGGATGGTATTCCAACCTAATTCGCTTAAACTATGGCTCTAATATCAAAACTGTAACACCCCTTTCTCAAACCATATTTAAATACAGTTTACATTACAAAATATCTTACAACTCGTGACTATGAAGTAGTCACTTAAATATTTTTTTTACAAACTTTATTCTGATGGGGTATTACAGACTCAATACAGAAAACCATAATTTAAACTTACTGTATATACACTGGTCCCAACTTCAATTTCTGCTCCTTTCACCTAAGTACATAGCATTTAAAAATAGTAAACGTGAGACATAAAGCCTCGTGAGTAATATGGGTTTAGACCCAAAACTTTTCTGTTCAAAACTTGAAATATTACAAGTAAACTGCTTAAAACTGATTTATGTAACAATTCTCAAAAATTTCATTTCTTCTTTACTTTTAAACTCTAAAATACTTTCTTTCTCAAAACTGCTTTCTTTTTCAAAAACTACTTTCTTTTTCAAAACTGCTTTCTTTCTCATTTTCTGGTGACCAACTGAAACTCATGAATTAGTTTAATTTAATTCATTCTACTAGCTCCCCTCGCGGGACAGAACAGATCCACCCGCTAGGTTATGCTCTTTCTAACTCCCCTTTGTGACTTGGAACGGATTCAAGCACAAGGGTATGCTAAGCTAGACAACTACTTCACGACGGGAGGTACCATCCCAGTAGTGTCTTCTGATCTCCCGATTATGTGGGTGATCCTAGTCCGGACAACTAACTCTTACTACTTTCTTTGCTCTGATTCTTATCTTTTTACTTTCTTCATTTCATCTCAAATTGGTCAAATACGGACACAATTTCAAAACAAGCTCAAACTTTAACTCTTTGACTCATATTCTCGAAAATCACTTTAAAACTAACTTCAAAATCTTTAGCTCTCATATGGAGCTTCTTTCAAAACTTTACAAACTATACTTCTTTAAAAACTGAACTTCTTTGAAATCTCTTTTAAACACTTAGCTCTTAGAGCTACTTTCAAAACTGTTTCCAAACTTTAGTATCTAAAAATATTTGGAAATCTCATTTTTCTGAAAATATCATTTTGCTATTTACTAGAAAAATCCTCATAAAACTCACCTTGGTGTAGCTATAGATCACTAAGCTTCTCGTACTCCTTTCCCCTTTCCGTGCTCAACAGTATTCGAAGCACCACCTACACAGGTATCACATATATATATATATTTAATAAATACATACTACAACTGACTCTACAGTTCTAAGGTCTCATATGGTACAACTTCAAGTCATAACAAGTATATGACTACTAACAATCATCTTCCTATGAATTGTATACTCTTCAATGTACTCGTATTCTACTACAGTACCCCCGAGGGGTCGTATTCTGAATTTAATAATTTTCCATGTGGTTTCATACCATTTTAAGCCTATGGTATGAATTATAGACCAAACGGACATGTCTAGCAACAAGTTTAAATCTCAAAATTGGACAGAATGCTCACTGACTTAGAGCACGACTCGTGCTCTTTTTGCTCTTGGAGTTGCATGACTCGTGCACAAAGTAAAGTGCTATTTCTGGCTCAAATAGTGAGCACGACTCGTGCTCACTCTAGTTATAAATAGGCACGACTCGTGCCATGCCTGCAGGTTCGATTTTTAGTCCGATGTTTAAGCTGCAGACCTCTATTTTCACCTGTCAAGTGCTTAATACTTAACTTAATCGTTTTACTATCATTCCATGACTAAAACCCTTACTTTACATCAGGTTTTAACCCATGGAATCACTGATTCCAATTCCAATTCCTTAAAAACCCGTTTTTTATAATTTTCACCAAAAATCCAACTTTTTGAAATTAACCACTTAGGAATGTCTTAATACATCTTAAATGATTCTTTGGACTTAGCAAAACCATAAAAATCAGTCTTGATCTTACAAACCCGTGAATTAGGGTTCTTGAGCAAAATTTCATCTTTTCTTGATTTTCAACATGTTCAAGGGTTAGAACATGTTTACTTGATGATTTTTGTATACT
The DNA here is from genome assembly GCA_023525715.1 of Cichorium intybus. Taxonomy (NCBI): domain Eukaryota; kingdom Viridiplantae; phylum Streptophyta; class Magnoliopsida; order Asterales; family Asteraceae; genus Cichorium; species Cichorium intybus. The sequence continues at coordinate 98,612 of JAKNSD010000044.1, read as the reverse complement.
TAATTGGAGATAAACCTCTGGAAACATTTCATGAACTTCATAATTCAGATTTCCAGAATTCATCCCAAGAAGACGATGAATAGTAGGAGTTCTTACCTTGTTTACTTAGGAACCTTCAATTCCAACTTCAATTTCTTGCAAGAATTCCCAGATCTCTTTCTCTTCTCTCGTGCTCTCTCGCTCTCTCCCGACTCTTCTACAGTCTTCTGGAGAATGAGAGTTGGATACTCTCATATATATATATATATATATAATTTATATAAAAGATTTACACTTTAGTCCCTTAACTTCCATCTTTTGTTCAAGAGTGGTCCAAAAGCTCACATCTTTTACAAACCAAGTTAAATTAACTACTAACTTAACATTTTTTTTGACATTTTGGTCATTTCTGTGTCAAATGACCATTTTGTCCTTTTTGGCCAAATTTCACTATTCACACGATAAAACTCCAAATTTTATATAATCTTTTATTTCTTATAATATTATTCCACAAATAACATATTATTTTACATAATGGTCTTACAATGTTCCAAAATACCATTTTACCCTTTTACAACTTTTGCGGGTTCTTACATTTACTTTTATTATAAACATGTTTCCGCAATTAATAACTCTATTTTTATTTTTCTAGATAATAATTTTATCAACATTATTACTGACATATTGCCATTATTATTATTTTTTTAAATAATAAATATAGAATCAACTACTACTAATAAATAAAACTTGCTGCTATATGATGTAAATGTAAAAATCTATAGCTTTTTTTTATAAAAACTGCATAAAACTAGTACAAAATTCATAAACTTGTTCGTCGGGTTAATAATTTGCATTAGACAAAACTTCATAGATGGTCACTGTGATTTCACAGAATATCAACTTTAGTCCCTAACTTTCAAAAACCTCAAAGATAGTCCCTGTAGTTTGAAAACTTTTCATAAATTGTACATCCGTTAACTTTTGGCCGTTAAGTAGATAACGGATGAGAGAAAAATGGTCTTTTCCATAGCTAGCAGGGACCATTTATGAATAGTTTGCAAACCTTTTATGCTAGACACTTGAAGTTGGGGACCAAAATTGTTATTATGTTAAAGGGGGCTTGTGGACTTTTTTTTAATAAATTTGCTTATCACTCGGTTTGGGAGGGGGACTGTGCGACCGAGTCTCCCCTCCACCTTTCAATCTTTTAAGACCCTAATATAGAAATGCCCAAGTTCAATGTTAACTGAATGAGATTTTGGGAAAATATATTGTTAAAGTCGCTAAGGTAAGGGTTAGCGTCGTTAAGTGGGTTAGAGTCGCTAAGTTGAGGGTTAGAGTCGTTATGTTCAGTAGGTTTGTGGGATGGCATGATCTCCAAATAGCGACGCTAACGTAAGGTTAGCGACACTAACGTCTCTATTTGGGCCAAAACCCTAGATTTCAAGTTATGGGTCATAGATAAGGATGCCAAACCCTAGGGTAGCCGCCATTTTCTAGATTTCAACTCCCAAAAATGTCTCTTATCTCTATCTAGCCTCCTTAGAGTGATTTTGGTGGTTTTAGTCATATTTTGGAATATTCTTGGAGAAAGGAAGGTGTTTGGTGTCGTTAGAAGGTATTCTCCAAGATTGGGTCATGAAGATTTGCATTTCTGGACCTCTGTGAGTATAAATTTTATTTCTGTTTTATGTTTGCAAGGTTGATCTAGGTTTTGTGATGGTGGAAATGGATATTTGGTCCCTTCTTGGCTTGGTTTTTGGAACTTGTTAGGAAAGTTCTGACCTTTATGCTTCTTGTAGCATTTTTAGAGCCATTAAGTCATATTAGAGAGTGAGTCAAGCTCTATTGGGTTGTTTGTATGGTTGCTGGCTAGTTTTGAGCTTTTAGGCTTATGTTTTGAGTTTTGGGCATGTATGATCATAAAGGTGGCAACTTTATGAGTCAATAGTCATTTTGGATAAGTTCTAGAAGGACTTGACACCCTAGCTAAATGGATTAAGAGATTAATGAAGTTTTAGGACTGTTCATAGTTAGCGACACTATCTTGGGAAGATAGCGACGCTAACTCGCTGTTGACCATTGATTCTGTTGACCATTGGCTTTTTGACCATTTGACTTTTGGTCAACTTGAGGGTTCGGGGTACCGGTCTTAGAAGTTTATCATGTTTGTGGTTTAGGAAGTTCTAAGTGAAGTTTGCCCTTGTTAAGAAGTTCGTATTGTCAGGATCTGAGGACACTCATGTGGAGTGTTGTCTAGCTTATGGTTGCGGATCAGGTGAGTCTTCTCACTATACTATGGATCAACTTGGATGCGTAGGTAGCCTTAAGTACTGTGTAGAGTAATGTGTTCATATGTGCCTTACGTTATTGCCGACGGATCGGGGCAATCCCGAGAGCCGAAGAACGAATGATTACTGATGGATTGGGGCAAGCCCTAGAGTCGATAAACGAATGATTGCCGGCGATCGGGGCAAGGCCGAGAGCCAAAGAACGAATGATTGCCGACAGATCGGGGCAAGCCCAAGAGTTAAAGAACGATTGTGTTTTATGTGATGGATCATGTGGTATTTTGGGGAACTCACTAACCTTTTTGCTTACTCTTTCATCCTAACTGTTTTTCAGGTATTCGCTAGCTTGGGCTTGGAGCACGGCACGACTTTATCGTATCTGAGGTTTTAACATTCAAGTCTTCCGCTGGATAATGTTTGTAAACGTTTTTGATAAACACGATTTTATATATTTTAAGCACCAAGTTTTAACTGGATGGTTTCTATTTTTCAACTCGTATTATGTACTTGAACCGTTTTTAAAATAAAAATTTTATCACGGAATTTGGGACGTTACAAATACGGTCGTCATATTTATCACACTTCCATCACCCACGACCATAATTTATGTTCAGTTCCGTCGCCGACGTTACTTCCACAAGCGACACATAAGGATTTGACCAAATGAAGGAAAATGCTTCCGGCTCTAGCAGAAAAGGAAGGGATCGTTGACGCTAATAGAGCTTTGCTTAAGACTAAACTATACCCTAACCCTAACGAAGAGCTACAAAATAAGGATACAATTTGGTAATCCATTCGCTTCCCGAGTCCTGTTTAGATTGCCGAAAGCTGAAAAGGCGGCAACGAATGGTAATATTTTAGTAAGGAGACAGGCACCGAGTTCCAATAAAGCGACGGCTAAGGGGGAGAGGTTGCGTGATGATCCCGATGATTTTGCGAGAATTATCGACAGCAATTGCCAAGCGGTTTTAGAAACTTCAGAAGGTACCGACGCCATTGTTAAAACAAAACGATGGCGTTTCAGAGTTTAAGGTCTGTTTATGAATACCTTAAGAAGAAACAGTTGGAAAGTGGTGTAATGAAATCAACGAGTTTTTATACTGTGGGAGATGAAGAAATCTGGACCATTTGTTTACAATCGAACGTAGGAAAAAGGGTTCCAGCATGGCTTCTACAATGTCTGATGGGCGATTTTGAGATCTCCGCCACTCTGGTCGGAGGTTTCCATAAGGAGGATGAGTGATGGACGCTGAGACCAAGAGAATGTGAAGTACATGTGGCGATTTGGGAACTGATTAGATTGCAACCTTATAAAATGCATAATATTTAGAGTTGTTGGGATCTGCTCCTTCTGGTTGTCGTTGCTCCGAACGTTGTTGTCAACTATGTAAGATCCGGCTGGATATCGTTAATTCTGTAACTACATTGGATGAAATCAAAGAGTTTTTAGTGAAGTTAAGACGATGATGGCAGTGAATAGTGAATTGGGGTTGAGTTGTTTTTATTTTAATAAAAAATCCTTAAATAATGTGTTAAAAGAAAAAGGAAAAAGAAACTAAAAGAGTAATAATCATAAATGGTTTCTGTTATGGAAAAGACCATTTTGCCCTATGTACTTAACGACCAAAAATTGACAGATGGACCGTTTATAAAAAGTTTTCAAACCACAAGGACTATTATTGAGGTTTTTGAAAGTTAGGGACTAAAGCTGATATTCTATGAAACCACAGGGACCATTTATGATGTTTTGTCTTTGCATTAAATAGAATATTCATAGAACCAGCCGTAAAAAAGATCTAGAAAAACAATAAATAAAGCATGTATCTCCCGGATGACGATTGATCAATGTTGTCCATCTCGTTATCATTTTGGGTTGACACGACGATTGAATTAATTCTACAGATCTAAACGTCGGGTTATTAAGCATTGAATTACTAAGCATATCGTGAAGAGCATCTTGCAAAATAATTATGCACATTAGTTAACTTATAAGTTAGAGTAAATTATACGAATAGTCCCTGTGGTTTAGGACAATTTGCATGCTTGGTCCTTAATTCTTTTTTTTTTAATTCAGACAGTCCCTATCATTTGATTTTGTTGCGGGCTTGGTCCCTACCAGACATAAAATGTCTATTTTACCCTTACTAATTTATTATTATGTAACGCCCCGTTTTTCGGTATGTTCGTTTTTGACGAATTAATTATTTTAACGTTAAATCATAATAATAATAATAATAATAATAATAATAATAATTAATAAATAAATAAATAAATAAATAAATAAATAAATAAATAAATGCAACATAATTATGGAAGTTGGGGGTGACTTATGTCATAATAGGAAACTTGAATTGTGAATTAAAGCTAGATTGTGCAAATCAAAAATCAAACACCAAACTACAAGGGCCAAAGTTGCTATTTCCCAAAACTAATACATGAATTGTGTTTCACCTCCTGTTGAGCGACGGTAGTATTGTGGGAGGCTATGTATGCGAAGGTGATCCAGCCCAAACCAATTTTGTTATGTACGTAGCCTTAGCCCAAATTCTAGAAGTCGTGAACTACCCTAGAACCGTACGTCTCCCTCTCGCGTCTTACGCTGTGTTCCCGAGTTTTAGCATGGAGAGAAAAGAAAAGAAAAGAAAATAAGGAGAGAAAAGAAGGAAATGGAAATGAAATGAAAGTTATATTTTCGTGTTCCCAAGTCGAAAGAAAATTAAAGGAAAGAAACGTTTTATGTGTTCCCGAGTGGAAAGGAAGGGAAAAGAAAGTTATAATTATGTGTTATTTTTACCAGTAATTTCCTTTCCTTTCAAATCCTTCCAAATCGAAAGGAAAGTTATGAGAGAATATTAACCCTCCAATTCCTTTCTTTTCTTTCCACTTCCTTCCGTAAAAAAAACTCGGGAACATAAAAACTTTTCTTTTCCTCCCAGTTCCATCCAATTCTCTCCATTTTTCTCGTTAAATGAGACTCGGGAACACAGCGTTAGGGCTGCTGCTGTCGTTTTTCTCTTTCTCGCTCTCATTTCCTCCCTCTCTTGGTTTGGGCTGTCGTCGTAGCTTGGTGGGAAGGAAAAGGAAGACAAGTGTTGGTGTTCGGGATAAGAAGGAGACAAGAGATCGAGTTGTGCTAGGGCTGTAAACTCGTGTTGTATGCATAGGTATGTGCACGTTCTTCTTCCTTTGTTCTAGCCGAGGGGTATCACCACCACCACAGCCCCACCGTGGGCTGGTGTGTGTTTGTGTGTATAGGCTTGGTTGTGCATGGTGGTCCTAATGACTTCTCATCTGATGCGTGAGCATGTTGTCCTTGGCTATGTATGGTTAAGATTGGAAATCCTAGTCAAAGCCATGCATCACACACCTTGTGTGTGTGTATGGTTTTTTTTATTTTTTTTATTTTAATGTTTAGTCAATTGTAGATCATGTTGGAATCTGAATCCTAAGTCCCTTGTGAAGCCCTTTCAGACCTTTTATGGTCTTAATATGGGTCTTAATGGGTTAGGGTTGAAAACCTTAACCCTAATGTGATTCTATGTGAAGTTGGAAAAATTCACTGTTTTGTTCCATTTTGTTAAATTCATAATAAATCGTAGGATTGTCCATTTGGATCATGCTCTATGTCCCTGGTTTTGGATTTGAGTCTAGGTTGTTCCCTTAAAAGGGTCTGAGCTGTTTCAGACCCTAAGGTGTGTGGAATTGCCCATTTCTACTAACTAGTCCAAATGCTATCAGATTTTCTCTCCTAACTTTAAAAGTTTGCCATAAATTATATAAGACTTATTTAGAGGTGAGACCAGTGGCTCTAGTTCGGGATAGTTGTCTAGTTAGCCCACACCAAAATTCAGAACCCAATCCTTATCCCATTAGGAGCTTGGGTTGATTATTTAGAGTCTGGTCCAGCTTAGTGTCCATTCTGCAGAGCCTAATTGTGGATTTTATTCTGACCTTTTGGAAAATGCCATTGACATGAGGTCAGGACTTGTAGTCTTTTATTTTGGTCTAGTTAATATATTATTTTTCCCTGAGTTTATAATGGACAAATATTAGGTTGATAGTAGCAATCTTTGCAACCTGGTATGAGTTTTGGACAGCTGCGATACATGAATTTGTTAAATTCATAGAAAATAGAAGAAAAATAGTTAGGGTTAGCGCCATACATCCTTGGAATCCTAAAAATATGAATTAAATGAATGTGTAATAATATCCTCACTTGGTTGGGTTTAAGATGTGCAAAAGGGTGTAGTTTCAGATTTCTTGGTCGGGGTTAAAACTAAAATGTAATTTATTAACAATGAAGTATTACGACAAGTATATATGTATATATAGTTGGATTAGCAAGTATGCATTGTAGTAACTCATTGTACCTTATGGGGGTATAAGGTGAGGAGTGACATCATTGAGCTGGGTGCCATTCATGGAGCTGGAGGCCATGATTGAGCTGGGTGCCATGATGTGTGATGTATTGTGAGGGTGCTGGGTGCAATAATTAAGCTGGTTGCCATCATGGAACGGGGTGCCATGATTGAGCTGGATGCCATGACTGTGCTGTGATTGGTGGTTGTACAGTGAAACATGATTGAACTGGATGCAATGATAATGTTGTGTGTTCTAGCTGTATCGTGCCTTGTAGTTGTGCTGTGTGCCTTGTTGCATTGTGTGCATTTATTGTGCTGTGTGCCTATGATAGGAGTAGAGTATGTGTGATGGATATGTCGTGTATGTGTTGAATTCACTAATCTGTGTGCTTACCCTTTCCCTATAAAATAATTGTTTCAGGTTTTTCAGGTGTAGGTGACGGCACGGCGTGACGCATACACACTGGTGTTGCTTCCTTTGGATATTTATTTAGTGTTTTTGGATAATTAAAGATGTCGAGTTTTAAATATTTTGAATGATTTAAATAATGTTTACATTTTGAGGTTTAAATAAAAAAGGGTGTTGTTTATTAAAGAAAATATTTTTTTGAAGGATTTAAATAATGTTTACATTTTGAGGTTTAAATAAAAAAAAGGTGTTGTTTATTAAAGAAAATATTTTCTTGAAAATTTTAAATTTGTTATAAAAACTGGGACGTTACATATTATTATTATTTATATTTAATAAAACTAATGACTCCCACCACATGTCACACACCCACCCACCTTATCCCTTTGAAGAAATGTGCATATCCCTCATTTGTAACCCCAAAACCCATCCACCCGCCGGCGACCATGGATGGATCTACACCTCCTTCAAATTTCTAAAGAACCTGTGGAGAAGAGACCCATATATCCCCAATTTTCTTTCTTCGGTTGTGATTTCATTGATGTGATTCAAGACGGCCAGAAGCGATATACGATTGGAGAAGCCATCGAGGCTCCTTATACTGGCTGATTTAACTGGTGACCTTGAATGGAGAGGGCATATTGAATGGCGATTCTTGTGCTGACTTATCCTATTTTCAATTATGCAAATGGTATGACATTCAATTATGGGTTTGATTTTCGTTTCAATTTTGCATTTAACAAGTTTGATTTTCTTTTCCGATGAACACTTTTTCTTGGGATCGGAATCTGTAGGTGGGATTGGAAGAAAAATGTGGGGGAGGGGGATGGTGGTGGGATCCAATATTTGTTCTTGTTTTTCTAAACGATAACCCATGTGCAAGATTTGTCGACAAGATCAGTGGTGGGGGAAGAAGAGATACCGGAGGTGGAGGTTTGTTGAGAGAGTGAAAGAAAGAGAAAGAGAGAGTCCGATTGGGGTTGAATGGGGTGGGGTAGGGGTGTGTTTTTGTCCTTTTTTAAATTAAAAAATAATAAATAATATTAAGAAAATTAAAAAAATACTAAGGGTAAATTAGTCTTTTTATATCTGTTAGGGACCAAGCGTGCAACAAAAACAAACAATAGGAACCGTCCAACTTAAAGGAAAAAGTCAAGGACCAAACGCGCAAATTACCCCAAACCACAGGACCATCCGTGTAATTTACTCAGTTATAACAACAACCTAAAATAAACAAAAATACCAAACTAGTAAAGTATTAAACTACAATTTACCAACGCATCAAAATATTAGCATAAACTAAAATGATAATGTCATAAAAGTTCTTAAGTTTATCAGAATTATTCGGTTTTACCATTTTATGTATTTGTAGTTCATTAAAGTCTTTAAGTTTGACAGAAATATTCGATGATACCTTTGTGAAATCTTATCAAAGATTTCTATGTTACCATGAAATAAAATTTGCAAAAAACCTTTAATTTTTCAAAATTTTTACGTTTCAACCCTAAGTCGTTTTTTATATTAAACATATTTATGAAAGAAAAAAAAAATGCACAAAAATACATATTTGTACAAGAAAAAAATGCTATTTATGTGTATACGTTTTCTTTCCGGTTTATTCGGTTTAAAACGTAACCATGTTTTTATATAACGGAAAATATAACATTCATAAAATCGTTTTTTAATGTTTTTTAGAAATATATAGATATATATATTTTAAAAGTATCACTATGCTTTCAGATGTATAAATACGTATTCTACATTTTCTGAAAATATATAGAAATATGTTTTGGAAGTATAAATACATATTTTATATTTTAGAAGAATAAATACGTTTATTTCGTTTCATAATACACTTTTGACTGCAACATATGTGTTTGGAAAAAATATTTATAATTTTAAAAACGTAGCAATACTTCTAAAAATGTATTTATAATTTTGAAATATATAAAAACATATGTACACTTTTAAAAAATATAAAAAATGATTTTAAGAAATATTAAAATTGCACCATTATATAAGAATATAAATACATTTTTTTTACATTTAAACCGTATAAACCGGCAAAAGAGCATATACATATAAATAGCATTTTTTGGAAATGTAAATACGATGTTTAATGAAATATTTTTCATGTATAAATACGTATCTTCGTGTGTTAAATATTTTGTTTGATAAATACGTAAATATATAAAAATAGAATACTCAGGGTAAAAACGTAAAATTTTTGTAAACTTATGGGTAACCTAGAGACCTTTGAGTTTTTGAACAAAATGATGTTTTGAAAAAATATTTACCAAATAGAGGTTGTTTTTAAATTATTTACCAAATAGGTGTTGCTTTTACCAAAAGAGTATGTTTGAGAGTTTTTATTTAATAATTATAGTTTGAGAAAATTGTAAAATTGGTCCCTGTGGTTTGTTAAAAACTGTGAACTGGGTCTAAAAAGTTTCCAACTTGCATGGAAGGTCCAAATTCAAGAATTTTTCGTGGTTTTGGTCCCTGATGGATTTGAAAAGACTAAAATACCATTTTGATTTGTTTTTTCATTTTTAATGACTATTTTCATATTTTTTGATTAAAAATTAAAAGAAACCTACTTACCACCCCCTTCCTTTTCTACACCCACTGATACTCCTTTTTTTCTTTATCTCCCTCCTTCCCTTTGTCTTCTTCACTCAACCGATCTAATCTTCAGCTGTCATCTACAAAACCTAACTGATCGAACCAGAAGAACTCCTCATCCTTCAGCCATCATCTCTCAAATTCGTCCAAATATTACTAGAAGAACTGGTACTAAAATTTTTCTTTAGCTAATTGTTTTAGATGAAAATAGGTAGCCCAAGGGGAACGACGACGATCTGAGCTGAAATCGAGGTTATCCAAAGAGGCTCACGACGTTCTTATTACTCTATCGACAAGTTCTTCTAAGGCGCCGTCTCTGACGCATTGGAGGTGGATCCACCGATTTGGGTGTTCTTCCAAACTGTGCGTTTCCTGTTTTTCTCTTTGACCTCAATCGATCCCCTTTCCTGCTACATCTTAAACGAAACTAAGAATATAGAAGCTAGAATCTAGTGCTTGAATCACACAATGGAGATGTGTATTTTGAGTGTTGATTTCTCTGATTGGTCACGCCCCATCAAATCCGCACACGTTGTCTATTTTTCCGATTGGTCAGTGGCGGTGGGGTTGTTGCTATGGTTGCAAGCGATGTAGTTTTTAGATTTACTCGTTTTCTCCAAGGGATGTTGCTTCTGCAGTGGAGAGGGACGTGGCAATATGTGGGTGTTAAGGAAAGGACAAAGTAATTTCAAGGGTGGGATTTGTTACGGGTGGGTTATTTCATCAGAGAGAAACACGGTGGTGGAAAGACACAGGAAATGGGAGAGGGAGAGAGGGAGAGAAATAATGATGGAGAGAGAGAGACGGTGGGAAAGAGGGTGGGTGGGTTTCTTTTATTTTTAATTAAAAAAATAAAAAAAGAAATTAAAAGGGTAAAATAGTCTTTTCAAACCAGTCAGGGACTAAAACCACGAGAAATTCCTGATTTTGGACATCCTATGCAAATTGAAAACTTTTTGGACCAATTCCATAATTTTTAACAAACCACAAGTACTAATTTTGTAGTTTTGTCTTGTAGTTTTAAAAAATATTTACCAACTTCTTGTTCTTTTTAATTTATTTACCAAATAAATATGCTTTTTAATTAAGGCAGAATTTCATCAATATCCTCAGAAACTTTAAATATTACTTTAATGTCCTTACAAAACTTAGAATTACGTATATATCCGTTTAAAACTATAAAATTCACATCTATATCCAAACTTTTATTTTAATTAGAATATTAGGCGTAAATCTTTTGCAACAACAAATTATAATACTTTGACGGGAGTAGGCTTCCGTTGAATCACTGCCGTTTCCAAAAAGCAAAGGATCTCCAGCTTAGCTGGGTGTGATGCACCGGGTTTATACCCACGTGGGCTGCAAGGTTGTGAGTTCGATTCCCATAGGGGTCGTTGCTTAAGCGTAATTTCACTCACACCTCACACGGGCACACGTGGGGAATTTTCCCTGGAAATCCCCTTGGGGGCTGAGTTTGCCCGCTTAGCGGAGCTCGAACTCGGGGTGCTCGCTGAAACATGTGAGTAGGCTTCCGTTGAATCACTGCCGTTTCCAAAAAAAAAAATGCTTACTTTGACGGGCACTCACAATCACCAACACCACAACATACACCTACTTATTTAACAAAAGTAGTTTATTTGATTTCTACCTATTTAATTTCAAAGTCGCATTCAATGATCTATGCACTTATTTAATTTTAAAGTCTCAATTAATGATCTATGCACTCACAATCATAAACACCCCAACAAATTATATTTCTTTTTTTTTTCATTAGAATTCTTAGATAATTTGATATCTATTGCAACAAAGAAATTCATTAGTATACTTATCTAATTTTAAAGTCTCCTTCAATAGTTTATGCGCTCACAATCACAAACACCACAACAAATTATATTTCCTTTTTTTTCATTAGAATTCTTAGAAAATTTGATATCTATTCAATAAAGATATTCGTTAGTACATATATACTTTTATTAATTATAGTAACAAACAACTATATTTCCTTCTTTTTTTCAAGGAGTGAAACAGATAGTCTTGTTACTTTCTTTATTTTAATGGAAAAAACGATTACAAAAGAGCACATGCATAATTATATACCTTCTTTAATATTAAAATAATAATTCTATGTTCAGCCAAAATACATATTTATGATTGTAGTTTTAAGAAATATAACCCAGCAGGAGCTTAGGCGTTGTCGATCACTGAAACGTCCCATTTGTCTCATTCATTTATGTCGAACACCCACTACCTTTTCAAACACGGCTCGTCCACTGTGGTTGGATTGCTGGAGGAGATGAGAGATGAGTTTGTTCAGCAAGCTCACACACTATAGCATTTTGTATTATACAAAGATGATTAAATAAATTAATCTACTTCTAATCTAAAGCAAAAAAACAAAAATAACTTCTGACTTTAAGAAAAAAAAACAGCATTGTACTTCAGATTATGCGTTAAACAGTAAAATACTTTTATTTTTAAGCAATAAACACTAATATACTGTTCTTGGACTATTGAGTTGTTGAATGTCCCATCTTTCTTTACTAACATGAGAATCGTGAAGTCTATTTTTTTGGAACCAGCGAATAGATATGGTTTCACCTGAGGGTAATCAGCCCCACAACCCAAGGCGGTTGGCGATTACCTAAGGCGCAAAGGCCTTTTCCCTCCACCTAATTCGCCTTCCAGAAAAATCCCCCACATGGGGTTAATCGGAGTCGAACTCCAGACCTCCCACCACATGGGTATATAACCCGGGTGCATCCACCCAGCTAGGCTGGGCTTCACTTGCCGTGAAGTCTATTCAAATTCTGTTTAACATAAAAAGTTATATTATATTTAAATTGCATCTTTAATTGCAAAATTTAGTAGTTTGTCAACTTTTACCCCTCTCCTTTCAAGGATCTCATCTAGCTACATATTATATACAAGTTACAACCTCATTATAGAAGAAGAAAGTCAATTGAAGTAGCATCTTGATGTGAAAAAAAATGAAATACATTTTAAGCACGGGCAACTGTCATTGAGAATCCATCAAGAATGAAACCATTTTGACATGAAAGTGTCTTGAGAGCTTCATCAATTATATCCACAATTAAGCCATCGGAACAAGTTGTCCATATTAACCACAAGAAATAGATAGGATGTGAATACGAAAAAGTATAAAGTTTTATATGTATGCATACGGTAAACATATATATTGTTCATAGCCTCTTTTTTTTTATTCCAAAATGGTTTTTTGCAGCAATTGCAGGACGCAACATATGAGTAGTAGTCTAGTGGCACCGACAGGACATGAACAAATGGTAAACTTATTGTATGTTGGATTGCCAACTAATGCTAACAAACCGCAAGGAATTAATGAAAGTATGTTGGTGTTTCTTGCATTTAACCCATTTAACATTTATAACCCTTAGGTTATGCTTTTAAGTCTTTTGTTAAACATGGGTGCACGAGTAGTTGCTTGTATTTAAACTAAAATTAGAAATAAGAGCATATATACAGGAAATTACGCATTTAGCAAACCGATTGAAGTTTTTTTCTCACATTTATCTGTTGCAAAAATAAGTGAAACAATTGTTAAGTGTGAATGTTTGAACACACAAATGTCAAATGTCAACAAAGGAAGAAAGATTGCTGCTGCCCATTATTTTTTACTTCTAAATTTGCACATTCACATGACATTCTCATGCCTATAAATACATGGTTTTTTAGTTGAGAAGAATGCACCAAACAATAAGCAAAAATCAAGAGGAAACATTAGAAACTCTTGTGGGCTAAAAATTCCAAAGAGAGATATTGTGAGGTATTTTTGTGCAGAGCTTTTATTTGGCAGCCAAAAATTTGAGTGATACAATATTGTGAATGATCAGATTACAATGGCAGTTTACGCCTTGTATGATTGTAATTTCTTTGGTGATAAATAAAATCCTCTCTCTCATTTGCCCGTGGACGTAGGTCATGATCCCGTGACCGAACCACGTTAAATATCTTGTTCCGATTTTACAGTTTTTTTTTGGTTTGCCGTTATTCTCCATTTTATTTCCGCGTGTTTTGCCGAAATCGTTTATCGTTTGTCGGAAGTGCCTAACTTGTTTTGTTATTCCCAACAACAATATCATATAGTTTCATACCCCCAATTGTCTTTTGATCTTAGAACTTAGTTTTATGACCCTCTGGATCTGCTTTGCGGCTTTTCTACAAATACTTGCAATTCCTTTTACGGATTATGATCACTTCAAACGTCTCATCTTCAGACACCAGTCTCAATTGAAAATTAAAGAACCATATTATGTCACGATCAATAATCAAACTTAAAGGCACCCAAGTAACCATGATTTAGAACTATGACTTAGTTACTTAAATTGGGTAATGTAACGTCCCATTTCCTAATTTCCTCTTTCCTTTTTTTGTTTTACCGTCTTGCCAAGAAATCTTCATACAAAATATGAATTTTTTTAATTATATATAAATCCAAGAATTATTTATTAGCCTAATAATCATGCACCAATTTGTATTCATTATACAGAAAAAGGAATAAGCTAGATATGCATTAAGAATAAATCACAAATAAAAGCTTACAAGCTGTGGTTATTTGTGGGGTTATCATCGTATTGACTCGAAGCTATGTAGTTATAGAACTCAAATTTCATGATTAACACCTCTAGAAAACCAGCAAGGTCAATGAAAAGGAAATACATTACTGTTATTACTCATTTGTTCCAAAATACTAAGCCAAATTTCAATTTTTTAAGTAGAACTCATCTTATAAATTTATGCCCCAATCGTCCTACCTGAATGCATATCTTAAATTGTAATGTGGTTAGTCATTTCTCCCAATAAATTTTTAATCCAGTTCTGTTTTGAGATGAAAAGAGTCCCTTTTCATATTTTAGAGTGAACAAGTAGCATCCATAGAACATAAAAAGCCATAAAACAAAAGGAGTTTATGATTACCATTTCTACATCATAAACGCAAATCAAAATTACTTGGTTTGTTAAACAGAGTTGGAGATTCAGTTTGTTCTATGGTCGTGAGAACAGAAAGCAAATAAAATCGCTAAAACATTAAAACCTACCATTCTTGCTACATGGACGGATGGGAAATCCTTCCATAAATCATGTGAACATAAACCAATAAATCAATTTCATATACACACTCAGAATATTGGCCAGATTGTATGTGTTAGCCTATTAAGGATTTTTATGTTTGGGCATTATTTAGCCCATTAGTCTTATTTTAGCCCTTTGGCCCATTTGTATTTAAGTGTAGCTCTCTTTGTTCATTTGCTATGAACTCACATTTTACAGTCAATGAAAGCTCTCTCAAACCCTAGCCTCTCTTCTCTCTATTCTCTTTGAACATGGTATCTGCTTCGTTTATGTGTTCCGATTGGTATTTTCGGCTCGATTTGGTCGATTTCAAGAAGGTTATTTTTACTGTTAGTTTGTTTGCTCGATTTGGTTTTCTGATTCGCTTAGTATTCTGGGTTGCTACTGTTTTCTTGAGAAGCTGCTATTCTGGGTTGGTTCTTTGATATTGAGGGTTTTAATTGTTGCTGCTATTATTGGCTTGTTTGTTCATCTGCATAAGGACGATTTGGTATATTTGCTTGACTGTTTATTGACATTATGGCTCCAAGAGATGACTCTCTTCAGTCCATTAGTACACAACTAGATGGTAAAAACTATGCGTATTGGAGTTATGTAATGAAGAATTTTTTACGGGGCAAGGCTATGTGGGGGATTGTTACAGGTCTAAAGGGAAAACCAACAGATGACAAAGCTGAAAATTTTGCTATTTTATTGGACTCTTGGGAGATTGATAATTCCAAAATTATTACATGGATTAATAATTCTGTTATCCAGTCAATTGGCACCCAATTAGCAAAGTATGACACAACAAAAGAAGTTTGGGACCATTTGGAAAGGCTGTATACTCAATCTAATTTTGCAAAACAGTATCAGCTAGAATTTGATATCCGAGCCCTCCAACAAAACAGTCTAAGTATTCAGGATTTTTATGCTTCTATGTCTGATTTGTGGGATCAATTAGCTCTCACTGAATCTGCAGAACTAAAGGCTTTCAAGCCTTACATTGCCAGAAGGGAAGAGCAGAGATTGGTCCAGTTTTTGATGACATTAAGGTCTGACTTTGAAGGCTTACGTGGGACAATCCTTCATCGTACTCCTCTTCCCACAGTGGATTCAGTTGTTCATGAGTTGATTGCCGAGGAAACCCGTATCAAGTCCCAATCTGACAAAGGGTCTAAGGCAGTAGCCACACTTACTGTCTTTGCTGTTCAAAACCAAACAAGACCATCTGGACAGTTTAAGCCGAAAGTTGCATTTGATGAGTGTGCATTTTGTAAAAAGAAAAATCATTGGAAGTCTCAATGTCCATTGCTGTTGGGGAAGGGAAATTATCAAAACCAAACAAGACCATCTGGACAGTTTCAGACTCCACAGTTCAACAGGCCTTCTGGACAGTTTCAACAACGTCCATCATTTCCACCATTTCGTCCTCCACAGTTCACTGCTGCTGCTACTGTACCTTCTACAGAGAACGATTTGAATATGACACCACCATCAGCTTTGGATCCACAGGTTTTTGAGCAGTTTCTCCAGTTCATTGCTTCCAATCCTACTGCCATGTCAACATCTATGTCTCACACAGGTCTATCAGCATCTAGTCCTTCAGGTATTCCTTCATCCTTATGGATATTGGATTCTGGTGCATCTCATCATATGTCACCACATTTGTCATCCTTTTATTCGTTATCAGCTAGTCCTCATGTTTCTGTTATGTCAGCTAGTGCTACACCTATGCCAGTTGAGGGTATTGGTCCTGTTGTTACCCCCCATATCTCTCTCACTAATGTCTATTATATTCCCACACTTGCTTTGAATCTTGTTTCGGTCAGTCAGTTGTGTAAATCTGGTTATTGGGTCTTCTTTTCTGATTCTCTTTGTTGTGTACAGGACCCACAGTCTCGGAGGGTGACTGGGATCGGCCGTAAACTTGGGGAGCTTTATGTTTTGGAGCAGCTCCAAGTTTCTGATATTGCGGCCTCTAGTGTTGATTTGTCGTCTTTTCGTTTAAGTCATTCGTCTTCAAATTTTTATCTTTGGCACTCTCGTTTGGGTCATGTTTCAGCTTCACGTTTACAATTTTTATCCTCTACTGGTGTGTTAGGTCGTTTGAACAATGTTGACATTTCTGATTGTTGTGGTTGTAAACTGGCAAAGTTCTCTGCCTTACCTTTTAATAATAGTGTCACTCGTTCGTTTGCTCCTTTTGATCTTGTGCATTCTGATGTGTGGGGTCCTTCCCCAATAACCTCCAAAGGAGGATCGCCTTATTATGTTTCGTTCATTGATGATTATACTCGTTATACATGGGTTTATCTTATGAAGCGCAGGTCAGATTTCTTTGTGATTTATAGCAATTTCAGAGCTCTTGTGAAGACCCAACACTCTGCTCTCATAAAATGCTTCCGGTGTGATTTAGGAGGGGAATATACTTCTAATGATTTTACTCAGTTACTAGCATCTGATGGGACTGTTCACCAATCATCATGTACTGATACTCCTCAACAGAATGGTATAGCAGAACGGAAACATCGACACCTTGTAGAAACGGCACGGTCTTTGTTATTATCTTCTGATGTTCCTAGTGTCTTTTGGGGAGAAGCTATCCTTACTGCTGCGTATGTGATTAATCGCATCCCTACTCGCCACAACTCCGGAATGTCTCCTTATGAAAAGTTGTATGGTCAATTACCTGATTATTCATCTTTACGGGTATTTGGGTGCACCTGCTTTGTCTTACGACCTCATGTAGAACGAAACAAGTTGTCTCCAAAGTCGGCCCTTTGTGTATTCTTGGGATATGGTATTGGTCAGAAAGGATATCGGTGTTATGACCCGGCGAGTCAGAAATTGTATGTCTCTCGACATGTTACCTTTTTGGAGCACATTCCTTACTATGCTATCCCTGTACAGTCTCACAACATGACTCGGTCAGAACTTCAAAATATTGATCCTTTTACCATTGATAGTGATGACACTACATCTAGTGCCCCAGTTGATGATGCTTCCATAGCTCCAGACAACCCTCCTGCTCCGTCTGCAACTGCTCCCATTCCTGTTGTCGCTCAAGAAAATCATTCACCACCATCGAGACCTGTACGTACTCATAAGACTACTAAACTGCCAGATTTTGTATATTCTTCTTATTCGCCAACATTTGCATCTTTTATTGCAAATATACATCGGCTTTCTGAACCAGACTCGTACAAAGAAGCTGTTTCTGATCCTCGTTGGCAGAATGCTATGGCGGAAGAGCTTACAGCTCTTTATCAGACTCATACGTGGGATCTTGTACAGCTTCCTCATGGAAAACGTACAATTGGTTGTCGTTGGGTATATAAGATCAAAACCAAGTCTGATGGCTCAATTGAAAGATATAAGGCAAGGCTGGTTGCAAAAGGATACTCGCAGCAATATGGTATGGATTATGAGGAGACTTTTGCCCCGGTGGCAAAAATGACTACTGTCCGCACTCTGATCGCAGTTTCTTCTATTCGTCAATGGAAGATTTTCCAAATGGATGTCAAGAATGCATTCTTGAACGGTGAACTTCATGAGGAAGTTTACATGTCTCCTCCTCCAGGTATTGCTCACCAACCAGGTGAAGTTTGTCGACTTCGGAAAGCCTTGTATGGTCTCAAACAAGCCCCTCGTGCTTGGTTTGAGAAATTCTCTACTGTAATTACTTCTCTCGGTTTTACTCCTAGTAATCATGATTCAGCATTATTCGTTAGATGCACGAATGCAGGTCGGATCCTCCTATCCTTGTATGTTGATGACATGATCATTACTGGTGATGATCATGATGGTATAGAATCTTTGAAGCGTGATTTGGCTTACCGCTTTGCTATGAAAGACTTGGGATTGCTACGTTATTTCTTAGGGATTGAAGTTGCACAATCTTCAAAAGGTTATCTTTTATCTCAGACAAAGTATATTTCTGACCTATTTGAACGTGCTCGACTCTCTGACAACAGGACAGTTGATACTCCCCTGGAGACTAATGCCAGGTATTCTCCAGCAGACGGTGTCCCCTTGTCAGATCCAAGCTTATATCGAACTATTGTGGGAAGTCTGGTTTATCTCACTGTTACTCGACCAGACATATCTCATGCAGTTCATGTGGTTAGCCAGTTTGTTACCGCTCCTACTACTGTTCATTGGGGAGCTGTTCTTCGTATCTTGAGATATCTTCGGGGCACTCAATTCCAAACCCTTGTGTTTCCTTCCACGTCCTCACTCAACTTGTGTGCATATAGCGATGCTGATTGGGATAGCGATCCTCATGATCGAAAATCCACCACTGGTTTTTGCATCTTCCTTGGAGACTCATTGATTTCATGGAAGAGTAAGAAACAAGATGTTGTCTCTCGATCCTCTACTGAAGCTGAGTATCGAGCTATGGCTGTCACCACTTGTGAGATTGTTTGGCTACGTTGGCTTCTTGCTGATATGGGAGTTGACGCTTCTCATCCTACTCCCTTGCACTGTGACAACAACAGTGCAATACAAATTGCCAAGAATTCGGTTTTTCATGAACGGACAAAACATATAGAAATTGATTGTCATTTCACTCGTCATCATCTTCAACTTGGGACCATCACTTTGCCGCATGTTCCATCAACCCTACAGATTGCTGATATGTTTACGAAGGCATTGTCTGGTTCTCGATTTCGTTTTTTGTGTGACAAACTCTCAATGCTTATAACTATAGCATTGTGAGTTTGAGAGGGGATGTTAGCCTATTAAGGATTTTTATGTTTGGGCATTATTTAGCTCATTAGTCTTATTTTAGCCCTTTGGCCCATTTGTATTTAAGTGTAGCTCTCTTTGTTCATTTTCTATGAACTCACATTTTACAGTCAATGAAAGCTCTCTCAAACCCTAGCCTCTCTTCTCTCTATTCTCTTTGAACTTGATCTTTGATAATTAACAGTATGTATATGTACTCGCATAAACTTTAGAAAGCTTACCTTCGTCAAATACTTTGAAAAGGGTGAACCCCTTTGCGGTTTCCGACAACAACAACATTCTCTTGATCCCCTATACATGATTACACCTAAAAACAAATGCAATCCCAGCCATCTTTTCTTTACTCTTTTCATCAAAGAAGAAGTCGATGAGTCATCTCCTTTGCTTCAAACTCGCCAACTTGATGGGGAAGAAGGGCGATAGGGAAAAAAACGGGGTTGTTAAAAAAAATTATTCATATCCTTTAAACTTTAAAAATTACTTTAATATTCTTAAAAAAAATTAAAACTACATATATATTTTCTTAAACCTATGAGACTCACATCTATTAGATTACCAAAATTCAAAATACCTATAATTCAAAACACTATATTAGATTATCAAAATACCCTTTCCAAATTACAGATTAGAACTAAACAAATTCAATTACGATTACAACTACAAGTCGTGAAACCCTACATAACAATTGCAATTAAACCAATTTCTATTCTTCTTCATCGCATCCTCATCACAACTAGTATTCCGATCATGCATTTCATTAACTTTTGGATTTAATTAACTTTGATTTTGCATTCAATTAATGTTACTATAACAAGTTTTCTAGTGAAGTGAGTGGTGTTGTGCTAACTGTTTTAAAAAGCAAAACAAAAATACAGGTTGAAAAAGTGGTATACGAATTGAGCATTGTTGTCTTTTGAAACAACTTCAATGTTTGCTAGGATGATCTTGGCTAGATCCCGTCATATATTTACTTCTTCTTTTGGAGATCATTATCCTGTAAATTAAACGAAGTTACACTTTTACGAGTGAAAACAACATTTCACAATCTTAGTATAACAGGTACTCTGGTTATTAGGGATGGCAAAAAACCCCGTGAGACCCCGAACCCTTGGAACCCCGATCCCGTATGGGGGTATTTTTCTAAAATTTTCGGGTGCGGGGGCGGGGAAAAATTTACCCCCGTTTTAATTTCGGGGTCGGGGGCGGGGGTTGGCAGCCCCGTCCTGAAACCCCACGGGGCCCCCGATAAGCTATATATATATATATATATATATATATATATATATATATATATATATATATATATATATATATATATATATATATATATATATATAAAATACATATTATGATGCATATATAAAGTACAACACTATTATAGCATAAAAGTCTTAAAATTAAGATATTAAAATTAAGACGTACAACTCTTTTATGCTACATGAAAATGGGCGGGCTACTTCAATTTTGATTGAACTGAAATGTGCGATCTGGCGTTTAAAGTAGGGGTGGAATTGGTATGGTACCGACACTTTTTTCTCTAAACCGTGTACCGTACCAACTATAATTGGTAGATAAATTTAATTACCAGTACCGTACCAAGTATACTTGGTACCAACTTCTTTGGCTACCAACAAGTTTGGTTGGCACATGTTGGTATTGGTATATACGAAAAAAAATATTTAATTTATATTTTTATGTTTGCCCTAAGATAAACATGAACTTGAGTAATCACTTCTAATATTTTTTGCCTTAAGATAAACTGGTTGTCGCTTACTTGCTTGTGTTAGTAGTTTGATATTCATATCTCGTGTTGTTTGAAAAAAGAATTAGTATTAACCGTTATTTTTGTAATTCATTTCTAAATGTGATTTGTTAGTTATTACTCCTAATTAAAACATAACAAATATGAGAGCTGAAATTGACACACACACACACACACACACACACACACACACACACACACACACACACACACACACACACACACACACACACACACATATATATATATATATATATATATATATATATATATATATATATATATATATATGAATTGGTTGGTACGGTACAACCGTGGTATTCAAAAAATTTTACCATTACCGTACCAAGACTGCTTAATTGGTATGGTACTACCAGCCAAATATATTGGCTACCAAACATGTTGGCTACCAATTTTGTTGGTACGGTTGGTAACATGTTGGTTGGTTCTCCGAGGTACATATTTGCCCGTCCTAGTTTAAAGTATCCTTTCCACTCATTTCAAATTTCAAAATTTTTTGAATTCTCTTATTCAAAAGTCTCTCTCTCTCTCTCTATATCTCTCTATCTCTCTCTCGCTTTAAAGACCATGTATCCGCCATCAACAGCGTATGTAGCATTTCACACGGTTTGTCACCCCATCCGTCGCCATCTCTTTCATTTGATTTATGTTTAATTGATGTCCTGAGAAGCAGGGGCCATCGCTGGATTTTTCTGGTCGCCCATCTGGACCAATGAAGTTATATAATCGTCTTCACCTCTCTCTCTCTCTCTCGGCGCCTCTCCACTCCTCATCCGTATGATCAATGAAGGTAAATAACTAATATTACTATTTTCTATTGTTTTGTATTTGTATTTAGCTTCTTAGTGTTAAAAAACCCCATCTATTATGTGTAGGCTGTGGTCCGATCTTCTTTTCCGGAAAGCAATAGGAAATATATAGATATGAGTATGTATCTATGGGTTTATGTATGTATATCTGTATTTATCTGAGTTATTGCAACTTGAAATCAGGAAACCGGGATTCGCGGATGAACCGTTTCTCATTCAAAATTCTCGATACTTTCAGATCTTGATTCTTGATCTGATTTTCGTAAATCTCGGCCCGTATATCACCTATTGAGAAATATTTAATCTTTATTTATGCAAATATTGGCTTGTATATCTTCATCAATCTCTGCCTGAATCGGATTTCTGAAAATCTTCGAAGATTCAGAACAGCGAGTTCTATTTATGAGCTTTGGTATGTAAATAGGTTTTCTAGATAGATTCGATTCCCTTTCTTTCTCTCGAACCCTAATTGCAAAAGAGGCATTCATCAACATCCGCATCTGCCTTTGTCATATCGATCTACACACACCATCACACCATTACACTACAACCACTCACCATCGCTGCCACTTTTACGTTTACCATCAACATTACAGTTGTCTTCAAACATAATTTTCCGACTTCAACCGCAAATAACTCAACAGACCTGTAATTTTGATCTATACCATAGTTGCACCTCCGATGTCTCTCTACATACCCTCTCTCTAACTCTGTTTATGTGTGTGTATATGAATTGAAATGGGTTGCTGATTTCGTCTTCATTGGTACATGCATCATCACAGGTATGATGATGGTTTCAATGTTTATTCTTCCATTCCTTTTAAACATGCTTACTAACATTCTAAAAACAATATGGTTGAATAGTTGTGCTGATGTGAGTATTACACCGAAGGAAACAATACATCTAAAAGTCTTTTCCATAACTGGGACCATTTATGAACATGATGTTTTAGGGTTTTTTTTTCATTTTTATTTTTAATCCATTTTATTAAAGAAATAAAAAAAACCCAACCCCATAGACTTCATCAGAAATTTGCTGCACATAATAAAACAAAATACAATAAAGTTCTCTTAATCAATTACAAATTCTTTTCCCTTTTAAATTCTTTACTTTCCTCTCCCTTTCATCGGAGATTTGCCAAATATACATACGCACATCTCCACGATCTCGCTTTTTCTCCTTGAAGAAATCCCCAGAAAAAACCGTCCTCCAATCCCCGTTTTCTCGCCTCTTCTCAACCACCAATTTTTCCCCTTATATCTATTCAATCGATTCTAGTTTTCTCTAAAGATAAAACCCATATCTAGATTTATATTCTGAAAAAACAACACTGATAAGATCTTATTTGTATTCAATGAGATTTCCGACAGTTTTCTCACTCGTCGTGAAAATTAAATAATGCTAGGAGTGAAAACGGCCGTTTGGGTATTGCTGACAACCCTATTTTTAATTAGGTCTGAAGTGGACGGGCTGGGTGTGAACCGGGGGATGGTGGTGCAGATGTTGAAAGACTACGAGATTACTAAAGTGAAGCTGTTTGTGTAGAACTTCAAACAGAGTATGAAGTAAACGCAAGAAAAGGAGAGAAGAGATTGAGAGAATTTTCATTATATTCTCGATTAACTGATTCAACGAAGTACAAAAAAAGAATATATACAAAGGAGAGTAACAATTAATTAACATCTAACTAACAAATTAACTGTTTCTAACAGAATATCTATAAAATTACTATACTACCCTTGAGCTCTCTTTTATGAAGATAACACCCCCCCCTCAAGCTGGAGGGTAAGGTAACACGCCAAGCTTGGAAACATCTTCATGATGCTTCACTCCGTGTAAGGATTTGGTCATGACATCAGCTAATTGGTTGTCAGTAGAAACATGTGAAAGAACAACTAACCCATTTAGTAATTTTTCACGAACATAACGGCAATCGACTTCAATATGTTTGGTTCGCTCATGGAACACAGGATTAGTTGCAATATATATCGCTACTTGATTGTCACATCTCAAGGGAATTGGTGTAATCAAAGGTACTTGTAATTCATGTAATAGTCGACTAAGCCACGCCAATTCAGAATAGACACGTCGCATTGATCTGTACTCGGCTTAAGTAAAAGACAATGATATTGTGGCTTGTTTCTTGGACTTCCATGAAATTGGATTGTTTCCAAACAAGATAAAGTAACCACTAACAGATCTACGAGTGATTGGGCAAGCCGCCCAATCCGAATCACAGTACGCCTCTAGAGTAAAGATTGGATCTTTATTAAGAAACAATCCTTGATGTATAGTTCCCTTCAAGTAACGAAGAACATGAAATGCAGCATTAAGATAAGCTTGTGAAGGATGCTGATTAAATTGACTTAGGTGTTGAATTGAAAAGGAGAGGTTTGGCCTTGTATGCAACAGAAAATTGAGTTTTCCAATGAGCTGACGATAAACACTAGGGTCTGGTAAAGGATCTGGCATAACTGGCATTAATTTGATCTTTGAAGGCAAGGGCGTAGATACTGGAGTCTGATCATCCATGGAATAAGAGGACAACATTTCATGAATATATTTTTGTTGATTAACAACCATGCCGGTATTAATCTCGTTAAACTCCATACCAAGAAAATAATGAATTAAGCCCAAATCCTTAATTTTGAATTGATGATCAAGAAACTGTTTAAGAGAACTGATTTCATCACTATCATCCCCGGTTACCAAAATATCATCAACGTAAACTGCCACGATAACAAGTCGAGACCCTTCTTTCTTTATGAAAAGAGAATAATCATTGAGAGAATATTTGTAACCTTGAGAAGACAAAGCATGTGAAAGTTTGGCATACCACTGGCGTGACGCTTGTTTCAAACCATAAAGGGATTTAGTTAGTTTGCAAACAAATGAAGATGAAGGAACATCCATACCAAGAGGAACCTTCATAAAGACTTCTTCATGTAATTCCCCGTGTAAAACGCATTGTTTACGTCGAATTAATGACTTTTCCATTGTCTTTTAACGGCAAGAGCTACAATGGTGCGAACTGTGTTGAATTTGAAAACAGGAGAGAATGTCTCGTGATAGTCTATGCCAGCTTTTTGAGTAAAACCCTTGGCCACTAAACGCGCCTTATGTCGTTCTATTGATCCATCAGTTTTGTACTTGATCTTATATACCCATCGACATGAAATGGGTTTCTTACCCTTTGGAAGTTTCACAATTTCCCACGTATTATTAGCATGCAGAGCATCAAACTCCTTTTGCATGGCTTCTTCCCATTCAAGGATGCCTTTACCTTGATGGTAAAAAGAGGGTTCCATGTGATGTTGAATAACGTTGCAAACTAAATTAGAAGAAACATTATAGATGGAACTTTGAGTGACAGAAGGATAAGCAATATAGTGATTAGTAATTGTGTGAAAACAATCTTGGTGAGAGGTCACTGAATTACATACATAATCTTGAAGTCTGACTGGAGGTTGCACATGTCTATTGGTCCTTCTTAAGACTAGCTGATCAATAGGAGGAGGTTGAGGTATATTGATAACAGGTGGAACAGATGATGGTTGAAAAGAATTATTAGAAACATCATCATTGCTATAGGGATCTGTTTGAACAGTTGGAATAAAGGATAATGGTGATTAGTAGATGAACAATGAGAAGTTTGAAGGGGAAAATTATTTTCAAAGAAACGAACATCTCGAGAGACGAATATTTCATTGGTTTCTAAATCTAAAAGTTTGTAACCTTTCTGAGCATATGGATACCCAATGAAAATACAAGATCTGGACCTTGGCATGAACTTGTCACGATGTACAGTCGGCGTAGATGCATAGCATAAACACCCAAATACACGCATATAATCAAGTGGAGGTGTAGTGTTTGTGAGTTTTTCAAAAGGAGTGCAGTATTAAAGAACTTTGGAGGGGATACGATTGATTATGTGTACAACAGTCTTAACACACTCCCCCCAATAAGCAATTCCCAATGCAGATTGAAAATATAGGGCCCTTGAAACTTCTAGAATGTGCTTGTGTTTCCTTTCGACTATTCCATTTTGCTGGGGAGTATAAGCAATGGTTCGTTGATGAATAATGCCATTGGTTTCAAAGAAAACTTACCCTCATTACTTAATCCCAGTTCATACGCATTATCTGTACGTATAACCTTGATTGTAGTACTAAATTGATTATTGACAAGAGAAACAAAAGCTTAAATAAGAGAGAAGGCATCACTCTTGTTTTTCAGTAAATGTACCCATGTATTTCTACTGAAATTGTCTACTATGGTAAGAAAAAATTTATAACCATCATGTGTGGCATGTTTGTATGGACCCCACGTATCGATGTGGATCAAATCAAAAGGTTTAAGAGTTTGAGTAATGCTCTTAGGAAATGACAAACGATGTTGTTTGGCTTTAGAACAAACAAAACATTGATCTGAAATAGTAGAAAGATTAGGAAATAGCTTTTTGAGTTTATCAAAAGAAACATGACCAAAACGTCTATGCCATTTCAAAGTATCAGATTCACAAGTAGACAAAGATTTATGATCTGTATTACATGGCTTATTTGCAAACACATAAAAACAAAAAGACAAACTAGATTGTATCTCATTGTGATGAAAAACATAGAGATGCTTTAGTTTGGATCCAAGAATTCCAAGAGCAAGATCATTCTTTGAGGAAGGGTCATGCAGCATACAATGTTCATCAGTGAATAGAACAAAAGTTTTCAACTGATTTGAAAGTTTAGAAACTGAAATGAGATTATATTTGAAACTAGGAACATATAAAACACTTTGAAGGATGATAGAATTGTGAATTTTGACCTGACCAATGAAAGAAACGAATGAATCATGTCCATTAGGAAGACCAATCACATGTGGATGACTTAGTTTTTTCATAGATAAAAACAAAGACCTGTTAGAGCACATATGATCTGTAGCTCCAGAATCTATTATACATGAAAGATTTTTTTGTGCAACTGTGAGGATGATTTATATACAATTGCACAAAAATGTTTAAACGAGAATTTTTTACCATCTTCATTCATAGCTCCGTGTGAAAGAATGGAATTAGCTTGACTAGTTGCAGTTTTGTGTCCATCATCATCATTTTGTTTAATGAGTTGTAACATGTCAATCAGATTTTGGTATTGTTCAGTCGATATACTCGGAGTAGCTACAACATTCTGAATAGTTGACTTAACATCATCCTTTTTGTTTTTAGTGAACTTAAAGTTTGTTGGAAATCCATTGAGTCTATAGCAATTAGCCTTCGTGTGTCCACCTTTCTTGCAGTGATTACATACAAGAGTTTTCTTATTTAGATTGCCTAAATTAGTACTTGAAACATTCATAGCAGCAACATCATTCGAGAAATTTGAAGCTAAATGAATGTCACGTTGCCTTTCTTCCTGGATTATTAGAGAGTATGCAGTAGACACAGTAGGTAATGGTTTCATTCTTATTATTTGACCTCTAATAGCACGATACGAATCATTTAGACCCATGAGAAGTTGTACCAATCATTTAGACCCATGTGTAGTGTTCAAGGAATTTGTGTATACCTGCAGTAGTACCACAAGAACATGCAGGTAGGTCTTGAACGATACGCTGCTCGTCCCATATCTTTGACAATATGGTGAAATAGGTTGAAAAATCATCAGATCCTTGGGATAATGAATACAACTGTTGTTGGATCTGGTATATCATCGCTCCATCAGTTTGTTCGTATCGTTGATTGAGCACCTTCCACATCTCTTGTGCAGTTTGAAGAAAGAGGACACTATCAGCAATGTTCTTACCGAGGGAATTCAATATCCAGCTTATGATCATTGAGTTCACACGGTACCAATTAGGATAATCAGCGGAAGTTCGAAGAGGCTGGGCAATCGAACCATCAACGAATCCAAATTTAATCTTTGCTGAAAGAGAAATTGTCATATATCTCTTCCAGGAGGAGAAACCAATGCCATTAAAGGTATTAGTAACCAAAATCGAATTTGGATTATCAGAAGATCCAAGAAAAAAAGGATTAGAGGAATCAATAACAATTGACAGATTCTCATTTGGTTGAGACATTATGACAAACTGAAAACCAAAATTGAAAGAAACAGATGAAATTGGATGAAAAACGAACTCGAGGACGAATGATTTGAGATCAAAGAACAAGATGATAACGAAATCAGTAAGCAAAAATGAATCAGATCGATCAATTTTGCTCTGATACCATGTAGAACTTCAAACAGAGTATGAAGTAAACGCAAGAAAAGGAAAGAAGAGATTGAGAGAATTTTCACTATATTCTCTATTAACTGATTCAACGA
Organism: Cichorium intybus; assembly: GCA_023525715.1. Taxonomy (NCBI): domain Eukaryota; kingdom Viridiplantae; phylum Streptophyta; class Magnoliopsida; order Asterales; family Asteraceae; genus Cichorium; species Cichorium intybus. Next base: position 70,197 of record JAKNSD010000044.1, on the reverse strand, counting down.
AGTACAGAAAACAATATATACAAAGGAGAGTAACAATTAATTAACATCTAACTAACAAATTAACTGTTTCTAACAGAATATCTGTAAAATTACTATACTACAATTGAGCTCTTTTTTATGAAGATAACAGTTTGACGCCGAGCAATCGACAATAAGTGCACTCGCCGACTCCAACATCGAAGTTATGATTGCTATTCCAAACAATCAACTCGCCGTTATGAATGATTACAACCGATCTAAGAAATTCATGCACCGTTGGTTAGATCCAATCGGGATTATGAAGTCTCTAATCAGAGTCGTATTTCCGATGCTAAAACCCGAGATAACAGAAAATCCAAAGATGGAAACGTCAAGTTTCGAATTGGAAAGTTGGAATTCATTAGAAGAGAAAGGGGGAAAGTTCTTACCATGATTTCTTAGTTAAAATTTTGATGTTCTATAGATTAGAAGCGTGTCGGTTGCTGGGTTGCTATTTTCTGTGGCAACATGACCACCAAAGACGAAGAAAGTAGAGAGGTTAACGTTGCTAACGAATTTCCGGCCGGTGAAATCGATATCAGAGGATGAAGTAGGGTTCGGGTAACACATATTGTGACTGTGAGGAAACAATTACGAGTGAAGACAGAAAGATGATGAGTGAAACAAATGTTGCCAGTGAAGCAAGAGACAGAGACAGAGACAGAGACAGAGACAGAGACAGAGACAGAGACAGAGACAGAGACAGAGACAGAGACAGAGACAGAGACAGAGACAGAGACAGAGACAGAGACAGAGACAGAGACAGAGACAGAGACAGAGACAGAGACGATGTGTGTGTGTGTGTGTGTGTGTGTGTGAACCTTATGGGAAGGGTTGGGTTTTTTTATAATACAAAATCTTTAAAGAAATGGATTATAAATAAAAAAGAAAAAAACTCTAAAAAATAATGTTCATAAATAGTCCCTGCTATGGAAAAGACAATTTTGCCCTCTTCAGTTATGTACTTAATGGCCAAAAGTTAACAGAAGTACCATTTATAAAAAGTTTTCAAACCACATGGACTATCTTTGAAGTTTTTAAAAGTTAGGGACGAAACTTGATATACTGTGAAACCACAGAGACCATTTATGAAGTTTTGTCTATAATTTAACATCTAAAATCTAAATGACCATATAATTGGACACGTGAGCATGGAGGATACAAGAAAGGGGCGAGCGTTGCTTGTGAGCGTTACCGGACTGTGGCAATTTTTCTCAATATTTTTTTTTTTTTTTTTTTTTTTTGGGTCTGCGCCCGTGGAAAAACCCGATGGGATAGACTTAAGCTCTCAGTTAATGCCAACCATATATGAGATTGGCATGGGACACTCAGTATGCCAGACTACACACACGATGCACCCTTTTATTGTGACCACGTACAATTCTAATAATGTTTGTCTTTATCAATCTAAAGTTCATG
>JAKNSD010000044.1:57003-68737 GCA_023525715.1 Cichorium intybus | reverse complement strand
TTCAACCTTCTGTCTGTTGGATTAGGTGTCTAAGCCATGACTAATAATTAGTATTTATCTAATTAATAGTAGCATAGTCCATTTGGGTTGCCCTCATAGTTGGAGGATTGGCAGAAAGTCCGGTAGAGAGAAAGATTGATTTATTATATGATTAATAAATCAATAGAAATAAAATAAATAGTTTATTAATATATTTAAGTGATAATATATTAATTAGAAACTATAATAATTAATTAGAAATTTTTCTGGAATTAATTGGAATTAATTTTGCAGTTAAATTAATTAATTAAAGGTGTAGGGACTAAAACTGTAATTATTCAATAGTTGAGTAAGTGACAGTTTGAGTGAGTGTGTGATTGGCGATTATATATATATATAAATATATATAATCGATTATATATATATATATATATATATATATATATATATATATATATATATATATATATATATATATATATATATATATATATATATATATATATATATATATATATATATATATATATATATATATATATATATATATATATATATATATATATAAGAGATAATTGTTTGAATTGATAAGATAAAAGGTTTATCTTGATTTGAATTCAAAATGTTTATCTCCTAGGGTTTATCTGGCCATCCACTGGAGCCTATAAATAGGGAGGCTCATAACCCTACATTGACCACGATTTTGAGGCTCTCTTTGAAGGAATTTTCGGCCAACATTCCAAGCTAGGGTGTGACTGCATTTGAGGCAAGAGGTTTTTGTTGCTTTGGTTCCATGATTCACAAAAGGTTGGTTAATTCTTAATCTCTTCTTTTAGTTTATATTTTCTGGCCTTTTAGGATTTGTTATATGTTTAACTAGAAGAAAAACTTAGATCTAAATAGGTTGCATGTGAACTTAAGAGTTTTAGTTCATAGTTGTAGAAAACCTTTCAGTGGTATCAGAGCATTTTGTAGTTTTTCTTGTTAAATTGCTATAACTGCTTTCCTGAAAATTAGGGTTTATTGTTTCTAAACCCTAATGTGGCCATATTCGAAAATTAGGGTTTGTTTTTTGATAACCCTGGCCGGCCCCTCCTGCTTGGCGGTTTTTTATGATTAGGGTTTAGAAGGCTTTCTATTTTTGGTAACTTTAATTTTTTAAATAGATAAAACCTTAAACCAATTATCTTAAAAATCGAAAATTGGGGGATAAGGATAGGTTTAAATTAATTCGATTATTTTGTGATACCTATCCTAGAATTAATTAATTTAATTAATTGTTTAATTAAAAGATAATTAAAAGGATTTTATTTAATTTCGATTTAATGGTTTAAATTCCGAAAATTAATAGATAAAATCTAGAAATATTTTAAAAGGTTTAAAATAACAAATATTAATTAATTTAATTAATTGTTTAATTAAAAGATAATTAAAAGGATTAATTAATTTCGAATTTAATTGTTTTAAATCTCGAAAATTAATAGATAAAATCTAGTAATATTTTAAAAGGTTTAAAATATTAAATGTAATTAATTTAATTAATTGGTTAATTAAAAGATAATTAAATCGGGTTTTAATGGTTTAATTTAATTTTAAATTTAATAGCTTAAATCGACAATAAATTAAAAGATAAACCAGAAACAATTTTTTAAAGGTTTAAAAAATTACATCTTATATATATTATAACTAGGAAGTTATTTTTTATATGTATGAGATTAAATGGTTAGTCAAATCATTAGTAGGCCTCATTCACGAAGCTGGTCTATAAAGTGGGTATAAGGAGACTGCCTATAAAATGGCGGTCTAATGGGTGAACACTCTCGCCCACCGCTCGCCTGATCAGTGGAGGGTCGTTAGCCGAACAGGTTTGATAGGACCGCCTAATAATCACTAAAAGTATAATGATTCAAAGTACTAGAACACTTAATAAAACCCAAATCTAGTTACTTTAGAAAAAATGTGAATTGATGCTAATCCATGAAATTGCACATTGCACTTTATGAAACATTGGTGGAGCGTGTGTGGTTTACCGGCACGCCAATAGGGGTTCATAAAGAGTTGCAATGGGTTTCCCGGGTATTATCATTGTTGATGGAGCGTGTGTGGTTTACCGGCACATCAATTAGAGATGATAATTAACCTGAGAGTACCAAGCTAATTTGCATGGTTATTCACATCCAGTTTGTGATCCTCGGCATCCCAGTCACAAACAGTGGAGCACATCCGAGATTAAACATGCCATTGAAAAGTTTAATGAATCTCAACAGATCTAGGAATTTCATAAGATGAAATTGATAAGTGCTTATCTACTTTAATGACCATTATGTTGTGATTACGGCATCCCTCTTCACACCATAGTTGGGGTATTTTGGATCCTAGCCTTATTAAATAACATATTGGGTAATTATTTAAAAGGACCAATTAAACTAATAAATTCTATTTTCTTTTATAGATGTCAAGTGTCAATTCTCCTCCTTCACCCATTTCTGAAAGCATCAGAATGCACCTGCTAAATATGGAAAGGCTGACTGGCCTCAACTGTAAAGAATGGCTTCGCAATTGGAGACTGGGTCTCGGCATTGCTGGCAAGCTACATCTCACCGAGTATCCGATCCCAGTTCCACCGGAACAAGTCATCATAAAAGGTTCTTCTGATGAATCCGAAGAGATTCATGACCTCATGCTGTCAACCATTGACCCCGAATTCCGCAAGGATTTTGAATCCTTGGGGCCATATGAGTTAATGCAACTGGTTGAGGAAAAGTTCCAAAAACCAGTCGAAGAGGAACGAACCAGGATCTTCAAAAGACTTGCAGAGTGCAAGCTGAAAGCAGGAAGTAGCATCAATTCGCATGTTCTTCAGATTGAAGCGTACATAGGCGAATTGTACAAACTTGGTTATTCCATGAGTCAGGAGATGAGTGTTGACATTCTACTCGCTTTGCTGACAAATAAGTACGGTCTGTTCATTCAGGCGTATAGAAAGGAAGACCAGAAAAAGACCCTCATGGAAATGCGTCCATTGTTGACAAATAAGTACGATCTGTTCATTCACCCGACTTTTAAAACAAAAACACCCCTGAAAATTTTTCATTTTTAACAAAGGTTTCAGTACTTAAAACCATAAACAAGGGGTATATTTTTAATAAAAACGGGTACAAGTGTATCAAGGAGTATACATATATAATAACCTCCTTATAAGCCGGGCTGCTACTGACAGCATCTACAAGTCCACTTCTTGAGTCACGGACTTTATCCTTGCCCTTATCAGGGTATGTTAACCTGCAGGGACATTTAACAAACGGTATGAGCTACAAAGCTCAGTAAGTAATCGTATATGCAAATAACATGTATCAAATATATTCGTATATCTGTCTGGATATCGAATCCAAACTCATAACCTTACTGGCTGACCATATATCTCTTAGGATTTCACATCCTAATTCTGTAGCCTTACAGGCTACATCATTACAACCTGCAATTATCAAACCACATCAGTTATTTGCACAGATAATCATATCTATCGTTTCTGTCCCATGTTTCTTAGTCACAATGGACTGCATCATATGTCATGGCTATATAAGCCGCACCATGTCATTTTCAATATACAAGTCATACCCCAAAAGCTGCACCAGCTGGGCTCAATAACCCGGTATCATAGTCAAAAGACCACACCATTTGGACTTAAAGTCAAATATTTAAATCAATTATGGCTCACGAGTTTATCCCGCTTTTGCCTAGACTCACGGCTCCGTTCTTGTCATGTCATTGACTCACGGCTTATCCGGTATTGCCTTTTCAAAGGTTGACTCACAGCTCCGTTCTTGTCTATTGTAGACTCACGGCTTATCTGGTATTGTCGCATTGTTTATTCATTTACTGACTCACAGCTCCGTTCTTGTCTTTATCAGACTCACGGCTTATCTGGTATTGTCGTGTCATTACTTTTTATTATCATTATTGACTCACAGCTCCGTTCTTGCCATCGCAATGACTCACGGCTTATCTGATATTGTCATATTATTTCTGTTATTGACTCACAGCTCCGTTCTTGTCTATCGTAGACTCACGGCTTATCTGGTATTGTCTTTTTCATTAATTCTTTAAGTTGTCATTTTTGTCCCCCAAAGCAGTTTCAAATCTATAACAATTCAATCATCATATATCATATATGATATCAGTGAGATTACTCACCTGGATGCTAGCTGCATTTAATTCCCGGTTGTTTCTTGCCTTTGCGTGCACCACAACCATTTTGTCCCATACCTATTTATCCATTTCATATTAAATGATAATAGGTTAATAATCATTTCAATTGACTCTAATACATAAGAGTCCAATATTATGCAACTATAAACAATACCTAGATGATAAACTTTACATTTACCATCTTTTTATGAATTTTACTATTCACCGAGGCATTCGGATCGATCTACAGTGCCCCCGAGGGGTCGAAAACTCAATATAAAAATTTTCCCAAACTTTTCAGACCATAACGAGCCTACGGTTCAAGTTTGAGCTAAATCGGACAAGCCAAACAAAAGTTAGCGTTTTAAAGTCCTTGTCTGGTGGGCGCACCGCGCCAGGAGTGGGGCGCACTGCGCCTGGGCGCACCCTGCCAGGACCCTGGGCGCACCGCGCCCTGCGCCTGGGCAGACTCCTGATCAGTCGCGATTTGTGCACTGTAGCACGCAGTTTTGGCCCATTAAGTCCTTAATCCAGTTCTTAATCGTATGGGGTTTGTTCCTAGGCTAAAACCTTCTATTAAGACAAGGTTTTCAACCATTAAAACCCACTCAATCAATCAAGGAAGAATTAGGGTTCTTAGTTCCAAAAAACCCCCAAAACTTCAAATTCATCAATAATAGCAATCTACTTCCATTTTCTTGAATTAAGTCCATTTAGCATGACTTAATGGAAGTATTAAACCATTCAAACCACATAATCATAACTGAAATTTGCAGATTTCAGTTTCTATCAAACTCATTAAAAACTTCTTCAAGAACTTGACTAAAAAGGCAATCTACTTACCTTATTTGCTTGGAAATCACCATCTTCCAACAATTGATCCAAGTTCTTGCTTCAAGCTTCAATGATCTTCCAGAAATCGCACCCAAAAATCCTTCCCGTAAGCTGAAAAATGGACAGCCACAATAGGAGAGTCAACTCTCCTATTTATACTTCCAATATTTGCAAATTTAGTCCCTAAGTTCCATTTCTTGAACTTTTGGCACTAATATCAAGTTTTATCACAATAAACTTTCTTTTCTTATGCTTTTGTCACAAGCAAACAATATTTTTACATTATTGATCCTTCACTTGGTCAAATGACCAAATTACCCTTTTGTGGTAAAACGACCAATTTCAGTTTTTATAACATTTTAAGTCCAAAACTCAAAATATTATTTCAAACCAAATTCTTTTCTGTCCAAAAGACCAAATTACCCTTCTAAGGTAAAATGACCAATTTACCCTTTTTATTATATTTACATAAAAAGAGTGTCTTGGCGTTACAGTCGCATTTTGGTTTGTATGCAGAGAATCAAGAAGGCACGAGACTCTGGCGCATAGGAGCACTTTTGGATTGGATCTCCAGCTCGTGAAGTTTTGAAGTTTAGATAGATATTGGAATATTCTTATTAGTCTTTAGTTGCATTTCGACATTGTCTATTACATTGTTCAAGGATTTTGTTTTAATAAAATTGTCATTTTTCTTTTAACACCTGTTGTTTAAAATTGTCCTTGAAATGTTATATGAATGTGTTGAATGTATGAATGATGATCCGAAATGTTTTGAAATCAAGAATTGTGTCATTATTATTGTTAATACAAATGTTATAAGAATCAATTCAACCAAAGGTCCAGTTAGGCAGGACCTTGGAATCATTTGACTCAGAGTCACTTGATGAATTGACTTCTTAATGTGTCAAGAAATGAATCAACCAAAGGTCTAGTTGGACAGGACTTTGGAATCATCTGACTTAGAGTCATATGATGATTAAGTTCTTGACAAAGCACATGTGGCAAGAAATGAATCACCCAAAGATCCAGAGGATAGGATTTTGGAATCAGTTGACTTAGAGTCAACTGAAGATTGCAAGTCTTGAACAAAGTTAACAAAGTCATTAGTCTATATAGATATGTAAAAGACATAGAACACAATTGTTTGTACTTCACAATATTCATCATTCGGTATGATGAATATGACATTGCTTATCGGGATAAGCAATTGAATTGAAACCTTGAACAGTTCAAGGACTTCAAAGGAAGTACAAGTTCCATAGAACCTGAGCGATAACATAAACTGAGAAAAGGGTTTCACAGTTCATTCTCTTCCAAGAGCATTAATGGTTATAATGTGTCTTAGGGAAGATAATGGAGCATTGATCGAAACAGTTCGATAATCGATGTATGAGATACATTACCAATAAGTTTTCAATAAGTTGAATACTATACCAGTCAGTGCATATAAACCATATTCCGACCACATCCTAGACTAAGTAGGTCTTGCAGACACTGTCTGAAATGTAAAGCTGGGGTTATCCCACTCATACATAGAAAGTCCAGGGTCTTATAGCGTTCATCCGAACCTCATGACTAGCCTGAACATGATCAGCATTGTCGTTTCATTGGCTATCCCACTGTAACTCTAAAAGAATAGCTCTTTTAGAAAGAACTCATGTTCTAAGGAAACAGTGGGAGTTGGGACAGTCCTGAATGAGTTCAGGATTAGCCAAGTGAAAGGACCTTTAGTCATCACTAGGCTTGGAGCAGAAATCAGATTTCTGTTCTACAACTGACATAATCTTCTCTTGACCAGTAGAATTGATCACCATCATAAGTAGTTATGATTGGGGTGACACACTGATTGGTGGTAAAACACTATAGTTGGTACGGATTTACAATCCGACTACTTGGAAGCATTGGTGAGCCCGGTTGCTGCCAAACAAGAGGACCTCAGGGCGAGACACAATCTATGTGAAAATTTGATTGATTTTACACCTGGTCTAAAAACCAGTGGGAGTAACTGAATCATCAAAAGAAAGCAACATGGACAGATACATACCTTCAGAACATCTAGTTGAGTGAGACGATACTCAGAGTCAAGTAATTGATTCCGGGAGAAGTAATCTCAATAGAGGATGGAATCCGAAAGGATACTGTACGGTACATTGTGAATCATTAGTGGAGCGCGTGTGGATCACCGACACACTAGTAGGGACTCACAAAGAGAGTCCTGGTACAAAGGTAAATAGGCCCGAGATTTCCCCACAGGCATCTCGCAGAAAATGATATTCAGATTCTCAAAATATACCAAAGGATTAGATTTTGAGAAAGGGCTGAAAGACTTCCTTTAAAATGTCAGAATGGTTTGGATTCTCGAAATGTGCCATAAGTCCTAGATTTTGTGAATAGACTATAACCATGTCAAAGCTAGTGGGAGTCGCCGTTATCTACTATCTCCATACGTGGGATACATACTGTTTCTACGAAACGTCTCTTTTCATTACAAAGTGTAATGACTTGGTGTTAAGAGACGAATCGCTATGAAAGCCTTAATAGAAATACGACATTCTCAGGTGGTTGCAAATGTCTATGAGATATATCCAAACTCTGCCAAAATGATCTTGATGAGATTCAAGATGCATAGACCCAGGAAAATGTTTTTCTTATCATTGCAAAGTGTAATGACTTGGCATGAAAGAAATTAAGAAGGTGCAATATACTCACACAGTCATCTATTGGATAGATGAAATTGTCATCTTAGACCTAGTCATTGTAAGCATGATCTTGATGAGATTCAAGATGCATGAGAAGAGTCTCCGAAAGGAAATAGTTTTTTCGAAAATCATGACACAAGGATTATAAATAATCTTTGGATTCCGAAAAGGTTTGGAATAAGATTGGATCGGGTTCCACAAGCTCTCAGATCGATCAAAGTGTCATGAACATATCCTGATGACTTGATGCTTAAGGCATAGTAAGTTGGATTCAGGACATTGTCTGGCTAGGAATACTGAATGGATTGTTTGAACACAAGTGAGAATTCATTAGGAAATGATTGGGGTGATAGTGTTAATTTGAAAGATTTTCAAATTAGTAACATCAAGACATGATGGTTAAAGAATATCTATGGTATTCTGATGGAGCGCGTGTGGTTCACCGGCACATCATAGCACCTCGAAATAGTCTTAGGGTGCAGTCAAGTAGACTAAAGACCCCAGAACCATAGGAAGTCACAGTACACATTACCAGAATATAGTTATGAGAGAAATTGACAGGATAACATATTGAGATGCTATCGGATGAGCATCCGATTGGATCATCTGCAATAAAGTGTACAAGTATAAGATACTTTGGATACATAGAAAGAGTGTAAGGTTCGTAAAGACATAGATGTAAAAAATTAGAATTGAAAGTTTAAAAGAAATTTTTGAAACCGATAGTAGTTTATGACAAGACCAGACTTGGTGATTACCTTGTGGAGACTTGGTAATAAGCAGGAGTAGCTGCCAGTCAGATCTTTATGTTTCACTTTTGCATGTTTTACTTCCCGAATAATTTAATTATTCAGATAGGTCCACAGTCGCTCATACTTTGGGAAGTAAGTATTGAATCAAGACTGTCATGAATTGGTTTGTAGACTGTCTAAGGAGTTAGACATAGCAATAGGATTGCTACAACATTCATGAGTACTTAGAAATAGAGATTTGAGTATTGGATAAACCCACGCTCAATAGATTGCTTCATGGATTATATCACAAGCAATGTTGAGACGATAATATCTTATGATCTTGAAGTGGAGAGATATGAGTTATGATTTACAAGGAAGTTGTTCGTTGATAATACGAAAATGCATCGGTAACTCGATGTTATAAAACGTGTTGTTGTGAATAATTTGACTGGTAAAAGATATAATCATATGAGTCGAAGCTTATTCGTTCCTTGACCCTGATAGGAAACAGATATATGTAGGCCTCTCGATGATTTTGAAGTTGACTAAAGTGCTGGCCAGCCTGGACTAAATTGATGTGTTCAATTAGAAGTCCCAAAGTCATAAGCAGAATCGGAAATCAGGAAACAGAGTATCAGACAGAGATTGATCTCAATCCATGTCTCGTGTCTGAAAATATCTTGTTGGACGAAGGATCATATGATCACTTATCTTTGGACAGAACTGACTAGGTCAGAGTTCGGCAGCGGTTTCTAGGAAGCTACAGTTGCTAGTTAATTAGAGATTAAATCAGTAATTTTAGTCATAGACTTATCCAAGTGGGAGACTGTTGGATTAGGTGTCTAAGCCATGACTAATAATTAGTATTTATCTAATTAATAGTAGCATAGTCCATTTGGGTTGCCCTCATAGTTGGAGGAATGGCAGAAAGTCCGGTAGAGAGAAAGATTGATTTATTATATGATTAATAAATCAATAGAAATAAAATAAATGGTTTATTAATATATTTAAGTGATAATATATTAATTAGAAACTATAATAATTAATTAGAAATTTTTCTGGAATTAATTGGAATTAATTTGGCAGTTAAATTAATTAATTAAATGTGTAGGGACTAAAACTGTAATTATTCAATAGTTGAGTAAGTGACAGTTTGAGTGAGTGTGTGATTGGCGATTTTATATATATAAATATATATAATCGATTTATATATATAAGAGATAATTGTTTGAATTGATAAGATAAAAGGTTTATCTTGATTTGAATTCAAAAGGTTTATCTCTTAGGGTTTATCTGGCCATCCACTGGAGCCTATAAATAGGGAGGCTCATAACCCTACATTGACCACGATTTTGAGGCTCTCTTTGAAGGAATTTTCGGCCAACATTCCAAGCTAGGGTGTAACTGCATTTGAGGCAAGAGGTTTATGTTACTTTGCTTCCAAGATTCACAAAAGGTTGGTTAATTCTTAATCTCTTCTTTTAGTTTTTATTTTCTAGCCTTTTAGGATTTGTTATATGTTTAACTAGAAGAAAAACTTAGATCTAAATAGGTTGCATGTGAACTTAGGATTTTTAGTTCATAGTTGCAGTAAACCTTTCACTCTCATGTGGTCCTTCTGATTCAGCAAAAACGCAGCAAAGGTTGGGGAAGAAGGTGGAGAATGATAACCGCCGGCCACCATCATCCTCTCGCCACCACACTCGGCCGCCTTCATCATATTCCATCTCGTTCAGAAAAAAAATGCAGCAAACATCCACTTTTTGGTGTAGAAAAAACACAACAAAGGTAGGGAGTAATATGGAGAATGATAAACACCGGCCACCATCATCCTATCGCCACCACACTCAACCGCTCTCATCATCTTTATTCTTTTGGTGTGAATCGGTCAAAGTGAAAAAATACGCATTTTTTCCAGTGAAGAACTCATTCTGTTAAGAATGAGTAGAACTATTTCTGTAACAAAAACACATTCTTTTAAGAATGACTTAGCTGTTCCTTAAAGTATTGTTATTTTTATGTAAAATGCATTTCATTCTTTTCAAAATTGTTATATTTGTTGTCGATTCTTATTGTTGTGATGTAATTTTTCTAGTAATTTTGTCATAATTGAAATAATTCATTACATTCTTGTTGTTTTGATGTACATAATTTAGTTCATTCTTTTAAGAATGGTAAGAACTCATTCTGTTAAAAACTTATTGTGTTAAGAATGAGTTGTCTCTTAATTGCTTGATTTGATTGTAGTATTTTGTATCTTTGTATTCTTTTATGTCTTACCAGAATGAAACTTTACTTAGATGGAATTGTAATTTACCAAAATAAAAAATTTCAGTTTTTTCATTCTTACAAGAATGAATTCGGGTTTTATGTTTTTAAAATTTATTCAGATGTGAGAGGAAAGAGAGATACACATGTATCCCTAAAATCATGGACTTTCAGTTTTTTAGGTTAATAAGATGTCTTTTATGCCCTTTTAGCCGTTTTTTAATAATATAATTAATAATATTCTTTTTTATTTACAATCTTAACCTTTCAATCATAACTGCCCAGATTTCTAATCTGATGGTCAGAATTTGATTACACGGTTATACAATAACAATCATTCTTATTTTAACCAACCCTATTTAGATATTCCCTAAAAGAATACGTGAAGAGGATGGTTATGATTTGTTGATTCTTTTGGTAAGATTAGAGAGAGAATCTCAAATCTGCTCTGTAATTCAGCGATTAAGTATATTAACGCGACTTCAATTTCAAAATCACAGCACTAACTTCAAATCAACACCGATGATAAGGAATTCAGTCTACGATCTTCCAATTTTAAAATACGAACTCCAAAATAGAACCTCACCAATGACCGAAAATCAGAAATTGACTCTTATGCAATTGACGAACTTCAAAATTGGATTCACACGGTACCAGGATTTACTGCTCTGATACCAAATGTAATGAATCTGGATGAATTGAGTAGAAAATAGGGACGAATTGAAGGAAATGGAGCTCAATTATCGCTGAATGATTATACTGAACTATTACAGACCTCCTGCCATTCGAGAGGGCAGTTCTCTCCACCAACTAACCAATTGCAAAATGGTAAAAAGCTACCTAACTGACCTCTAACTGACTCTTTATAACTCCGACCAGAAAAGACAATAATACCCTTTTCAAAACCAAGGCCAGCAGACCTTTATTAAGACATCTAAAAGAAAGTCAAAGTCAACTAAGGTTTTTTTTCCTTGAGTAAGTAAATCTTAAGGGTGGTTTACCATTCATACCATTATCTCAAAGATAAATCTT
>JAKNSD010000044.1:0-56980 GCA_023525715.1 Cichorium intybus | reverse complement strand
AAACCGGTTTTTTCCCTAAACCGATTGGAATCGTTTTGGTGAAAAAAGGGACTGGTTTAGTTGATACAGTCGATTATAGCTGTTTTTGCTGTAAAAGAACCGTGTTATCTTTTAGGCATAGTATAAACTAGTGTTTTACCCGCTCGTTGGTCGGGTAACAACGATCGGGTAAAAATCAACATAACATCTTTCAATTCAGGGAATTATATTTCGGATATTTGGATTCTATACTAGTACTACTCAACATATTTGTAATGATCGAAGTTTATTCATTGATGTTCAGACAATCAATCATATCAGGGTCCGATTACCTAACAATATGCTTATTCTGGTACATCTCATGGGAAATGTTAAACTCATAAATGGTTTGTTTCTTAAGGATGTCTTGTATGTTTCTCAATTTGAGTTGAATTTGATTTCAATTTCATGCCTAAATAAGGAACAACTCATCATGGTTAAATTTTATCATGATCATGCTTTAATCCGACATAACAATCCCAAGAGAAAGATTGACAAGGGTAGAGTAATAGAAGGGCTATAAGTTCTTGATAAAGACTTTCCAACATTCAAAAGTGATAAAGTTTCTAGGATCAATACTGTATCTGTTCATCTTTTACATCAACGGTTTGGGCATCCATCCAATAAGAAGCTTAAGATCATTAGTGGTGATTCTTTTGTTGAAAAAGATTTTAATAATCATTGTCTATACTATTTGCCCTTTAGCTAAACAAAAATGTTTATTTCTTGACTCAATGAATCATATTGCTGAAAAGGTCTTTGATATAGTACACTGTGATACATGGGGACCCTATCATGTAGATTCTTATCAAGGTTATCGTTACTTTATGACCTTAGTTGATGATGTTCAAGATTTACATGGATTTATATGATCAAGCATAAATTAGAAGCACAAAGAATTATTACACAATTTTTCAAAATGATACTCAATCAATTTAACACTAGCATTAAGATCATTCGACCCGACAATGCTAAAGAGTTCAATCTTCAAGATTTTTTACTGAAAATAGTATACTGCCTTAGTTATCCTGTGTAGAACGACCACAAAAAAACTCTGTTGTTGAACGTAAACATCAACATTTGCTTAATGTTGCTCGTTCTTTGTATTTTCAGTCACATGTCCCAATTAAATATTGGTCTGAGTGTGTTCTTACTGTTGTGTTTCTAATCAATGGGACACCTTCTAAAGTTCTTAATGGCATGTCTCATATCAGAAGTTGTTTCAAAAACCTCCAGAGTTTAATCTTTTTCGATCATTGGCTGCTTAGCTTTTTGCTTCCACTCTTCAAGCTCATCGAACAAAGTTTCAACCACGTGCAAGAACTTGTGTTTTTGTTGGTTATCCTATTGTCATGAAAGCTTACAGACTCTTGGATCTTGTCACTAATGAAGTTTTTGTATCACATGATGCGATATTTCATGAAAATGTCTTTCCATTTGTCCACACCTTTGATAATTCCTTCATTAATCAAGTTATTCCTATCGCATCTGATGATCATTTCAAAAACAATGATAATCAGATTATTAATAAAAAATATTGTGATCAATTTTTTAATTCTAATGATCCTATTGATCCAATCTCCAATGAGAAATCCAATATTATTTCTGTTCGGCCAGTTCGTCAGAAATAAACCTTCTTACCTAAAGGATTATCATTGTAATCTTGCCAAAGGAGTTTCTTCAAAAACTTCATTATGTTCGTACCATTTATCTTAGATCATATGTTATGGTCAACTTTCTTCTAACTATCTGAATTATACATTAGCTATATCTACTCAAAGTGAACCCAAAAATTATGATGAAGCTAGTAAGTTTCCTGAATGGAAATATGCTATGCAGGAAGAATTTCTTACTCTGGAAATGAATAACACTTAGCAAGTTGTTCCTCTACCACAAAATAGTAAAGCCTTAGGCTGCATATGGGTTTATAAATCAAACGAAGGGTTGATTGTTCAATCAAACGTTACAAGGATCGTTTGGTTGTCGAAGGTTTTAATAAACAAGAAGGTATTGATTTTTTTAGATACATACACTACTAGAAAAATAGCTTTTAATGACATACGAATTATGACACACACTAATTTTATGACACACAAAAACGTATGTCATAAAAATAATGTCATCTTTAATAAAATTTGTAGGATTTACGACATATATTTATGTATGTCGTATTTTAACGTCATAAATGAATGAAAAAAAAAACACGCGTGATGCTTTTTTGTTTTTGTGTGTCATCTTAAAAAAAAACACTGTCGTTTTTTAATTTCCCGCTTCCAAGTCGATAAAAAGAGATTCCTCGTTCAATTTCCAGTTCATTTTCTCTCTACCCTATTTTTTCTTGGTCTCCCTCCCGACTTCATAGCCTATGCCTCCGCCTCCGGCTTCCTCCGCCTTTCTCAGCTTCTTTATTCGGTATGTGTGAAATCTGAGAACTGGAATGAAAGAGGGGATGGCTGGATTCGAGAGTGAGAAATGGATTGATCAGAGAGTCGGAAGGGACGATCTTGGTCCTTGCAGATCGCGATTCTAGGGTTTGGAGCAAAGAAATAGTAAAAAGGAAAGAAGAGATCGAGGAAGGGGTTGGTTCGCATAAACACACACTCGACTATGTGTGTGTCACCTGGCGTATGAATATGATGGAGAAAACGAGAGGGAATCAGGGAAGCAGAGACAGAGGTGGACGGGGCTGCAACCCTCGCTGCTGGTGCGAGTTTTCCGGCGAAATCGCCGCTGCCGGCACCGGTAGCAGCTGTTGGGTGGCCGGCGGTGCTAGGTGGTGGTGATGATGTCTTTTTGGTTCGACTCCAAGCTCAACACAGCCTTAATGTTGCTGACTTCTCGATTTTGGGGTATAACTGAAAGGTAATTCTTTGAGCCCTAGTTAAAATGAATTCTAAGAGTATGATTTTTTATTCCATTTCCAATAAGTTCTGATTTTGATTCGATATTTGGAGTTTACGGGAGTGTATGTCAATTTTCTCATTTCTTCGGTGCCAGTTTTGAGATTTCCACAGTTTTGGGTCGAATTAGTAATGCTCGATGGATGTGTGTTGATTCTAATGCTGATTTTCATTCCAATTCTTGGTGCTAGCTTTTGTTCTGCTAATATATTTCAGTTTTGTTGTTTTTTAAAATTTTGACACCATTTTGGTTGTGTTTCTGGAATTAATATGGTTTTGTTTATAGTTTGTGAAGATTTGGGTTTTAGATGCTACACCTGGAAAGTACGAGCAGGTAAAGATGGCCTATAAATGTGTGTATTACTTAAATCTTAACAATCTCGTTCTTAATAATTTAAAAGTGGTTATAAATTTATCTGTTATACGTTTAATTATTATTTTTAGTTGACTTCAGTAATGGGATGCCTTGGTGTTATCTGTTTTTGCATCAGAACAACAACTGCATACAAGGCAAGAGCTTAGTCATTGTTTATACCAGGTACACCAGTAACTAGCTGTTCACAATTTCAAATAAAAAATCATGTTTTCTGTTTAAACTTTTAATGTTCAAATTGTTTATATTTCTGTACTTGCAGCATGATTCAGTTTGTAGGGTGATTGCAAGATTAAAGAAAGAACTTGATGAGGCAAGGACAAATAATCAAATCCTGTTTTCTGTATTGACTTTTGTATCCATTTCACGTCTTCCCATTCTTGACTTATCTCCAAAACTAATCGCCTTTTGATGTTTTTATTTGACATATGTATGAATTAGCTTTGATCGTGGATCACTGGGAGGACCACTATAAAGACCATCAACATCACTCATCAAAACAAGAAGATCTGTCTTCAATTCCATTGCCAGCAAAGCTGCCAACCTGTCATTATCCCAGAAAATATCGGAGGAATCCTGAAAGACATAATTAAGTTTTTTTTTATAACTGTGATATGTATATCTAGTCATACAGAATTAAGTATTTTTTATAATTCTGATGTGTCAATGAATTGTATTTGTAATTTTGTACTAAAAGATATGTTATTTTATATTATTAGAAATTAAATTTAGTGTGTGATTTAATTTTAGTATTATAATCTATATATATATATATATATATATATAAAATTTATTTTAAAAAAATAATAAATTTACGACTTACAATGCGAGTCGTAAATGTATGTCATAAATTTATGACATACAAATGTATGTCATCTTTCATTTATGACAGGGCTTTCCTTGACATACATTTGCGTGTCATCTATAGCCTTTAATGACACGCATTGCGTGTCATTAAATGTCTTTTTTCTAGTAGTGATATTCACTGGTAGCTAAGTTAGTCACAGTTAAACTTCTTTTATCATTAGCTGCTCAACGATCTTGGTTGTTAATTCAATTAGACGTAAACAACGCTTTTCTGAATGGAGATTTGGAGGAATATGTTTACATGGAATGGCCCAAAGGTTGTCAAATTTATCGATCTAGTTCAAAGGATGTCAAATTAGCCTGTAAACTAAAGAAATCCTTATATGGATTACGACACCCATCTAAACAGTGGTGTGCCAGGTTCTCCACATTTTTGATCAATGAAGGGTATAATCAATCAATAGCAGATTATTCACTCTGTTATAAAGGTCAAGGATCCTCTTACATTGCTTTATTAGTATATGTAGACGACATTGTTATAACAGGAGCTTCTATGGATGGCATACAACACCTCAAAGCATCTTTAAGTAAACTGTTAAAACTACAGGATATATGAAATTTGAAACATTTTCTTTGTCTTGAGATTGCCAGATCTTCGAAAGTGATTGTTATTTCACAACGACAATATACACTTGATTTACTTGAAGATATTGGTTTTCTTGCTACAAAACCAGTACAATATCCTATGGATCCATCTTACAAATCTTCAAATCTCGATGGTGATACTTTTTCTGATCAGGGACAATATCGATGTAACGACCTAAATTTTCAACCAAATTTTTTTCTTCATTTTTAATATAAAAACATAAACATCTTTTTATTTAGAAAATCATGTCTAAATTTTTTGCATCAACAACCATAGAAAAATGTGTCCAAAACCATATAATAGAAACCATCATAAATGTCATAAGAAAGTGTCTCACGTATGCGATGCGTCACCATCAAACCTTGCCCTTCCCATTGTCTACTGAAGTACCTAAAAATATTTTCAAATCTACGAGTAAGCATAAAGCTTAGTGAGTTCCTCAAATACCATACATGCAACACATCTTCAACAACCAGTAATCGGGAAGCGACCCGATCTTACCCATGACACAACACCTATGGGCGCCCATGATACAACACATATGGGATCCCGGTATCAGCCTTACCCATTATACAACGCTCCCATGATACAACACCTATGGGATCAGGCCTCTATCCTACACATGATACAACACCTATGGGTGGACACGCATCAATACTGAGCTACCAAAACATAAACCCCACCACAATTATAAGAACAAATCAACAAACTGTAAAAAATCATACAAGCTGCCTAAGCATGCAACAATATACAGTAAGGCGAGGACACTCACTTGTCTCAAATACGTGTGGATAACTGCTAATATCCCAACCTAAGCTCGCCAAATTACCTAAATCTCAAATACACAACCATATCAAATAACAATCTCACACTCCCCACTAGTTTGACCACGAGGTATGACTAGCCCACCAAAGTCTATAATCAAAAGGTCAACACTCAACACACAACCAAAAGTCCACAACAGAGCCGGTAGCAGTGCTACCAAAATCTCGTAATGTCGCTATGGCAAGGTCGGGTTACGAGATCCCGCAAGAGGTAGCGGTTCAACCTACGAACAGTAGCAATGCTATCTCCGAACAACCCATTTTCCCTCTTAAGCACTTAATCGGTTCAGCCATCGGTCAAGACTTTTCAAAACTCGATCTTGGGACCAGAGACATGTCTAATCACATATTTAAATGGACATGCATGACCCATGCATGTCCTCAATCTAAACCCTAGATTCTAAACAATGATATCTTCATTAATCCTTTGCATGGCTTGAACAGGGGCCAATGTGACATAATCACGACTCAAGGACAAAAGAGAGGTGTCCAAGGTCGGGTTTCGGGGCCTGGAGTCCTTCAAACCCCCCCCCCCCCCCAACACACACACACACACACACACATCTCAAAACCAAAACACACCACAATTATCCAATACTCTAACCCAATCGTGAAACTCAAAATATGAGGGGATAGAAGTGCTTACCAAAGCTCTGAAACCACAAGAAAACCAACACAACCAATGGGTATAGCCTTTTCACACCCGAAGCTACTTCCTTCCTTCAAAGACCTTCCGGAGAAGCAAGAAAAAGTGAATAGAGAGAGATACAGCCGTCTAGTGTCACACAAGCACTCAGGAATTCGTAAAAGTGCAAACCCTAGAAGCTGGAGCCTTTAAATAGGTGCTAAAAACATAAACTTAGGGTTTTCATTCTGTGTCTTGTAGCTTCGCTACGAAGGTAAGGTAGTGACGCTACTGCCACTCAACCTGCGTACACGTTTTTGCAATAAATAGTGTCAGTACTCCTAGGTGGTAGTGATAGTGACATTTTATTACTTCTTTTATAGTTTATTTTAGCATTGTTACCTTTGTTTTTATTTAGTTTGAATATATTATTTTGTTATTTCTGTTTTTTAGTTATTTCGGATACTTTCATGGTTTTATGTTTAATTCATAGGAATTACGGATGCGGAGCAGAACGAATCGGATAACGAGCGAGTAAAGCGAGCTAAAAGTGACTAATTGGACGCGACGTATGGGCTAATAGAAGATAAGCTTTGGATATTTGATGGATCATTATCAATGGGCTAGAGCTGAAATTTGGGCTAGACAGTCGTGGGCTCGATGTGGACTTAACTTGGACTTGGCCTGATCATGGCTTAAATGGAAGCAGCCCAAAAGAGAATACATGTGCGACTGAGTACTTCAAGAGACCAAGTGACGTCGGTATTCCATGCAAAAACACATGTGCGCCCAAGCAAACTCATGCAAGAAAACCAAGTGTGCGGTCGAAATCAATATAAGGAGATAATACATGTGCGATCGAGCAATAACAATTTGGAGCAAAAACCAAAGTGTGCTGGCCGCACACTTTTGTGAGCAAATTTTGCTCTGCCCGCACACTAATTCAAATCTCAATCAGAAGGTCTGTTCTTTTCGTTTCATTTTTGTGCGGCCAGTTCATTTTCGTGAAGGAATTTTTATGCGGCCGAGTAAAAAGAAGTAAAGGGCAACTTTGTAATTTTTCCAAGTTCTTTAACATAGGGTTTTACCCTCATTCGAAAGGAGCTTCTTCTTTTTTTTACACAGACAACGGCGGAAGAGTTTTTGAAAGAGGTTTTTGGAGCTTGGGAGAAATCTTGTCTTTGGAGATTAAATCAAGTCTTTAACTTGGATTTTTATGCTTGGTATTTCTTCCCTTTGTTCCTACTTGATTATGTGTAACTAAAACTCTACGTAGTTAGTGTTGGGTGAAATCTCTTGGATGATTGTCTAGATTGAATGGTTCTTGAATCTTTGTTAAATTCATGATTGAAACTTTGTTCTAATTATCATATTGTTAGATGCTTTGATTTCATGAGTCCAAGTATTTAATGATTATTGTTATTTGTTTTTAAGATTACGTAATCGATTTTAGAAATAAATTAGTAACAAATGATTTTTATGGGTGCTTATTATCTCATTTCAAAATCATGGAGTTTTAATCTTTAAGGTAGAAGTTAAGCTTTTAGCTTCCTTTAAATTTGGTGATTCTTAAAGTATAATGCTATTCAATTTATTTAAACCAAATGCTTATTTGATTTATGACTTTGATTAAGAAGGATGTCATAGAGCTTTCTTGATATCCATACAAACTAAGAAGAATCGAGATAACTCTAGCTTTAGAGTTGTTATAGCCATTTTGATTTGAGCAAAGATATTGCACCTAGAACCATAATGATAAACTAGTTAATTGATTCAAGAGATGGAACCCAATGCTAACTCACTTTCTCCCAATTTATCAAATTACCATTTTCGCAAATAGCAACCTACTTCACTATTTCTCTCTTTTTAGTATTTATAGTTCAAAACCTTCAAAACCCCCATTATTTACTTTATTTTGTTTTATATATTACCTTTTTGAATTGATCGCATAGTTTTACAAATTGAACCAATCTCCGTGGATACGATCCCTTTACCGCTATGTGCAATTTTGTGTATTAGAAATAGGGTTTATTTTTGTTGGCCTCGACAACCACCAAATTTTGGCGCCGTTGCCGGGGATTGGTACTTTTAATCAGTTTGTTTTTCTATGCCCAGATCCCTTCGAACAGGTATATTAGAGTTCAATCCGAAAATCGAAAAAGAAGCAAGACGCTTGAGAAAGGAAACGAGGCTTCGAAGAGGTCAAAGTTCCGGTGCCACCGTGGCGTTGGGAAACCAATCCGATTCTTCGAGTGGGACGGATATTGAGACCAAGTCAAGCCCCGATACCCGACAAGAAATTCCCGAAACACCTCCCGAAATTGACCCAAACACAACCGATACACATCCCATCAACATTGAACAACCCAATCCTATAAACCCACCTCAAATGGAAGAAAACCGTAATCCCGAAAGAACCTTGAGACAAATGATGGAAACAGGTGTCACTCAAACTCCCATTGGCATCCAATATTCGAATCTTGAACCCGGAATGGAATTGAAGTCCGGTTCAGTCCATCATCTTCCTACCTATCACGGGTTGGAAAATGAAAATCCTCACAAGCATTTGAAGATGTTCCATATAATTTGCTCGAGCATGAAACCGCAAGGTGCTACCGATGATCAAATCAAGTTAAGGGCATTCCCCTTTTCGTTAGCGGATCGAGCAAAAGATTGGTTATTTTGCCTTCCACCGGGATCGGTAAACACATGGCCCCAAATGGCGAGAGCGTTTCTAGACAAGTTTTTGAAAGGTTTTCCGCAACCATGAACTAAATAACCTAAGTTCACATGCAACCTAGAAAAGATCTATGTTTTCTTTCTTTGAACATGTAACTAATTCCTAAAGGCCAAACAAAAATTAACTAAAAGAATAAATCAGAAAAACTAACCTTTAATTTTAATCTTGAAGCTAAGCAGCACAAGTGTCCTGCCTCAAATGAGATCACACCCAGGGAGCCAGAGGGAGGTCACGAAAATTCCAAAGAGAAAATAGAATTGAGCCCCTGATAATGAGGTCTAGGGCTCCCTATTTATAGGGAACCAAAGGGTAAAGCTAAAAACCCTAGCCGCAGCCCATTTTCCGGATTATCTGTACGCGCGCCGCGGCCAGATCGTTTGCGCGCCGCGTGCCGCAATTCAACTATTGAATTCGTACGAATATGTACGCGCGTCGCGGCCTTTACATTGGCGCGCCGCGTGTGACATCCGCCTAAAATGGATTCGGGTCAACCCAACCCAATTGGAAATTTAATAAACCCTACTCAAGATTACTTGACGCTAATAGGATCAAAACCCATACAATACGATATAAATTGACGTTAATAGCAATATAACATAGTATAACATTATAACTATAAGCAAATTAAATTATGATACCATATTAAAATAAAATCAAAGTATGATGCTCTAATTAAATTAAAAGAATCAAACTTGAATGCTATAATTAAACTTCAAATCAAAGTAGATTGTTATAATCAAATAATAACCTATTTTTTTATAAAACTCTATTTTTATAAACTCTACATTAAATTTTATAAAATTCTTATATTAATTAGTGTATTACATAGAGATGCTTGTGCTAGTGAGAAATTATGAAGACCACCAAAAGCCAAAAGTTATTCCCATGGTCTCCCACTCACACCTCCCATCATCTTTCCTTTCATTTTTCTCCCAACACATTATTCTCATCACCACTCAAACCCTCTCTATTCTTTCTCTCACTATCTATCTCGAAATTCTTCCAAGAAATATCAATTTTCCATCCAAGAACAATCCTCATACTCAAATCTCCATCCCTCTTGAAGCATTCATCAAGGTATGTTGTTAAAAGTTTCAAATTCATTAATGAAACAAATTAAATCCACCAAAATATCTAAAACTCATTTTATATATAAACCTGATTTTTCTCAGAATCCCATCAATAAAATAAGAAGTTCAGGAAATTTTCAGAAAATAACTTATTTTTATTGAATTACTATAATTATTGCAATATAATAGGGCAATAATTCACATAAAATACTTTTTACAGTCAATAAATTCTGGAAAAATTCTGTAATGACCCATATATTGATTAAAGTGGATTTATGAAGTTTCATTCATTTATATTACTGTTGTATGCTTATTGTGTATTTTATTTTGTTATAGATAAATAAATAGCAAAATATAGTTATTTAGGTCCAAAATTAGATGTTATATTTTTCGCACCTTATTAACATTATAAAGACTCTATGACAAAATTTACATAATTTTTTAAGAATGTTTGCTTAATTGTCCTGATTTAATGATTGTTTAATGGTTTAAATTGATAATAAATACCTACACATGTCCAAAAATTATAAAACCTTATCAGAATGTCACATATAACATAATAATCATAAATAAAAAGTTTTATGAATTTCCCTTAATCGTTTTGCTATTATTTATGATTTTAATGATTAATTAATAATGAAACATATAAAAAATACTTCCCATAGTCAAAAATGTCCAAAACCCTTACAATAGGCTCTATATAATGTTAGAAAATTATGGTTAATTTCCCAGAATTGTTGAGGTTCATCTATTATTTTTCCTAGATTTTGTTGTTGTTTAATCATTAAAGTATTAAATAAATACTAAAACAGTTCAGAAAAATATGAAAATTTTACAGTAATTACTATTTTATGAATTAATGATTTACTAATAATTTCAGAAATTTTCAATACTGTATACTATTTAAAACCATTTTCCTAAGTATTTAAGCATGTAAAAATGCATTTTAATGATTATTCAATATAAATAATTGTTAAAATCTGTAAATACTTATGATTGGTCAAGTTATTATTTTAATAAGAAATTATTAAAATCTTTCCTAAATTGAAAATATAAATTAATTATGCAAAATAATTAATTCAATTTAAAATTCATTTAACAAATAAATACCTTAATATTCAAATCAAAATGGATTATTGTTAATTCATCTAATATAAGAATATGTGTCTAATTATTTTTATTAATATTCCATTCCCGTTTAGCAGTTCCTAAACCAAAACTATTAATTATATTAGGTTCTACGACATTTTGACCCGGGCCGTCTATCGTACGACACGCGTATTCCGTTTGGACTAAAGTGAGTAATCTACCCCATATTTTATAATTTTCAATACTTTTGGGGTGTATCATGTGGTTTTAATATGTTCCAACTTCATTTTATTATTTTTTCACCATTGAGACATTGTTGGGACATTTATATGTGAATCATTATGTGTATAATTATTGTTTGTTTACGCTACATGTACTTGTAGTGCATTACCATTCTTAGTCTAATCTCCATGACTATGCCCGTATTCTTGAGGTACGTTATGGACAATAATAGCGCTATTGGGTTGACCACCCCGCCTTGGGACGCTAAGGTGATTGATTGCACGTGGTTGAGTGTGTATGATGATTAGATGCTCCATCATATATATATACATATATGTATATATAGGGTGAGGACTTATTGTTGTTGTTATCATTTGTTAATCAATTTTTGATTTATAAATTGTTATCTCAATAACACTTGCTTGTCAACTTCAAAAGAAAACAAATTTCAAATTATTCAAACTCACAATTTTCTTTAATAAAACTAGATTACTCACAAACTCTCGTAGTTGACCTGTTTTAACCCATGATGCAGATTTGAAGAATGAAGTTGATGAAAAGTAGGGTTTACCTTAAAAACCCACAAGACTATTTAAATTTGATGTAATAAATGTTATTGTATTTTGATTTGTATTTGTATGTTGTGGATCTTGTTTGCATACTTAGTACTTAATTGAATCTAATCATATTATAACATAGTTGTCATGAGACTTTGAACAATATATCACGCCTTGATCGATTCCGCCAAGGATCGGGGTGTGACAGATTGGTATCAGAGCCCTTGACTATAGGGAATTAGGTTAATTGCCTTGACCTAGTCTATAGCCTCTAGGGTCCTCTCGTATGCTAGTTTATAAAATGCACACACAACTGCATGCAACTCGCACTTAGAAAATCCTAGGAATACCTTTGTGTGCTAATTGCTCCCTCATGTGCTTACGTATTATTCCCGACACTTATATGTGTACATACACTTGTGAATTTTCTCCTCTTTCTCTTAAAATCACACACATACTCAAATGGTTTCAAAATAAAATTTTATATACAGATATATTCCTTAGAGCTCATAGGAAATTAAAAGTCATCCACTCTAGTTGGGTAGGATCAAAGTAATGGACGCGTAGTAACTGGAAGGGGGAGGTGCCGGTAGCCTGAAAGTCCTGACTAGGTAAGCATTCGTATACATCCCAATCAACCGAGGGACCAGTTTGCTTACCTGGGGACCAAAGGCGAGAGTTCCCAAACCTATAGGCCAAAGCGCGTTATTCACATTACTTTTGAGCCATCAAAATACCCGACCTTATCAAACGTATCCGAAAGGATACACTCCAAAATGGCCAACTCATTGGACTATTAAGTTCTCTAATGGGTCTTGAAGTGGGAAAAACATGTGAAAACTTAGTATTGTGGGGGCCCACGCAATTGCTACATGCTTCACATTTAGTACCCATGGAAAGCCCAAAAGGTGCCCAACACTCCTAACCATGGCCCAACAAGTGTTTTACAATCATTTTACCCAACAATGTCTGCAAACTTAATTTCCATAATCAATTTACAAAAAACTCACAAGTCCATATGCGTGTTTCTCATAGATGGCATTACGACCCCCATACGCTGCTCGCAGCAACCGAAGGCTAGCCGCCCTTATCGCTAAGGAGGTAGCAAACGTCATCCCAACAATTGCAACCCAACTTCAAGCTCTTCAGCCGCAAGCTCCAGCAACCACTCCTCGTTGCTCGTTTAAGCACTTTCGTAACTGCAATCCGCCTTACTTCAAAGGCATCGATGGTGCCACCGCACTCCTTACATGGATCGAAGAAATGGAGAGTACTTTCATCCATAGCGAGTGTCCTGAGGACCTGATGGTCCGTCACGCCATAGGGTGCCTCCAAGGTCATGCTCTCACCTGGTGGAAGTTGGAACCTAGAAAAACAGTCAAAAGGAGAGGCTGTTGCCTTGGGAATGACCTGGTCAACACTAAAGGAACGCATGATGGAGAAGTTCTGCCCTGACAGCGAATTGCAAATCTCGAGGAGGAATTCTGGAATCTGAAACAGGTGGGAGGCGACAACGCGACCTACACAAATAGATTCCATGATCTCTCAAGACTCCTACCTCACATGGTTCAACCTATGAAAACTGCAATACGCCGCTACATCAAAGGGTTACCGTGCCAGATCCGTGATTCGGTGACCAGCAGCAGGCCATCTACCCTGGAATCCGCTATTGAAATAGCAGGTCAACTCAATGAGGACAATGTGAACGATGGTGTCCTCCCACGCAAGGGTTTAAAGATGTCTACTGAAAAGCCGACCCTTGAGACTCCCCTAATTGTCAAGTCTGAGTCCTCACACCGACACGACAAAAAGAAGCGGAAAAGCCATCACTACAACCATGCTGTTATTACCCCTGCCACTCCTATCTCCCAAGTCACCCCACAAGCCCAACCAAACAAAAAGCCGTATACTGGACCTCACCCCCTCTGTAACCACTGTAACTATCACCATATGACCACCAGCCCGTGTCGCCTTTGTACGACTTGTGGTCGCTATGGCCACTTGGCAGACACATGCCGTGCACCAAAAACTCAGCGACCATTTGCTCTACCGTCAAATCAGCAAACACAAACCCGGTATCCAACTGGAACATGCTTCAACTGCGGTGACCCCACCCATTTCAGAAACGCGTGTCCTAGGCTTGTCAATATCATTAACACTCAAGCCCAGGCAAATCCAACAATGCATGTTCCAGCTCCCAAAGGCCGAGCATTTGTCATTACCGCAACCCAAGCACAGACCGATAACAAGGTCGTAAATGGTACGTTTCTCATAAATGACTGCTACGCATCAGTACTTTTTGATTCAGGTGCCGATAAAAGTTTTGTGTCTTTGGAATTTGAACCCATACTTCACACACCTCGCACGATTCTTGATGAAAACTTTACCGTAGAAGTCGCCAATGGAAAATACATTTCACTCAATGCAGTCATCCAAGATTGCACTTTCGATTTTTGCGGTCATAAATTTTCTGTCAATTTAGTTCCTATGGAACTTGGTAGCTTCGACATCATCGTGGGAATGGATTGGCTATCCCAAAACCATGCTGAAATAGTATGTTACGAGAAGTTTATTCGTATTCCTCTTGCCGACGGTCAAAGTCTTCGTATTTATGGCGAGACTCATTCAAAAAAGCTTAGTCTTATGTCATGTACTCAAGCTCGATCATATCTACGTAAAGAATACATGGCTTTCTTAGCCCATGTGATGGAAGCAAAGGTCGAAAAAAAAGATCGAAGATATTCCGATTGTACGAGACTTTCCCGACATCTTTCCCGATGACGTATCTGGACTCCCACCAGTACGTGAGCTAGAGTTCCGCATCGATCTCGTTCCTGAGGCTGCTCCTATAGCCAAGTCTCCATATCGGTTGGCTCCAACCGAGATGCAAGAATTGGCAAGTCAGCTCCAAGAATTAACCGATAAGGGATTTATCCGCCCTAGTACTTCACCCTGGGGAGCCCCGGTTCTCTTCATTAAAAAGAAAGATGGTTCGTTTCGTATGTGTATCGATTATCGGGAGTTAAATAAATTGACCATCAAGAACCGATATCCGTTACCTCGGATCGACGACCTTTTTGATCAGCTTCAAGGAGCTTCATGCTTCTCAAAAATCGACCTCTGCTCGGGTTATCACCAACTTCGAGTACGGGAAGAAGACATCCCTAAAACCGCTTTCTGAACCCGCTATGGTCATTACGAGTTCACCGTTATGCCTTTTGGCCTAACGAATGCCCCTGCCGCATTCATGGACTTGATGAATCGAGTATTTAAACCTTATCTCGACCGTTTTGTTATCGTCTTTATTGATGACATCCTCATTTACTCCAAGACAAAGGCAGACCATGAAAGACACCTTCGTCTAACTCTCCAAACATTGCAAGGAAATCAGCTCTATGCCAAATTTTCGAAATGCGAGTTTTGGTTAAATGAGGTACAATTCCTCGGTCATATTGTAAGTGACAAGGGTATTTTAGTCGACCCCTCAAAAGTTGAAGCAGTCAAGAATTGGAAAGCCCCACGTACCCCCAAGGAAATTCGGTCCTTCCTCGGTTTAGCCGGCTATTACCGGCGTTTCATTTCAAATTTCTCAAAGATCGCTTTACCGCTTACTTCTCTCACTTGCAAGGGTACGCTATTTGATTGGGGACCCAAGCAGGAAGACGTTTTCCAAATCCTTAAACAAAGGTTGTGTGACGCTCCGATTCTTACACTCCCTGAAGGATCCGAAGATTTTGTGGTATATTGCGATGCCTCCAATCTCGGTCTAGGTTGTGTTTTGATGAAAAGGGGAAAGGTTATAGCTTACGCATCGCGACAACTCAAAATCCACGAAAGGAATTATACGACTCATGATTTGGAGCTCGGTGCCGTGGTTTTCGCTCTTAAAATTTGGAGGCATTACCTTTACGGCACTAAATGCGTAATTTTCACCGACCATAAGAGCTTGCAACATATTCTTAATCAAAAGGAACTCAATATGAGGCAAACACGATGGGTCGAACTCCTAAATGATTACGAGTGTGAAATACGCTATCATCCGGGCAAGGCGAACGTCGTAGCCGACGCGTTAAGCCGAAAAGAACATGCCAAAGCATTTCATTTAATATGTTCTCCTATCTTTTCCAATCTCAGCGACCGAATTCGAGGAGCCCAACACTCGGCAATTACCGAAAATGACATGCCCACGGGAATTGATGGGGAGTTGGAATCTAAATCTGATGGTATTTTCTATTATCAATATCGCATCTGGATCCCAGATCGCGACAATCTTCATACATTCCTGATGGAAGAAATCCATAAAACTCGATATTCCATTCATCCGGGCGCTGACAAGATGTATCATGGCTTGAGAACCAATTATTGGTGGTCGGGAATGAAAAAGGATATTTCTTTATTCGTAGCCAAATGTCTTACATGTTCCAGGGTCAAAGCAGAACATCAACGACCCTCTGGACTATTGGTCCAACCGGTAATCCCCGAGTGGAAATGGGAAGCGATCACCATGGATTTCGTAACCAAACTTCCCCGTACCACAAAGGGACATGACAGCATTTGGTTAATCGTTGACCGTTTGACTAAATCTGCTCACTTCCTTCCCATCCGTGAACATTTCAAGGTCGAACAACTTGCTCGGATTTACATCGACGAGATAGTTAGTCGGCATGGCATCCCTCTCAACATCATTTCAGATCGTGATGGGAGATTTCTCTCTCGGTTCTGGCAATCACTTCAAGAAGCCATGGGAACCCGCCTCGATCTCAGTACCGCCTATCATCCTCAGACCGATGGTCAATCTGAGAGGACAATTCAAACACTCGAAGATATGTTGAGGGCGTGTGTCTTAGATTTCGGAGGAAACTAGGACTCTCATTTACCGTTGGTGGAATTCTCCTATAATAACAGTTATCATTCTAGCATCGGGATGCCACCATTTGAGGCATTGTATGGCCGTAAATGCCGATCTCCTATTTGCTGGCATGAAATTGGCGAGTCCCACGTAATTCGCGCAACAGTGGATTCTCTAATCGTTGGTCCTGAGCTTATCCAGGAAACAACCGACAAAATCACTCAGATTCGCAATAACCTTCTCACAGCTCGTAGCCGACAAAAGAGTTACGCCGACAAGCGACGCAAACCGCTTGAATTTACCGTGGGTGACATGGTCATGTTAAAAGTGTCCCCATGGAAAGGTGTGGTTCGATTTGGACGCAAGGGTAAATTGGCACCCCGCTACGTAGGGCCGTTTAAGATCCTGAAAAGGATCGGACCAGTAGCCTACGAGTTGGATCTACCAACAGAACTTAATAAAGTTCACCCAGTATTTCATATAGCCAACCTCAAGAAGTGTTTAGCAGACGAGAACCTTCATGTTCCTCTCGAGGATATCCAAATCGATGAGACAATGCAATTTATCGAGAAACCCTTGGAAATTGCCGACCGAAAAGAAAAGCAACTCAAAAGAAGTCGCATTCCCCTGGTCAAGGTCAGGTGGCAGTCAGCACGTGGACCCGAGTGTATATGGGAGCGTGAGGATCAAATACGTACCAAATACCCGCAGCTTTTCTCTTAAGGTGCTTTCTTCTTAAATTTCGGGACGAAATTTACTAAAGTAGGGGAGA
The DNA here is from genome assembly GCA_023525715.1 of Cichorium intybus. Lineage (NCBI taxonomy): Eukaryota > Viridiplantae > Streptophyta > Magnoliopsida > Asterales > Asteraceae > Cichorium > Cichorium intybus. The sequence continues at coordinate 39,488 of JAKNSD010000044.1, read as the reverse complement.
CTGTGACATCCGCCTAAAATGGATTCGGGTCAACCCAACCCAATTGGAAATTTAATAAACCCTACTCAAGATTACTTGACGGCTGACGCTAATAGGATCAAAACCCATACAATACGATATAAATTGACGTTAATAGCAATATAACATAGTATAACATTATAACTATAATCAAATTAAATTATGATACCATATTAAAATAAAATCAAAGTATGATGCTCTAATTAAATTAAAAGAATCAAACTTGAATGCTATAATTAAACTTCAAATCAAAGTAGATTGTTATAATCAAATAATAACCTATTTTTTTATAAAACTCTATTTTTATAAACTCTACATTAAATTTTATAAAATTCTTATATTAATTAGTGTATTACATAGAGATGCTTGTGCTAGTGAGAAATTATGAAGACCACCAAAAGCCAAAAGTTATTCCCATGGTCTCCCACTCACACCTCCCATCATCTTTCCTTTCATTTTTCTCCCAACACATTATTCTCATCACCACTCAAACCCTCTCTATTCTTTCTCTCACTCTCAATCTCGAAATTCTTCCAAGAAATATCAATTTTCCAGCCAAAAACAATCCCTCATACTCAAATCTCCATCTCTCTTGAAGCATTCATCAAGGTATGTTGTTAAAAGTTTCAAATTCATTAATGAAACAAATTAAATCCACCAAAATATCTAAAACTCATTTTATATATAAACCTGATTTTTCTCAGAATCCCATCAATAAAATAAGAAGTTCTGGAAATTTTCAGAAAATAACTTATTTTTATTGAATTACTATAATTATTGCAATATAATAGGGCAATAATTCACATAAAATACTTTTTAATGTCAATAAATTCTGGAAAAATTCTGTAATGACCAATATATTGATTAAAGTGGATTTATGAAGTTTCATTCATTTATATTACTGTTGTATGCTTATTGTGTATTTTATTTTGTTATAGATAAATAAATAGCAAAATATAGTTATTTAGGTCCAAAATTAGATGTTATATTTTTCGCACCTTACTAACATTATAAAGACTCCATGACAAAATTTACATAATTTTTTAAGAATGTTTGCTTAATTGTCCTGATTTAATGATTTTTTAATGGTTTAAATTGATAATAAATACCTACACATGTACAAAAATTATAAAACCTTATCAAAATGTCACATATAACATAATAATCATAAATAAAAAGTTTGATGAATTTCCCTTAATCGTTTTGCTATTATTTATGATTTTAATGATTAATTAATAATAAAACATATAAAAAATACTTCCCATAGTCAAAAATGTCCAAAACCCTTATAATAGGCTCTATATAATGTTAGAAAATTATGGTTAATTTCCCAGAATTGTTGAGGTTAATCTATTATTTTTCCTAGATTTTGTTGTTGTTTAATCATTAAAGTATTAAATAAATACTAAAACAGTTCAGAAAAATATGAAAATTTTACAGTAATTACTATTTTATGAATTAATGAGTTACTAATATTTTCAGAAATTTTCAATACTGTATACTATTTAAAACCATTTTCCTAAGTATTTAAGCATGTAAAAATGCATTTTAATGATTATTCAATATAAATAATTGTTAAAATCTGTAAATACTTATGATTGGTCAAATTATTATTTTAATAAGAAATTATTAAAATATTTCCTAAATTGAAAATATAAATTAATTATGCAAAATAATTAATTCAATTTAAAATTCATTTAACAAATAAATACATTAATATTCAAATCAAAATGGATTATTGTTAATTCATCTAATATAAGAATATGTGTCTAATTATTTTTATTAATATTCCATTCCCGTTTAGCAGTTCCTAAACCAAAACTATTAATTATATTAGGTTCTACGACATTTTGACCCGGGCCGTCTATCGTACGACACGCGTATTTTGTTTGGACTAAAGTGAGTAATCTACCCTGAAACGACCGAAAATTTATAAGATAAAAATATGTAAACAAATATGTGTGTAATATAAGTTTTATATGTAATATTATGAGAAATTATGGTCGAAGGGGTAAAACGGTCTTTCGACAGTTATAAGACCATTATGTAAAACCATATGTATATGTGAGATAATAAAATAAACAATAAGAGTTTATGCGAAATTTAGACTTTTTACCGCGTGAATAGTGAATTTTGACCAAAAAGGGTAAATTGGTCATTTGACCAAATGCAGAAATTATTATAAAAATTTATTATATTTTAGGACTAAAAATGTAAAAGAAATGATTCCATGGAAAGATAGTTAGTTTTGGTGGCCAAAATTCAAGAAAGTTAACTTTAGGGACCAAAACTGAAAATATAGAAAATATAAAAATGAGAAAATATCTCATAAACCTTCATAAAATCAGAAACATCCTCTGGAGAGTTCTTGAGCTACGGGTCTTGATAGTCCAAGAGAAATTGAAGCAAGGAATTGAAGAGGAACAATTGGAATTAGTGATTCCAACCTTCCAAGGTAAGAAATCAAAGCTTTAGTTTAAATTCTTGATGGTTGTTCTTAGAGAAACTGAAATTATGTAATTTCAGTAATGAAACACGAAGCTAAGAGGTTTAACACTTCCATTAAACCATGTTATAAGTACTTAATCAAATAATATGGAAGTAGGATGCTATTTTTCAAGAATTGGAATTTTGATCAAGAACCCTAGATTTTGAGTTCTTGTGATTAATCCGATTTTAATGGTGTAAAACTTGAAGAAATTGAAGAGTTTTAGTCTTGGGATAAACCCCTATTGATTAAGTGGAGTATGCAGCACTTAGTAGGAGAAATTGGGAAATTGTAGCATAAAATCGGGGAAAATCTGGGCTTCTGCTCGATAGGCGCGGTGCGCCCTCACTAGGCGCGGCGCGCCCTACGCCAGGCTGCAAATGCAGTTTCAATTCAAGAGTCCCCTGTCAAGTGATATCCATTTTTAAGAAATGGATCAAAACTTATCCAATTGACCTCAAATTTTAAACATAGGTCTAATATGGTCCAAAACTTTATAAAAATTTATCGGAATTAAAATACGACCCTCCGAGGGTACTGTAGTAAAATACGTATAAAATACAATTTATCTAAAGTTGAGTTTTACCCTTGCTTTGACTATTTATGGCATAATAAAGACTCTAACATGTTATAGAGTCAATTAAAAGATAATTAATGTATCATATACTATATATAGGTGCAAGTCAAATAATCGGACACCGAAAGGGTAAAGAACCGAGGAACGTCTAAACGATATTTCAAGAATTATTTGGTGAGTACATGTAGCATTTTACCCATTTTGGGATACATGGCAAGTAAGTAAGTATTTTTCAGATTTCATATATTATTTTTGTATGTGAAAAATATTTGCAAAAATGGTCCTTTTTCTAGTTTAAATAGAAAGTTAACTGCTATATTTGAAAGTATGATTCTTGACGATAGCCTAAATTATGATAGAGATATGTGTGATTCAAAAGCTTGGCATTTAGCCATTTCTTGTGCAAGTAATGTTTTGGTTTCAAAAGAATATTTTTATGTTTGACTGGTATTGTAGCTAGCATTGTTAGTAAGGGAACTATGTTCCAACCTACCCGGGTTAGGTAAGGAGTCTACTGGGGACAACCCCTTCGCGAAGTAGACTGCCTCAGCAATTCTACCATTAGTATTGATCCGTTCTTTCTAATTGTAGAGACTTGGGGTATCACTTATAGTGATTAATGCCCTAAGTATAAAAATCCCAGCAAGTTTATAAAACCAGTCAAAGAAAGTATAAAAGATGTTATTTTTGCAAAGTTTAATATATGATGCTTTCGAAAAATGGAAAAGTATAATATGTGTATATTATGTAGTTTTGACAAAGACTTATGTTACGAAAGTTTATAAAAGTTAGTAAAAGAAATTTTAAAGTTTGAGTCTAAAACTCATGTAACTCACGAGACAATTTGTCTTACGTATTTTATTTTTATGCCATGTATTCCAGGTTCAGGTATAAAGCTGTGAGATAGTTTGAAGTTGCTAAATAAGCACTAAGTGCAAAGGAGTGGAGCTGGATACAGCTTCCATGTTTGGTATTGGTTGAATCCGTTTCTCTTAAGCTTATGGTTTGATATGTAATTGTAACTGCCCTTTTTGATTGTATTAAACAAATAACATGGTTTTTGTTAAACCATACTTTGTAAAAATACGTTTTTATGTATTAAAAATGGTTTGAAAAGTTGGGGCGTTACAAGTTGGTATCAGAGCCATAGTTTAAGCGAATTAGGATTGGGTCATTCCACTCCTAGGCTTAGACTAGTATAATAGATAGTTAAAGTAAATTACATAAATGGATATGTCTTAAGGAAATAAGACATTATTTGCTAATGGTATTATATAAGTAGCTAATTGATACTAGTGAACAGTGGAACCGAACGGAAACATCGGTAACAACATGTGTAGGTGATTATGGTAATATGGGCCCGTATTATCATAATCACAGGACGCGTATTGTGACTAGTGTAACCGCCAGGGAATACTGGGAAACTAGTGGAAAAGTAGTAATCTAATATTTTAATATATTATGCAAGACTAAAGTATTTGAAAATTTTATAGCAAAATGCGAACTAGAAGTGGTCAAGGATCGTACGCAGAGAACCCGGATCCTAATGCAAGGCCTCCTATTCCTCCCCGACAGCCCCAAGCTGTTGACGATGGCAATTCTAGGGGTGAGGCCAACCCACCTCCATTGACTTTGGAGGCGATTCAGAAGTTGTTACATGATTCACAAGTGCAAAACAGACAGGAAATGACTCGTCTTTTGGATGAGCGACTGGGCAAAAGATCAAAGTCACAACTTGAAGATAGCGAGAAAAGTGTGGCTCCTGAAGGCACTAATCCGAGACAAACTTCTTCTCAGGGAGATTCATCTTCCAAATCACAGCCTCAGTTCAAGACTAAAGGAGCCTGTACTTTCAAGGACTTTATGTCCTGTCGACCAAAAGAGTTCAATGGGGAGATGGATCCACGAATAACAATACGGTGGTTAACTGAAATGGAGCAAGTTCTTCACATATGTCGTTGTGAAGAGGATTTGAAGGTTGGATTCGCATCTCAAATGTTAAAGGCGAGTGCTCTTGACTGGTGGAATACTCTCCGCCGAACCAAGGGAAGTGATTTTGTTGATACTTTATCTTGGAAAGAGTTTGTTCAACGGTTAAAAGGCAAGTTCTGTTCGGCCAGGCATCGGGAGAATTTGGTTAATGAATTCTTTGCTCTTGCAAAGGATAAACAGACGGTTGATGAGTATACTAAAAAGTTCTGTGAGATGCTGCCATTTCTGGAAGATACATTACCGACCGAGGCTGGCAGGATAAACCGATACGTTAATTGTTTGCCGGCGGACTACTCGCTAGAAGTTAGTAAAGCTACAACTCTTGATGAAGCCATTGAATCTGCGGCCAGGGTCGAGAGTATGATAGAGAAAAAAGCTAAGGAACGACAAGCATTTGCAGAAAAGCGAAAGTCTTCAGGAATCTCTGGAGCAAATAAGAAGAGTCGTTTTTCATCAGGGGTTTCTAAGCAAAGTGAAGTTAAAGAGTGTAAGAAGTGTGGGAAGAAGCACGGTGGGGAATGTAAGAAGGGCACTAGTGGGTGCTATAAATGTGGTCTTCCGGGTCACCAAGCTAAGGATTGCAAGGTCAAAGATATCAGTGAAGTGGAATGTTTCAATTGTCATGAAAAGGGTCATTACAGCACCAACTGTCCCAAGAAGAAGAATGAGACGTTAGTCTCCACTGCAAGCAATAAGAAGACAGAACCAGCGAAGACGAAGGGAAGAGCGTTTCAGATGACTCTTGATGAGGCCAAAGAAGACCAGGATGTGGTGGCAGGTACACTTATTGTAAACTCACAGCCTGCTTATGTCCTTTTTGATTCTGGGGCACATTTTTCTTTTGTGTCTCATGATTTTAGTAAGCGTCTAAACATACCGATGAAACCATTAGATGATACTTGTGTCATAGAAGTCGCGAACGGAGAGTTAGTTACGGTACATCATGTGTACGAGAAATGTCCGGTGGAGATTAATGGACGAATTTTAAAGGCCGACTTGTTACCTATCGGGATTAAAGGATTTGACATTGTTATTGGAATGGATTGGCTTGGAACTCATAATGCTAAAATCCTATGCGGAAAGCGAATGGTGTCGATTAAATTTCCTGATAATAGCAAAGTATATATATATGGGGAACGACGGAAGAATATGCAGAGTCTCATCACTGCTATTAAAGCCCGTAAATGCATCCAAAAAGGGTGTGAATCATTCATTGCTTATGTGATGAATGGGAAGAAAGAGAAACAGAAGATGGAGGATATAAAAGTAGTTAATGAATTCCCTGAAGTTTTTCCTGATGACTTACCTGGGTTACCACCCATTAGGCAAGTCGAATTCCGTATTGATATTGTTCCTGGGGCAAGTCCCATTGCCCGTGCACCGTACCGTCTTGCTCCTACAGAGATGAGAGAACTTATGTCTCAATTGCAAGAACTTCTTGACAAGGGATTTATTCGTCCCAGCTCTTCTCCTTGGGGAGCTCCAGTGTTGTTTGTCAAGAAGAAGGACGGTACTATGCGCATGTGTATAGATTATCGCGAGCTCAATAAAGTGACAATCAAGAATCGGTATCCTTTGCCGAGAATTGATGATTTGTTTGATCAGTTGCAGGGAGCTAGTTACTTCTCTAAAATTGATCTTCGTTCTGGATATCATCAAGTCAGAGTGAAGGATGAAGATGTATGCAAGACTGCATTCCGAACTCGATATGGTCACTATGAATTTTTAGTGATGCCATTCGGTCTCACTAATGCTCCAGCCGTGTTTATGGACCTTATGAATAGGGTCTGTAAACCTTTCCTTGACAGATTTGTCATCGTTTTCATTGATGATATTCTAGTCTATTCGAAAAGTGAAGCAGAACATGAAATGCACCTACGAGAAGTGTTACGTACTTTGAAGAACGAACAGTTATACGCGAAGTTGTCAAAGTGCGATTTTTGGCTGCGGGAAGTTCAGTTCCTGGGTCATATTGTTTCAGCTGAAGGTATTAAAGTAGACCCAGCAAAGATAGAAGCGGTAATGAAATGGGAACCACCGAAGACACCTACAGAAGTTAGAAGTTTTCTTGGGTTAGCCGGTTATTACCGACGGTTTATCCAAGATTTTTCTAAAATAGCGGTGCCACTTACTCAGTTAACTCGGAAAGAAGTAAAGTTTGTTTGGGGAGAAAAACAGCAAGAAGCCTTTGAAATACTGAAAAAGAAGCTGTGTGAAGCTCCAGTATTATCCTTACCAGAAGGCACAGAAGAGTTTGTAGTATACAGCGATGCATCTAATAGAGGTCTTGGTTGTGTACTTATGCAACGAGGCAAAGTTATTGCCTATGCTTCCAGACAGCTAAAAGATGCAGAGACACGTTATACTACTCATGATCTAGAATTGGCTGCAATTGTATTTGCGTTGAAGATTTGGAGGCACTATCTATATGGGACGAAATGCAAGATATATACAGATCATAAAAGTCTGCAATATCTTTTTACTCAAAAAGAATTAAATCTAAGACAGACACGATGGATTGAGTTGGTGAACGATTATGACTGTGAAATAATTTATCACGAAGGAAAAGCTAATGTAGTAGCCGATGCTTTAAGCCGCAAAGTTCGTGAAAAAGTTATTAAAGGAAGATCCATGCGAATTGAAGTGGTCTCAACTTTAATTCAAAAGATTAAAGAAGCTCAAGAAAGTGCCTTAACTGAAGAAAATATAAAGAAATAAAAACTTGAAAAGAAGGTGGTGTTTGAAGTAAATACACAAGGATTACGTACTTTTAAAGGACGTATTTGGGTTCCCAAATATGGAAAAACCAGAAAGATAATCTTGGATGATTCTCACAAATCCAAGTATTCTATACATCCTGGAAGTACAAAAACATACCAAGATTTGAAGCAGCATTATTGGTGGCCAGGAATGAAAAAGAGAATAGCAAAGTACATATCCCATTGTGATACTTGTGCTCAAGTAAAGGCAGAACATCAGGTGCCGTATGGTACTGCACAGTCATTGCAGATACCAGCAGGGAAATGGGAAGAACTGACCATGGATTTTGTCATGGGACTGCCAAGAACGAGAAGGGGACACGATAGTATATGGGTCATTGTTGACAGGTTGACTAAAAGTGCCCTATTCCTCGCAATGAAAGAATCTAACTCACTTGGAGAATTAGCTCAGTTGTACCTCGACGAAGTGATCAGACGTTATGGTGCACCTTTGTCCATAGTCTCAGATAGAGATCCTCGATTCACGTCTAATTTTTGGGATGCTCTACAAGAAAAGATGGGAACTCGAATTAAGATGAGTACAGCCTATCACCCTCAAACTGATGGGCAAAGTGAACGTACTATTCAGACCTTGGAGGATATGTTGAGATCGTGTACTATCGATTTTGGAGGTAATTGGGACCAGCATCTACCATTAGTAGAATTCTCGTATAACAACAGTTACCACTCAAGCATAAAGATGCCGCCTTTTGAAGCCTTATATGGTAGGAAATGTAGAACCCCAGTGTGTTGGTTAGAAGCTGGTGAAGCAAAACTTACAGGGCCAGAAATTGTAAGAATGACAAATGAAAAGATTGGGGTGATACAGACCAATATGAAAGCTGCACAAGATCGCCAAAGAAGCTACTCAAATTTGAAGAAAAGACCTTATGATTTAAAAGTAGGCGATTTGGTAATGATAAAGGTGTCACCTTGGAAAGGGGTGATAAGATTTGGCAAGAAAGGGAAGTTGAGTCCAAGATATATTGGACCCTTTAAGATTTTGAAGAGAATCGGTTTACAAGCATTCAAGTTGGAGTTACCACAGGAACTCAGGGGAATACATGATACATTTCATGTATGTTATCTTAAGAAATACTTTGGAAAGAAGGAATTAACCATTCCTTTAGAAGAAGTAAGAGTGGAAGCACCCAACAGACTAGTGGAAGAACCTGAGGCGATGTTAGAGGTAAAAACCAAGAAGCTAAGGAACAGGGAAATTGACCTAGTGTTGGTCAAATGGAAGCATTCACTGGGCACGGATTTGACTTGGGAAACATTGGAAAGCATGAAGAAGAGATACCCTAATTTTACAGATTATGAAGCGATTCCGAGGACGGAATCCTAATTAGGGGGAGGTAGTTGAAACGACCGAAAATTTATAAGATAAAAATATGTAAACAAATATGTGTGTAATATAAGTTTTATATGTAATATTATGAGAAATTATGGTCGAAGGGGTAAAACGGTCTTTCGACAGTTATAAGACCATTATGTAAAACCATATGTATATGTGAGATAATAAAATAAACAATAAGAGTTTATGCGAAATTTAGACTTTTTACCGCGTGAATAGTGAATTTTGACCAAAAAGGGTAAATTGGTCATTTGACCAAATGCAGAAATTATTATAAAAATTTATTATATTTTAGGACTAAAAATGTAAAAGAAATGATTCCATGGAAAGCTAGTTAGTTTTGGTGGCCAAAATTCAAGAAAGTTAACTTTAGGGACCAAAACTGAAAATATAGAAAATATAAAAATGAGAAAATATCTCATAAACCTTCATAAAATCAGAAACATCCTCTGGAGAGTTCTTGAGCTACGGGTCTTGATAGTCCAAGAGAAATTGAAGCAAGGAATTGAAGAGGAACAATTGGAATTAGTGATTCCAACCTTCCAAGGTAAGAAATCAAAGCTTTAGTTTAAATTCTTGATGGTTGTTCTTAGAGAAACTGAAATTCTGTAATTTCAGTAATGAAACACGAAGCTAAGAGGTTTAACACTTCCATTAAACCATGTTATAAGTACTTAATCAAATAATATGGAAGTAGGATGCTATTTTTCAAGAATTGGAATTTTGATCAAGAACCCTAGATTTTGAGTTCTTGTGATTAATCCGATTTTAATGGTGTAAAACTTGAAGAAATTGAAGAGTTTTAGTCTTGGGATAAACCCCTATTGATTAAGTGGAGTATGCAGCACTTAGTAGGAGAAATTGGGAAATTGTAGCATAAAATCGGGGAAAATCTGGGCTTCTGCTCGATAGGCGCGGTGCGCCCTCACTAGGCGCGGCGCGCCCTACGCCAGGCTGCAAATGCAGTTTCAATTCAAGAGTCCCCTGTCAAGTGATATCCATTTTTAAGAAATGGATCAAAACTTATCCAATTGACCTCAAATTTTAAACATAGGTCTAATATGGTCCAAAACTTTATAAAAATTTATCGGAATTAAAATACGACCCTCCGAGGGTACTGTAGTAAAATACGTATAAAATACAATTTATCTAAAGTTGAGTTTTACCCTTGCTTTGACTATTTATGGCATAATAAAGACTCTAACATGTTATAGAGTCAATTAAAAGGTAAATTAATGTATCATATACTATATATAGGTGCAAGTCAAATAATCGGACACCGAAAGGGTAAAGAACCGAGGAACGTCTAAACGATATTTCAAGAATTATTTGGTGAGTACATGTAGCATTTTACCCATTTTGGGATACATGGCAAGTAAGTAAGTATTTTTCAGATTTCATATATTATTTTTATATGTGAAAAATATTTGCAAAAATGGTCCTTTTTCTAGTTTAAATAGAAAGTTAACTGCTATATTTGAAAGTATGATTCTTGACGATAGCCTAAATTATGATAGAGATATGTGTGATTCAAAAGCTTGGCATTTAGCCATTTCTTGTGCAAGTAATGTTTTGGTTTCAAAAGAATATTTTTATGTTTGACTGGTATTGTAGCTAGCATTGTTAGTAAGGGAACTATGTTCCAACCTACCCGGGTTAGGTAAGGAGTCTACTGGGGACAACCCCTTCGCGAAGTAGACTGCCTCAGCAATTCTACCATTAGTATTGATCCGTTCTTTCTAATTGTAGAGACTTGGGGTATCACTTATAGTGATTAATGCCCTAAGTATAAAAATCCCAGCAAGTTTATAAAACCAGTCAAAGAAAGTATAAAAGATGTTATTTTTGCAAAGTTTAATATATGATGCTTTCGAAAAATGGAAAAGTATAATATGTGTATATTATGTAGTTTTGACAAAGACTTATGTTACGAAAGTTTATAAAAGTTAGTAAAAGAAATTTTAAAGTTTGAGTCTAAAACTCATGTAACTCACGAGACAATTTGTCTTACGTATTTTATTTTTATGCCATGTATTCCAGGTTCAGGTATAAAGCTGTGAGATAGTTTGAAGTTGCTAAATAAGCACTAAGTGCAAAGGAGTGGAGCTGGATACAGCTTCCATGTTTGGTATTGGTTGAATCCGTTTCTCTTAAGCTTATGGTTTGATATGTAATTGTAACTGCCCTTTTTGATTGTATTAAACAAATAACATGGTTTTTGTTAAACCATACTTTGTAAAAATACGTTTTTATGTATTAAAAATGGTTTGAAAAGTTGGGGCGTTACATACCCCATATTTTATAATTTTCAATACTTTTGGGTTGTATCATGTGGTTTTAATATGTTCCAACTTCATTTTATTATTTTTTCACCATTGAGACATTGTTGGGACATTTATATGTGAATCATTATGTGTATAATTATTGTTTGTTTACGCTACATGTACTTGTAGTGCATTACCATTCTTAGTCTAATCCATGACTATGCCCGTATTCTTGAGGTACGTTATGGACAATAATAGCGCTATTGGGTTGACCACCCCGCCTTGGGACGCTAAGGTGATTGATTGCACGTGGTTGAGTGTGTATGATGATTAGATGCTCCATCCTATATATATACATATATATATATGTATATATAGGGTGAGGACTTATTGTTGTTGTTATCATTTGTTAATCAATTTTTGATTTATAAACTGTTATCTCAATAACACTTGCTTGTCAACTTCAAAAGAAAACAAATTTCAAATTATTCAAACTCACAATTTTCTTTAATAAAACTAGATTACTCACCAACTCTCGTAGTTGACCTGTTTTAACCCATGATGCAGATTTGAAGAATGAAGTTGATGAAAAGTAGGGTTTACCTTAGAAACCCACAAGACTATTTAAATTTGATGTAATAAATGTTATTGTATTTTGATTTGTATTTGTATGTTGTGGATCTTGTTTGCATACTTAGTACTTAATTGAATCTAATCATATTATAACATAGTTGTCATGAGACTTTGAACAATATATCACGCCTTGATCGATTCCGCCAAGGATCGGGGTGTGACAGATTGGTATCAGAGCCCTTGACTATAGGGAATTAGGTTAATTGCCTTGACCTAGTCTATAGCCTCTAGGGTCCTCTCGTATGCTAGTTTATAAAATGCACACACAACTGCATGCAACTCGCACTTAGAAAATCCTAGGAATACCTTTGTGTGCTAATTGCTCCCTCATGTGCTTACGTATTATTCCCGACACTTATATGTGTACATACACTTGTGAATTTTCTCCTCTTTCTCTTAAAATCACACACATACTCAAATGGTTTCAAAATAAAATTTTATATACAGATATATTCCTTAGAGCTCATAGGAAATTAAAAGTCATCCACTCTAGTTGGGTAGGATCAAAGTAATGGACGCGTAGTAACTGGAAGGGGGAGGTGCCGGTAGCCTGAAAGTCCTGACTAGGTAAGCATTCGTATACATCCCAATCAACCGAGGGACCAGTTTGCTTACCTGGGGACCAAAGGCGAGAGTTCCCAAACCTATAGGCCAAAGCGCGTTATTCACATTACTTTTGAGCCATCAAAATACCCGACCTTATCAAACGTATCCGAAAGGATACACTCCAAAATGGCCAACTCATTGGACTATTAAGTTCTCTAATGGGTCTTGAAGTGGGAAAAACATGTGAAAACTTAGTATTGTGGGGGCCCACGCAATTGCTACATGCTTCACATTTAGTACCCATGGAAAGCCCAAAAGGTGCCCAACACTCCTAACCATGGCCCAACAAGTGTTTTACAATCATTTTACCCAACAATGTCTGCAAACTTAATTTCCATAATCAATTTACAAAAAACTCACAAGTCCATATGCGTGTTTCTCATAGATGGCATTACGACCCCCATACGCTGCTCGCAGCAACCGAAGGCTAGCCGCCCTTATCGCTAAGGAGGTAGCAAACGTCATCCCAACAATTGCAACCCAACTTCAAGCTCTTCAGCCGCAAGCTCCAGCAACCACTCCTCGTTGCTCGTTTAAGCACTTTCGTAACTGCAATCCGCCTTACTTCAAAGGCATCGATGGTGCCACCGCATGTAACACCCCATTTTCGATTTAACGATTTTGAATAACGTCGGTTATCTTAGATGCGTATTATTGAGAAAAGAGATAAATTTAATCGGAAAATGATTTAAAGAATGAGGTTCCGTCTATTTACGTCTAATAATAATAAACATGAAAAATTAAATTTGAGGGGTTAGTTGTCATTAAAAGAACCTGTGTTGTGGGATTGTTTTATTGTGGGGTTAAACAAAAATACATAACCAGTTCCAAGGGACCAAAATTGTAAAAGTTCAAATGTTGCTTAATTATTGGAATAAGGTTCACGTGAAGAGAAAAGTGGCCTTCTTTTGTGCGCAGAATTCAGCCCAAGTTTGTTCTATTCATTTTCTTATGATCATACGTCTCCAAACCCTATCTTTTCCTCTTGACTCTTGTAACCGTGAACCTCCTACATCTTGTTCCTATGTTGCTGTGTTTCCTGTTTTGCCGAGAAGAACCACCTAGCGAGAATGATGTTTACCATATGTAAACATCAACCGTGAAGCATGATGGGTGTGAGGGTGGGCTGTGAATCCATGAGGAAGGGAACAAGAGAGAACAAAGAAGAAGAATTTGTAAATTTTGCTAAAAATAAGGTATGAACTTTGTGATTATCATGTGTTTATTCTTTCTCATCATAGTCATCACTATAAACTACCATGATTCACCAGATTAGTGGTGGTGGAGGGCCAACCAAGCCATAGTTATGGCTGGACATGGGTTAAGTGGGTGCAATCTCTAATCCTAGTTGTTATATCATGTGAATCCAACTTCACAGAATTTGAGTCAGTTTGTGAAATTCCTATAAAATCATAGGAGTGTCCATTTGGGGTGAATAATAACTTTCTGGAAAGCTCTAAGTGTCTAGTGTCTTCATTTAGAAGGCCATGGTCTGATTCGTGTGGTAGCTTAGGTGAAAGTTGCAATTTCCACTGACTGGTCCAGGGCTGTGACGAGCAGTGACTTCTGAATTGTAAAATTCATAAGTGATAGTAGGAGAATCATTTAAGGGCAAGATCAGTGGGAAAAGTTCAGTACATGTGTCTAATTTTCTTCTACCAAAAATCAGAACCTAACTCTTTGTCGTTTTTGTGATACAATTCTGTCATTGAAGGGTGGTTCAGTGGGTGAACTGTTTGCATCGGTCAACTTTGGGGATTTTTCATTTGCAAATGGAAAATGCAAATGACTTGAGGTCAGGCCCTGTGACTTTATCCTTGGGTCTGGTTTACCCTTGATTTTTATTGGATTTTATTTCCAATCCCTCATTGGTTTAATATTACAAATTTTGTCATGGGTCAAAAATTCAGCCTTGCTGTCAAGTCTTCTTTTGTGGTTTTTGGTATTGGTTGCGGCAAAGAGTTCGTAGCGGGTGTTTGGTCTTATATTTGCTTATTAAGATAATTAATAACTTCAATGACATAATTATAAAGTAAAGGGAGGGTATGGACACGGCTCGTGTCGGGTATCGAGAAAATACATGTATACTTATATAATTATAAGTAATAAATGCAAACGTTAAATCGTTCTAAGCAGTACCACGTGAAATGTAGGGTCGGGGAAGAATGGAGTTCTTGAGTATCATGTGCTTGTGTGTGCGACCTACTTCTACATATCAGGTGAGTTTCTCACTACATTGTATAGACGTTATATGTGCTTTACCGAATTTTGTGTGCTTGTAAGATGTTTGTGGATAGTACCAGGTTGTGTGTATTTTATTAATATTATACATTCCTGTTATAGTTGTATGTGTTGGGGTATAGTGTGTGGTTAGTACTAGACGTGTCTAGGTCTAGTATGTAGATAGTGCGGGCTCGACGAACTGAGCATTATAGGGTGGCTCGACGTACTGAGCAATATGGAGATGTCCGCAAGATGCACTGAGCAGATACGCATGGCTCGACGTACAGAGTATGCGCGGCTCTGAGTGCTGAGCAGAGGTGTTAGAATTACTGATCAGATACGTATGACCCAACGTACAGGGTATACGCGGCTCTGACTGAGCAGATACGCATGACTCGACGTACAGAGTATGCGCGGCTCAAAATGCTGAGTAGAAGACTATAGTTCGGTGTACTGAGTATAGCAGGTTAAGCGTGATAAATGGTAGTATTTTTCCTGTAGGGGTTAAGTATGTATGATTTATATACTATGTAGATGTTGGAACTCACTGAGCCGTGTGCTTATCCTTTTCCTATTAAATTACTATTCCAGGTTTGTACAGGTGGAAATGACGATCTGGCATGACGGGTACACACTGATGCAGCTTCTTTTGAAAATTTATAAATGAGTTGACTTTGTCTTGTTGACTTCCGCTGTTGGAATAATTTGGTATCAAATGTTTTTTTTTAGTTAAAGATTTTGAGTTGTGAATGTTTATAAAATATAAGGTGATTTTACTGAAACTGTTTTATTATTTACTTTTAAATCTGCTTAAAAACTGGGGTGTTACAAGTTGGTATCAGAGCCTGGCTTGAGTGAATCAGACTCACTTAATGGGTTCTGATCTCAAGCTTGAGACTCAAAAGTTTCATTTAAAATTATTTTTACAAGAAATTAAAAGTTGTTTTTTTTCGAGTAAAAGTTAAATGAACGTTCCAGTGAAGACACAGTGTGTACCGTCAGCCGACGTCAGCGGAGAAAAGGTTTAAGTGCTTAGTTTTGTTGATGTTTTTGTAATATATGATATATGTAGATTTAAATTGTCTATCGGTGTACAATTACTCGTTGCATATTCTTTGTTGGGTGATATCTTGTTTGAAATATTTTATAATTGTATATAACTATATTCGTGAAACAACCTAGGATATAGGTGTTAGTGAAAAGTTAATTGGAAACTTCTAGACAAGTCCTGAAACAGACGTGGATAGGTGTGGAAGGTAGTAGTAGAGCTCCTACTATTGGAAGCACAGGATCTACGTTCGAATCAGGAGTTGGACACGAGGAATTCAATTAGCTGAGGGTGTGGGTAATTATAACAAAAATAATAAACAAAATTTGTAAAACGTTGGTACACGAAAACCATTACTATTACTTTGTATTAATACATTAAGAAGAGTTTACAGAACTACTAACCTAAACTGAAGAATCCGAAGGAAGCGAGAAAAGATATTCTACCCTCCACTCTTTGTCATCATTAGGTTGACTTGTACCTTCTTGAGGATTTGGAAGGGGTATGCTTTCAGTTATTGGAGGAGGAGCTCCAAGGTGTGGGGTCTCGATAGGGTTGGAACCCGTAACCCCATGATTATGGGCTAAAAACTGACTCGTTTGGGGAGTGTGTAAGTAGGGAAGTGATGAGGAAGGGTTCCAATTCGGAACCAGTTGGGGGTAGCTATAAGAAGGAGGAAACTAGGCTAGGTTACCTACAGAGCCTCCAAAATTCCCCTCACTCACAGGCTCGAGTAAACCAGGATTAATACTACTCATACCAGAATTTGATGGTAGAGATTGCTGCTGTGTATGAGTTCTGGATGAAGTTTCCCCTTTTTCCAGAAATTTTATTTTCTTATATTCAATCTTATGAGCAGCTTGTATCAGTTTCTTTGTGCCGTCTGTTAGACCCGATTGTGATCCTTCAATTATTGCTTCTTTCTCTTTTTTTAAGTTGGGTAATAAATCTTTCGATAATCCTGCTGCTCCACTAAACTCGTTACCAAATTCCTGTGACATAAATAACTTTAGTAATTACAACTTTATGATATAAAAAAAAACAAAAAAAATGTAATTCTTTACCTCAACACGATCAATAAGAGTTTGCAGACTCTTAAGTTGTCGTTGGGGCCAATGTTCGATACCTAAATCTCTACAGCGTTTTTTTAACTGTGTCGATCCAATGTTGAGTTCTTTCGCAGCTTTCTCAATTGGTTCGTTAAAGTGTTCAGCTATTATTTCTCTACTTAATGAGTGTCTGAAACCTCTTCTACTGCCAGGTACTGTGGTTGTCGGAATCGAAGGATTGAGTTCAAATGTATTATTAATATTTGGGATCATTTGAACATGATCCTGATTTTCTGAACCAAAGATGGACATTGATTCATTAAAATCAGTAGCTTCTATTGGTGGTAATTGTTGATTTTCAACTAAAAACTCAGGATTTTGAAATCCTTCTAGGTTCCTCTGAATCACCTGAAGGTGATTTTGATATTGAAAACCAACCCCAAGTCCGGGATTCATTACAATATTGATGTTATGAGTTGTTTGTAATTGACTTTCATTCTGAATGTCAGTCATGAATTCTTGATTCATGGTGATGATCTCACTACTCGTTGAGGGTACGTCGATGAATGGATTGTAGCCAGATAGATCATCCACAGATGGGTCTATGAATAACAATTGTTAGATGATAAAACAAAATTGAACATTCATAGAAGCAATCATTTAAAGAATTTAACCTGGTAGAAGGTATGGAGTCTGATCGAGTGTGAAGTCTAAAGGTGCATGCATTGGATCTTCTAAGTTGATGTTCAACTCAGGAAAATTTTCCGGCTCACCGTGGAGTTGTTCTGTTGGTAGTATGTCTGGAAGACTGTAACATAATTCAAAATCAAACAAAACATTAGAAGGATAAACAAAATATGGATGATAGATGTCTAGAATGTTAAGTCACCGAACTCTATTAAGAATTCCTGGTTTGAAGTACCCTCTCCTTGCGGGAAACCAGGTTCAGTGTTCGACAGATCGCCCATTGAAGATCTGTTTTCCATGACTCGACTTTAAATATGAGTTCGTTTACGAACAAATTATTAATAAGAGAGGATGAGACTGAAAGTGAAGGTGGAAATGAATGATACTATATACCTGTATATATATATAGCATCTTGCAGCTGGAACCGAAAAGACACACGGAACTGAAGGGACACCTCATGTTTTAATGCCAAAATTCAAACCAACTACAGTAGGTGCGACTCTTCGCTACCCTGAGTGCCGTTTCTTTTTCAAATTTCGCTGCTTGACTCTAGTGATAAAGGGATATTGATGAGACTTTTTGGAATAAAGGTGTATAATGTGGTGTCGTTTACAGACTACGTTAATGCACAGACTGATGTAGGTTGTGATTATTAGTGATGTGATGTCACATAAAAACAAAGTGTAGGACCTATCTGGTTAACATTGGAGAGGTATTGACATTGACTTATTTTGACTTTTCATCTCGTGTTGGACTCTAGGCCTAATGGGCTAAAGCTTAACATATTCGGGCTCACGTCGTTGGGCTAGTAATTATGGGAAAATTAATAGACCAATATAAAAATGAAATATGGGCTAATGTATTCACAGACTATTAATCTTGTGGAATTATGGGCTAATGAAAGTTTCAACCTAGATTACCTATTGTCTTGGTGTTGAATTTCGGGGACGAAATTCTTATAAGTGGGGGAGAGTTGTAACACCCCATTTTCGATTTAACGATTTTGAATAACGTCGGTTATCTTAGATGCGTATTATTGAGAAAAGAGATAAATTTAATCGGAAAATGATTTAAAGAATGAGGTTCCGTCTATTTACGTCTAATAATAATAAACATGAAAAATTAAATTTGAGGGGTTAGTTGTCATTAAAAGAACCTGTGTTGTGGGATTGTTTTATTGTGGGGTTAAACAAAAATACATAACCAGTTCCAAGGGACCAAAATTGTAAAAGTTCAAATGTTGCTTAATTATTGGAATAAGGTTCACGTGAAGAGAAAAGTGGCCTTCTTTTGTGCGCAGAATTCAGCCCAAGTTTGTTCTATTCATTTTCTTATGATCATACGTCTCCAAACCCTATCTTTTCCTCTTGACTCTTGTAACCGTGAACCTCCTACATCTTGTTCCTATGTTGCTGTGTTTCCTGTTTTGCCGAGAAGAACCACCTAGCGAGAATGATGTTTACCATATGTAAACATCAACCGTGAAGCATGATGGGTGTGAGGGTGGGCTGTGAATCCATGAGGAAGGGAACAAGAGAGAACAAAGAAGAAGAATTTGTAAATTTTGCTAAAAATAAGGTATGAACTTTGTGATTATCATGTGTTTATTCTTTCTCATCATAGTCATCACTATAAACTACCATGATTCACCAGATTAGTGGTGGTGGAGGGCCAACCAAGCCATAGTTATGGCTGGACATGGGTTAAGTGGGTGCAATCTCTAATCCTAGTTGTTATATCATGTGAATCCAACTTCACAGAATTTGAGTCAGTTTGTGAAATTCCTATAAAATCATAGGAGTGTCCATTTGGGGTGAATAATAACTTTCTGGAAAGCTCTAAGTGTCTAGTGTCTTCATTTAGAAGGCCATGGTCTGATTCGTGTGGTAGCTTAGGTGAAAGTTGCAATTTCCACTGACTGGTCCAGGGCTGTGACGAGCAGTGACTTCTGAATTGTAAAATTCATAAGTGATAGTAGGAGAATCATTTAAGGGCAAGATCAGTGGGAAAAGTTCAGTACATGTGTCTAATTTTCTTCTACCAAAAATCAGAACCTAACTCTTTGTCGTTTTTGTGATACAATTCTGTCATTGAAGGGTGGTTCAGTGGGTGAACTGTTTGCATCGGTCAACTTTGGGGATTTTTCATTTGCAAATGGAAAATGCAAATGACTTGAGGTCAGGCCCTGTGACTTTATCCTTGGGTCTGGTTTACCCTTGATTTTTATTGGATTTTATTTCCAATCCCTCATTGGTTTAATATTACAAATTTTGTCATGGGTCAAAAATTCAGCCTTGCTGTCAAGTCTTCTTTTGTGGTTTTTGGTATTGGTTGCGGCAAAGAGTTCGTAGCGGGTGTTTGGTCTTATATTTGCTTATTAAGATAATTAATAACTTCAATGACATAATTATAAAGTAAAGGGAGGGTATGGACACGGCTCGTGTCGGGTATCGAGAAAATACATGTATACTTATATAATTATAAGTAATAAATGCAAACGTTAAATCGTTCTAAGCAGTACCACGTGAAATGTAGGGTCGGGGAAGAATGGAGTTCTTGAGTATCATGTGCTTGTGTGTGCGACCTACTTCTACATATCAGGTGAGTTTCTCACTACATTGTATAGACGTTATATGTGCTTTACCGAATTTTGTGTGCTTGTAAGATGTTTGTGGATAGTACCAGGTTGTGTGTATTTTATTAATATTATACATTCCTGTTATAGTTGTATGTGTTGGGGTATAGTGTGTGGTTAGTACTAGACGTGTCTAGGTCTAGTATGTAGATAGTGCGGGCTCGACGAACTGAGCATTATAGGGTGGCTCGACGTACTGAGCAATATGGAGATGTCCGCAAGATGCACTGAGCAGATACGCATGGCTCGACGTACAGAGTATGCGCGGCTCTGAGTGCTGAGCAGAGGTGTTAGAATTACTGATCAGATACGTATGACCCAACGTACAGGGTATACGCGGCTCTGACTGAGCAGATACGCATGACTCGACGTACAGAGTATGCGCGGCTCAAAATGCTGAGTAGAAGACTATAGTTCGGTGTACTGAGTATAGCAGGTTAAGCGTGATAAATGGTAGTATTTTTCCTGTAGGGGTTAAGTATGTATGATTGATATACTATGTAGATGTTGGAACTCACTGAGCCGTGTGCTTATCCTTTTCCTATTAAATTACTATTCCAGGTTTGTACAGGTGGAAATGACGATCTGGCATGACGGGTACACACTGATGCAGCTTCTTTTGAAAATTTATAAATGAGTTGACTTTGTCTTGTTGACTTCCGCTGTTGGAATAATTTGGTATCAAATGTTTTTTTTTAGTTAAAGATTTTGAGTTGTGAATGTTTATAAAATATAAGGTGATTTTACTGAAACTGTTTTATTATTTACTTTTAAATCTGCTTAAAAACTGGGGTGTTACACCGCACTCCTTACATGGATCGGAGAAATGGAGTACTTTCATCCATAGCGAGTGTCCTGAGGACCTGATGGTCCGTCACGCCATAGGGTGCCTCCAAGGTCATGCTCTCACCTGGTGGAAGTTGGAACCTAGAAAAACAGTCAAAAGGAGAGGCTGTTGCCTTGGGAATGACCTGGTCAACACTAAAGGAACGCATGATGGAGAAGTTCTGCCCTGACTGTGAATTGCAAATCTCGAGGAGGAATTCTGGAATCTGAAACAGGTGGGAGGCGACAACGCGACCTACACAAATAGATTCCATGATCTCTCAAGACTCCTACCTCACATGGTTCAACCTATGAAAACTGCAATACGCCGCTACATCAAAGGGTTACCGCGCCAGATCCGTGATTCGGTGACCAGCAGCAGGCCATCTACCCTGGAATCCGCTATTGAAATAGCAGGTCAACTCAATGAGGACAATGTGAACGATGGTGTCCTCCCACGCAAGGGTTTAAAGATGTCTACTTTGCTTCTATTAATTAGGTAAATACAAATTATTAGTCATGGCTTAGACACCTAATCCAACAGTCTCCCACTAGGATAAGTCTATGACTATAATTACCAATTTAACCTTTGATTAATCAGCAACCTGCAACTTCCTAGAAACTGCTGCCGAACTCTGACCTAGTCAGTTCTGTCCATAGATAAGTGATCAGATGATCCTCCGTCCAACAAGATATTTTCAGACATGAGACATGGATTGAGATCAATCTCTGTCTGACACACTGTTTCCCGATTTCCGATTTTACTTATGACTTTTAGACTTCTAATTGAACGAATCAATTCAGTCCTGGCTGGCCAGCGCTTCAGTCAACTTCAAAATCATCGAGTGGCCAACAGATATCTGTTTCCCGTCTGGGTCAAGGGACGAATAAGCTTCGACTAATATGTTATATCTTTTACCCGACAAATCACTCACAATAGCACGTTTTATAATGCCGAGTTACCGATGCGTTTTCGTACTATCAATGAACAACCGCCTTGCAAATTATAACTCATATCTCTCCACTTTAAGACCATAAGATATTATCGTCTCAACATTGCTCGTGATATAATCCATGAAGCAATCCATTGAGCGCGGGTTTATCCAATACTCAAATCTCCATTTCCAAGTACTCATGAACGTTGCAGCAATCTTATTGCTATGTCTAACTCCTTAGACAATCTACAAACCAATTCATGACAGTCTTCCTTCATACTTACTCCCTAAGAGTATGAACGACTGTGGATATTTGAATAATCCAATTATTCAGGAAGTAAACATGCAAGGCGAAACATAAAATCTGACCGGCAGCTACTCCTGCTTATTACCAAGTCTCCACGAGGTAATTACCAAGTCAGATTTATCATAACTATTATCGGCTTCTTATTCTCTTTTAAACTTTCAATTCAAGCCTTTTATATCTATGTCTATGACCTTTTCACTCTTTCTATGTATCCAAGTGTCTAACACTTATACACTTTATTGCAGATGATCCTATCGGATACTCTTCCAATGATATCTCAATTTGTCATTTTGTCATTCTCTCTCACAACTCCATTTGGGTGATGTGTACCGTGACTGCCCATGGTTCTCGGGTCTTTAGTCTACATGACTACACCCTAAGACAATTTCGAGGTGTCATGATGTGCCGGTGAACCACACGCGCTCCATCAGAAACCAACGAAATTCTTTAACCATGAAGCACCACGTTCTGGTGTAAACAATTACCGATTTGAAAACCCTTTCAAATCATTCACCCTAATCATTTCCCAATGATTTCTCACGTCTGTTCAAAAATCCATTCAGTATTCTCAGCCAGGCAATATCCTGAACCCAACTTACAATGCTCTAAGCATTAAGTCATCGGGATATGTTCATAACACTTCTGATTTGTCCAAGAGGCTCGAGAAACCTGATGTAATCTCATTCCAAGCACTTTCGGAATCCTAAGATTACCAATAATCCTTGTGTCATGATTTCCGGAAACCATTTCCTTTCAGGAACTCTTTCTTATGCATCTTGAATCCCATCGAGATCATATTCTCAACGGCTAAGTCAATACTGTCAGTCTCATCTATCTGATAGATGTCTATGAACTACGTGAGCATGCTGCACCTTCTTTGTTTCTTTCATGCCAATTCATTACACTTTGCAATGACAGGAAACTCCATTCCTGGGGTTATGCATCTTGAATCTCATCAAGATCATATTGGCAGAGTTCTGATCTATCTAATAGATGTTCACAACCACCTGAGTATGTTGTATCTCTTAAAGTTTTTCATAGCGAACCGTTTTTTAACACCAAGTCATTACACTTTGTAATGATAAGAGACGTTTCCTAGAACCAGTATGTAACCCACATACAATGATAGCAGATAACAACGATACTCCCATTGGCTTTGACACCGTTATATGACTCTTTCGGACTATTCACAAAATCCAGAACTTATGGCACATTTTGCGAAACCGAAATCCAAACCTTTCCGACATATTAAAGGAAATCTTTTAGGCTATTCACAAAAATCCAAACCTTTTGGCCTATTTTGAGAATCCGAATATCCTTTCTTGCGAGATGCCCATGGGACGAATCCCGGGGCCATGTACCTTTTGTAATGGCATGCTCTATGTGAGTCCCTATTAGTGTGTCGGTAAACCACACACGCTCCACTAACGACTCACACTATGCCACGCAGAATCCTCTCGGATTACATCTTCTATTGAGAGTGCTTCTCTCAGAATCAATTGCTTGACTCCAAGTGATGACTCATTCAACCAGATGTTCTGTAAGTACATTTCTATGTTCCCTTCTTTTGATGATTCAATTACTCCCACTGGTTCCTAGACCAGTTGTAAAGATCAATCAAACTATCACATAGACTGTGTCTCGCGGTAAGGTTCTCTAATTTGGCAGCAACCGGGCTCACCAATGCTTCCAGCAGTCAGATTACTTATCTGTACCATCTTTAGTGTTTTACCACTACTCGGTATATCACCCAAATCATAACTCCTTATGACAGTGACAATAACTACTGGTCAAGCGAAGAGACGGTATGTCAGGTTTAACAAGAATCTAATTCCTGGTCAAGTCCCAGTGGTGACTAAAGGTTCTATCACTTGGCTAATCCCTGAACTCATTCAGAATTATTCTTACTCCCACTGTTTCCTTAGAACTTGAGTTCTTTCTAAAAGTACTCTTCTTTCAAAGGATAACCGGAGTGGCCAATGAAACGACATTGCTGATCAGTTTCAGGCTTGTCATTAGATTCAGACGAATGCTACATGACCCTGGACTTTCTATGTACTAGTGGGACGATCCCAGCTTTACATTTCAGACAGTGTCAACATAACCTACTTAGTCTAAGATGTGGTCAGAATACGGCTTCAGCGGTCTGACTGGTTGAATATTCAATTCATTGAAATATTAGTCGGAAATGTATCTAGTGTATCTTATACATCGAGGATCAAAACTATTTCGATCAATGCTCCATCATCTTCCCTAAGACACATTATAACCATTAGTGTTCTTGGAAGAGGATAAACTGTGAAACATTTTCTCAGTCTATGTAGTCATTCAGGTTCCGTTGATCTTATACTTCCTTTGAAATCCTTGAACACTTCAAGGTTCCAATCAATCGCTTATTCCGATAAACGACGCCATATTTGTCAAACCATTTGGCAAATATCGTGAAGCATAACTAATCGTGTTCTATTCGAAGATTCGAGCAATACACAGTAACTTATGTGTCTGTTACTCAAAATCTTAATACCTTTACAGTTCCATGTAAATTTATGACTTTGTTAATATTTTTCAAGACATGCAATCATCACCTGACTCCAAGTCAACTGATTCCAAAATCCTATCCATAGGATCTTTGGGCGATTCCTTTCTTGCCACAATTAATTTTATTAAGCATTCAATTCATCATGTGACTCTAAGTCAAATGATTCCAAAGTCCTGTCCAACTGGACCTTTGGTTGAAGTGATTCTCATAAAATTCACTTTAACAATCATAAAGAACACAATTTAGAAATCCAATCCCATTGGATGTATCAACATTCAAGTTATTACCATTTATGCCATTAACACATTCACAAAAACATTTCGAGGATAATTAAAACAATCAAAAGAAAATCAACATTTTATTAAAACACAAAAACCCTCGAACAATGTACTATGTGAAAACAATGTCGTTTGCATCTAATAATCTAATAACAAGATTGTAACATCTAACTAAACTTCAAAACTGCATGAGCTGGAGATTCAATCCAAAAGTGCTCCTATGCGTCAAAGTCCTGTACCCTACAGATTCCCTGCATACAAACCAAACGTGACTATCACATTATGTATCAAGGAATTATGGATCAGGAGTTTCGAAGTTTTTAGATAAACCTGAGTTTCTAGAGATTTTACCTTGGAGCATTTTCCAATCTTTCCGTGACTGTATCCGATCCTATGGATTCCCAGTCTAAGACATCTCAGAACATGTCCAGACGATCTGGAACGTTTCTTGCTGCGTCTCTTCACTGGACTCAATCCAGAAGTAGCCGAACCAGTGGAGCAATGCCTGTCCATGAGTGACTCGTATAGGGTCAACAGAGAACGCATTTCCATAAAAGTCTTTTTCTGGTCTTCCTTTCTGTACGTCTGAATGAACAGATCGTGCCTATTAGTCAGCGAATCAAGCAGGATCTTAACACTCATTTCCTGACTAATTGGATGACCAAGTTTGTACAATTCGCCTATGTATCTCTCAATCTTGAGAACATGCGAATCGATGCTACTTCCTTCTTTTAGCTTGCACTCTGCAAGTCTTTTGAAGATCCTAGCTCGTTCCTCTTCAACCGGTTCTTGGAACTTTTCCTCAACCAGTTGTATTAACTCATACGACCCTAGGGATCCAAAATCCCTGCGGAACTCGGGCTCAATGGTCAATAGCATGAGGTCACGAACTTCCTCGGATTCATTAAATAATAGGTCATGCTCATCATAAAGACCTTTTGTGATGACATGTTTTGGTGGAACTGAGATCGGATACTCAATGAGGTGTAGCTTGCCAGCAATAACAAGAACCATTCTCCAATTGTGAAGCCATTCCACATAGTTAAGGCCAGTCAGCCTTTCCATATTTAGCAGGCGCTTTCTGATGCCCTCAGAAATGGGTGAAGGAGGAGAAGGATGAGAATAGACACTCGATTCAGACATTTATAAAAGGAAACATAATTTATTAGTTTAATTAATCCTTTTAAATAATTACCCAATATATATTATTTAACAAGGCTAGGATCCAAAATACCCCAACTATGCTGTGAAGAGGGATGCCGTAGTCACAACACAGTGGTCATTAAGGTAGATAACTTTTATCAATTTCAGTCTTATGAAATTCCTAGATCTGTGAGATTCATTGAACTGTTCAATGGCATGTTTAATCTCGGATATGCCCCATCGTTTGTGACTGGGATGCCGAGGATCACAAACCGGGTGTGAATAACCATGCAAATTAGCTTGGTACTCTCGGGGTCCATTATCATCTCAAATTGATGTGCCGGTTAACCACACACGCTCCATCAACAATGATAACACCCGAGAAACCCATTGCCACTCTTTATGATCCCCTATTGGTGTGCCGGTAACCCACACACGCTCCACCAACGTTTCATAAAGTGCAATGTGCAATTTCATGGGTTAGCATCAAATTCACATTTTTTTAAAGTAACTAGATTGGGAATTCTTGAACGGGTTCTGGTACTTTGATCATTATACTTTTAATGATTAAGCGGTCCTATCAAAACTGTTCGACTAACGACCTTCCACTGATCAGGCGAGCGGTGGGTGAGAGTGAACACCCATTAGACCGCCATTTTATAGGCAGTCTCCTTATACCCACTTTATAGACCAGCTTCGTGAATGAGGCCTACTAATGATTTGACTAACCAATTTATCTTACACATATAGTATTAACCTTTAATAATATATATAAGATGTATTTTAAATCTTTTAAAATATTCCCGGTTTATCTTTTAATTTCCTGAAATTTAACTATTAAATTTCAAATTAAATTAAACCTTTAATTTGATTTAATTTATCTTTTAATTAAACTATTAATTAAATTAATTAAATCTAGATATTTTAAACCTTTTAAAATATTTTAGGATTTATCCTTTAATTTTCGAAATTTAACCATTAAATCAAAATTAAATTAAATCCCTTGAATTATCTTTTAATTAAACAATTAATTAAATTAATTCAAATGTAGATAGATTTTCCAAATTAATCAGATCAATTTAAACCTATCTTAAACCCCTCTTTATCGAATTCAAACAAACTGGGTTTAAGGTTATCCATTTAATTAACCAATTAAAGTTACCAAAAATAGAAAACCTCCTAAAACCCTAACCAGGAAAATCGAAAAAGAAGGGGGGAGGGGCTAGGGATTCAAAAAAATCCCAAACCCTAAAATCGAAATTAGGCCCAAAAGATTTATAAACAATAAACCCTAATAAGGAAAACTATTACAGCCATTCAATAAGAAAACAACCATTTGCTCTGATACCACTGAAAGGTTTTCCGCAACCATGAACTAAATAACCTAAGTTCACATGCAACCTAGAAAAGATCTATGTTTTCTTTCTTTGAACATGTAACTAATTCCTAAAGGCCAAACAAAAATTAACTAAAAGAATAAATCAGAAAAACTAACCTTTAGTTTTAATCTTGAAGCTAAGCAGCACAAGTGTCCTGCCTCAAATGAGATCACACCTAGGGAGCCAGAGGGAGGTCACGAAAATTCCAGAGAGAAAATAGAATTGAGCCCCTGATAATGAGGTCTAGGGCTCCCTATTTATAGGGAACCAAAGGGTAAAGCTAAAAACCCTAGCCGCAGCCCATTTTCTGGATTATCTGTACGCGCGCCGCGGCCAGATCGTTTGCGCGCCGCGCGCCGCAATTCAACTATTGAATTCGTACGAATATGTACGCGCGTCGCGGCCTTTACATTGGCGCGCCGCGCGCCGCAATTCAACTATTGAATTTGTACGACTTTAATCCCTGACCTCCTGATTAATCTAATTAATGCCACAGAAATTAATCCAATTAATTTCTGATTAATTATTAATCAATCAATATAGTTTCTAATTAATATATTATTACTTTAATATATTAACAAACCATATCTTTTATTTCTATTGATTTATTAATCCCATAATAAACCAACCTCTCTCTCTACCGAACTTTCTACCAAACCTCCAGCTATGAGGGCAACCCAAATGGACTTTGCTTCTATTAATTAGGTAAATACAAATTATTAGTCATGACTTAGACACCTAATCTAACAGTTTTATCCCGCTACAAGAGCATCCGCACTTAGAAACGATATTTGCGGAATCCGCCAAGGCCAAAATGAAACACTTCATGACTATTGGGAACGATTCAATAGTCTTTGTGCAAATTGTCCCCAACATCAAATTCCCGAACAACTTCTCATCCAACACTTCTATGAAGGCTTGCTTCCTATTGAAAGAAGGTTGGTTGATGCTTCTAGTGGCGGTGACATCTTTAGCAAAACACCGCAACAAAGTAGAGAACTCATATCAACCATGGCCGCAAATTCACAACATTTTGGGCCCCGACAAGACATGCGTAGAGACCCACAACCACAAACGAAGGAAGTGAACGCATCGAAACTTGAAGCGAAACTTGTCGAGTTAACTACCATTGTCCAACAATTTGTGAAAGGAAATAGTCAACAAGTGTTGATGTGTGGTGTTTATGCAAATGTGGGACATCATACGGATATGTGTCCTACTTTACATGAAGATGATGCACAAGTGAACGCGATGAAGGGAGGACACCAAGGTCAATACCAAAGGCACTCAGATTATTATGCATCTTATAATTCAAGTTGGAAGCCGAATCCCAACTTGAGTTATGCGCCTCAACAACAACAACAACATTAGCAACAAAGGCCACAATACTAACCGCAATATCAACAACAACAACCCCAACGACAACCAAGTAGTTCCGAAATGTCTCTCGAAGATATTGTGAAATCATTGGCTACGAGTACTTATAAGTTCCAACAAGAAACTAAAAATAGCATTGCAAACCTAGAAGCTCAAATTGGTGATCTAACATCATCCGTGAGCAAGTTGGAAGCTCGTGGTAGACTCCCCTCCCAAACCGAAAAGAATCCTAGAGAAACCGCAAATGCAATTTCTTTAACGAATGGAAGGCAAGTTGGAGGAAATGAAGTCAAAGGAACTATTCAAGAAGAAGAAGAGAAGATTGGAATTGTCCCTAGCAAAGAATGCATCGTTGATAGAAAAATGGAGACACCAAAATCACCAACGCCTCTAGTCATACCACCACCTTTCCCCTCGAGATTTGCCACTTCTAAGAAAAAAGAAGAGGAAAAGGAGATCATGAACATGTTGCGGAAGGTGGAGATAAATATTCCTTTGTTAGACGCAATCCAACAAATTCCAAGATATGCTAAAATTTTGAAAGATCTTTGCACTAACAAGAGGAAGTTGAAAGGGAATGAGAATATCTCTATGAGCGAAAATGTGTCCGCCGTCCTTCAAAGAAAATTACCGCCCAAATGCAAATATCCGGGTATGTTTACCGTCCCATGCAAAATAGGGGACGTCACGATAAGTAGTGCCATGCTTGATTTGGGTGCTTCTATCAATGTCATGCCCTATTCGGTCTATAAGTCGCTTAATGTTGGTCATTTGAGCAAAACGGGTGTTGTAATTGAATTGGCGGATAAATCAAAGATTTTTCCTAGAGGTGTGTTGGAGGATGTTTTAGTGCAAGTAAACCAATTGGTTTTTCCCGCGGATTTCTATGTTATTGATTTGGATGAGAAATATCATTCCAAATCCGCTTTGGTATTGTTGGGAAGACCATTTTTGAAGACGGCTAGAACCATCATAGATGTTCATGCGGGTATATTAACAATGGAGTTTGATGGCGAGAAAATTGAGTTCAATATCAATAATGCCATGCGGTGTCCGAGTGATGTGTCACCCTTGTACTTCATTGATAAAATTGAGCCCTTGGATCGATGCCGAATTGATTTGAGCGTGGATAAATTGTCGAGAACGAGGATGCGAAAAAAATTTGACAAAAGGAATTTGAAGAGGAAAAGGAATTACTCATCTTTGAAACCGAAAAATGAAGGAACGGTAATTGGATTGGATGGAAGGAAATTGACGAAACATGGTGAGGTCTTTGTAGATCCTCTCGACTCCGACGTGCGTTTCTTGGATAGCACGGTCATGGATACCTCCGATAATGGTGAAGCTTAAGTTGGTACCACGTCTTGCCAAAGACGTTAAAGAAGTGCACTTTTTGGAAGAAAATTCGTCTATCGATTTTTTCTCGAGCACAAATAAAATTTTGCAACATTTTGATAATTTCAAGTTGCTTTTGAATTTAAATAAATATTTGAGATCCTTATTTAAAATTATAATTTTCATTCCCATTTTCAAAAACAATGTTAAATTTGGATCAAGTTTTTTCTTTTTTTTAATATTTTTGAAAAAAAAAATTCCGACGTTTACGTTGCCAGAGCCCTTTCACAACTTTAAAGCTAAACTCGCTCTTTTTAGCCTCCGATCCCAAATTCAAATACGCGGAATCTAAAAATATAGTCGCCGAAAAAGAAAAAAAATCGTATAGTAAAGTTTCAAGCTTGGGGTGGTTACCCTTCAAGCTTTCAAGGCAAGCGACAAGGATTGTGGTACACGACATTTCCCGACTTCCAATTTTGAGATCAAACGATGCGTTCGACAAAATACGGTACTCTCGTTCCTTTTACCGTTTTATTTGTTATAATTGTTTGGAATGTCGTGGATTTTTGAAAAGTTTCCGATTTAACTTTCTTTTCCTTTTTGTCCCAAGCATTGAGGACAATGCTTATTTTTAAGCTTGGGGTGAGGTAATTCTATTTTATTTTCGTTGTTATTGCATTTTTTAGGCATAAAAAATTCAAAAATTTTCAAAAAAAAATATTTTATTTTTCTTTTATTTTTTTTAGTTCTTTGTAAACTTTGCATTATTTTAATTGCATCTTTAATTTATGTCACATGCATTTTTGTTATCTCTTATTTCTCATCTCTATGACACCTTTAATTGTAATCATAATATGTTTTCATGACCAATTTCTTGCATTCTTGTGCCCCGTGTATATACGATTTTGCTAGCTTGTGAAACTCTAGCCCATTAATAGAAAAATTTATTTGTTAATGTGTTTAGTATAAGCACGTTTGGTGAGGGTATAAAACGATGCATGTAGTTGAATCAAAATATAATAACCATCTCCTGATGGCCTAGTGGTTACGGCTCTTGCCCCTCATAGAGGAGGTCCAGGGTTCGATTCCCACAGGTTTCAATCAGAGATGGCCACCGGTCTCCCCAATGGGGATGCTTTAAAAGGGAGCACGGGCACTACCGGGGGGTTCAGTGCACCCCGGAGGTTGGCTCAGCTGGGTCATCCAAAGGATGGGTTAGTTGGGTTCCTCCGTTACCAATATATATATATATATATATATATATATATATATATATATATATATATATATATATATATATATATATATATATATATATATATATATATATATATATATATATATATATATATATATATATATATATATATATATATATATATATATATATATATAAAGCATAGCAAGCAAAGGGCGCATTATTACCCGTGAGTTCATCATTGTGTGTAATCGGTTAAGAAAAGCACTATGGAAGTTGCATTAGTCCCCCCCTCATGATCAATACATTTGCATAGTGCTTATTAAACATAAGATTTATCGCAAATCACGATCTTCCAACAACACGGATAAAAACTTTGTTTTTTTCTACCATTTTGGTTTCGTTTGGTATTTGTGCTTATTAGAATTTTATGACCTCGTGCATATAGTTTTTGGTCATTTTTCTGTTTATATTTTGATTTCTAAAATTAGTCGTGTGATTTTTATATTTACGTTTTGCAAAAATTGTAAATTATTTCAAAAATATTATTTTGTCTAGTCATTTTAGATAAATTAATGAAGTTATTTTTATGGTGAAATTCCAGAAATTATTTCACTTGGTTCTAAAAGATTGGTCAAAAGAAAAAACAAACAAAAAAAAAAAAACAAAAAAAAAAAAAAAAACAAAAGAACAAAAAAAAAAAAAAAAAAGACCGAACCAAGTAATTGCTCAAGTTTAGTAAAAGTTTTTAGAAAATTTTCCACAAATTTATAATAAAGTGATTAATTATTTTGAAATCCCGTCTCGTTTTGGTTTCAAAATAACAACTAAACCTCGTTTTGCTCGGATATTTTACAACTTCGTCTTTTGACTACATTTTCATCTATTTATCTACCTTTAGTCAAGTTGACGTGTGAAGATTTAGTTGTTTTGATCGTTTTAGATATTTACGTTATATTTTGTATCTAGGATTTTGTGTTGTAATATTTGTTTTTGTCCCTCTATTTTTGGAAGATCATGTGTTTAGTGTGGTATGCAAATGTGGTCAGTTGGAGGACTTAGGCAAATTCAACTTAGTATAATTACCTCATCCGACATCCGAGTGCCCCTCCTATAAAACGAGTGATTAAAAGACGACGATTGCGAGATCACACATCTTGTGACATGAGTGAATAAACACGAGGGGAGCGAACAATTGTGAGCACGTCCTTTGCTTGTGCCATGCGAGTTATATCTAGTGAAGGTGCATGTGTTGCTTTATATTTTGACCTAACGTGTCAGTGCTATGTGCTTAGTGAATTCTTGTTTCTTTTGATGATTTTTAGCTTCATTGGATGGTATAATTGTTATATGCATGGGAAGCAATGTTAGCATGGATTTAATTAGTTATGATGGATGTTGTCATGATTGTTACCTAAGGTGTCTATTCTTTTTCCATTGTTTGTTTTATCATTCCCGATTATTTTGATTCTTGTTTTCCTTGAGGATAAGGAAAGGATAAGCTTGGGGTGATTTGATAGTGACATTTTATTACTTCTTTTATAGTTTATTTTAGCATCGTTACCTTTGTTTTTATTTAGTTTGCATATATTATTTTGTTATTTCTGTTTTTTAGTTATTTCGGATACTTTCATGGTTTTAAGTTTAATTCATAGGAATTACGGATGCGGAGCAGAACGAATCGGATAACGAGCGAGTAAAGCGAGCTAAAAGTGACTAATTGGACGCAACGTATGGGATAATAGAAGATAAACTTTGGATATTTGATGGATCATTATCAATGGGCTAGAGCTGAAATTTGGGCTAGACAGTCGTGGGCTCGATGTGGACTTAACTTGGACTTGGCCTGATCATGGCTTAAATGGAAGCAGCCCAAAAGAGAATACATGTGCGACTGAGTACTTCAAGAGACCAAGTGACGTCGGTATTCCACGCAAAAACACATGTGCGCCCAAGCAAACTCATGCAAGAAAACCAAGTGTGCGGTCGAAATCAATATAAGGAGATAATACATGTGCGATCGAGCAATAACAATTTGGAGCAAAAACCAAAGTGTGCTGGCCGCACACTTTTGTGAGCAAATTTTGCTCTGCCCGCACACTAATTCAAATCTCAATCAGAAGGTCTGTTCTTTTCGTTTCATTTTTGTGCGGCCAGTTCATTTTCGTGAAGGAATTTTTATGCGGCCGAGTAAAAAGAAGTAAAGGGCAACTTTGTAATTTTTCCAAGTTCTTTAACATAGGGTTTTACCCTCATTCGAAAGGAGCTTCTTCTTTTTTTTTACACAGACAACGGCGGAAGAGTTTTTGAAAGAGGTTTTTGGAGCTTGGGAGAAATATTGTCTTTGGAGATTAAATCAAGTCTTTAACTTGGATTTTTATGCTTGGTATTTCTTCCCTTTGTTCCTACTTGATTATGTGTAACTAAAACTCTACGTAGTTAGTGTTGGGTGAAATCTCTTGGATGATTGTCTAGATTGAATGGTTCTTGAATCTTTGTTAAATTCATGATTGAAACTTTGTTCTAATTATCATATTGTTAGATGCTTTGATTTCATGAGTCCAAGTATTTAATGATTATTGTTATTTGTTTTTTAAATTACGTAATTGGTTTAGTTATTTGTTTTTTAAATTACGTAATCGATTTTAGAAATAAATTAGTAACAAATGATTTTTATGGGTGCTTATTATCTCATTTCAAAATCATGGAGTTTTAATCTTTAAGGTAGAAGTTGAGCTTTTAGCTTCCTTTAAATTTGGTGATTCTTAAAGTATAATGCTATTCAATTTATTTAAACCAAATGCTTATTTGATTTATGACTTTGATTAAGAAGGATGTCATAGAGCTTTCTTGATATCCATACAAACTAAGAAGAATCGAGATAACTCTAGCTTTAGAGTTGTTATAGCCATTTTGATTTGAGCAAAGATATTGCACCTAGAACCATAATGATAAACTAGTTAATTGATTCAAGAGATGGAACCCAATGCTAACTCACTTTCTCCCAATTTATCAAATTACCATTTTCGCAAATAGCAACCTACTTCACTATTTCTCTCTTTTTAGTCTTTATAGTTCAAAACCTTCAAAACCCCCATTATTTACTTTATTTTGTTTCATATATTACATTTTTGAATTGATCGCATAGTTTTACAAATTGAACCAATCTCCGTGGATACGATCCCTTTACCGCTATGCGCAATTTTGTGTATTAGAAATAGAGTTTATTTTTGTTGGCCTCGACAACCACCAGGTAGCACCTATGTAGTTAATCGCGTCGGTATAGCGTCGGTATAGCGCCGGTATAGCGGTTCGCGGTGGTCAGCATAATCGCGGTTCAGTTTAGCGGTGGAAAATAGCGGTACCGGTATAGCGCCGGTATACCGCCGCGATTCACCGCGATTTACCGCGATAATGACCGCGATTTACCGCTATTATCCGGGTGGAGGAAAAAAAATTTTTTTTTTGATACTTTGACATTTTCTATATTAGAATGTTATATTATGTGACTTATTTCTTAAATTAAGCATTATGTGATGTTTTTTGAATAACTTTTATGATATTAATTCTACTAGTAATAGTCTAATATATAAATTCTACATATTACTAAAAAACCGCTATATCACCGCTATACCACCGCGAGAACCACAAAATTAAATATCGGTAGGTTACCGCGATTACGGTTTTGACCGCGATAACTGCATAGGGTAGCACCGCTATCTCCTTTAAAGATAGAAATCAACTTAAATTTGAAATAATACCTGGGAATGGGTGTTACAATTGACGTCTGATTGGTAGATTATTATATCTTACCATAACTCATCCAAATATTGTTTATGTTGTCCACCATCGTAGTCAACATGTCACTTCCCCTCGTGTTCATCATTTGAATGCAGTTCATTATTTACTTCGATATTTGAAAGAAAATCCTGGTCAAGGTTTGTTCTTTTCAACTACATAATTTTGACAATTTAAGGCATTTAGTGATTGCGGATGTGTTGATTCTCGGCGGGCGGTCAAAAACTGGATTTTGCATTTTCTTTAGCAATTCCTTAGTTTCCTGGAAATCAAAGAAAATTTTATTGTATCCAGGTCTTCCATTAAGAGGGAATACAGAGCAATTGCAGCTGTCACATGTGAACTTATTTGTTTAGGACAATTACTTCGTGATCTTGATGCATTTCAAAAGAATCCAACTTTGATATTTTGTGACAACACTTCTACAATACAATTAGCCTTAAACCCTATATTCCTTGTGTGAGTGTAAACACATGTAAACACAAACTTGGTCTCACCAACCATTGCAGCCACCAACCCACTTACCCACCATTGTTGAAGAACCAACCCACTATTGTTGAAGAAGGTGACAAACTTTGTTTTCTCTTGTTTAAATTCATTGAATGTAGTAGTTGTCATTAGTATTTGCTTGGCTATAAATAGAGGTTATAGCTTCATTTGTTAAGCACCACAAAAACATAGAAGAGAGTGTTTAGATAGTTAGCGAGAGTTGTTCTTTTATTGTATTTCAGTTTGAGTATTGAATAAAAGAACATTTGAGTTCCAACAAGTGGTATCAGAGCTTGGTTAAGCTCCCGGGGCAACTTTCTAAACACCCTCCGGTTTTTTGGTCAAAAATTTTCTGTCTCAAAATCGATTTTCGAGAGCACCATTGGAAAGGTCTCGTTCTTAGGATTCCGAATATATATTTTTCGGAGTTTTTCGACACCCGGATCATCCTCAAACGGCCGGTCAAAGTTCGTCGGAATCTCGCCGGAAAAACCAGTTCGCCGGAGATCTCGCCGGAGAAGACGACCGGAGAAGACGACACTGTAGCAGTTCACTGTAGCGACACTGTAGCAGCACTGTAGCAGGTTTCAGAAAACTGCAATTTGGTCCCTGAAGTTTCGAAAAGTTACGTTTTCGTCCCTGTATTTCCGAAAAATATCAGATTGGTCCCTA
The DNA here is from genome assembly GCA_023525715.1 of Cichorium intybus. NCBI lineage: Eukaryota > Viridiplantae > Streptophyta > Magnoliopsida > Asterales > Asteraceae > Cichorium > Cichorium intybus. The sequence goes on along the minus strand of JAKNSD010000044.1, from coordinate 2,876 downwards.
TTTTTCAGAAAAACTTCAGAATAGCCCCTATACTTCAAAAAGTTTCAAACAAGCCCCTAAACTTCTGAAAATTACATTTTAATCCTTGTAATTTTCATAAATTACACGTAATTTTTTATAAATTACACGTAATTTTCGTATACGCCAAGAATGTCCACACCAAGCTCGTCGTTTTCTCAACCCGAAATTGAAAGTGTTCAAAGGACCGGGAGGGATAGTAGTGTTACGTTACACTATCCGTTGCTTACAAAAACAAACTACGCGGTGTGGGCTATAAAAATGCGAGTGAATTTGCAAGCACAAGGAGTGTGGGATGCAATTCAAAATGCAAGAGTAGATGAACGAACAGATAGGATGGCGCTTGCGGCCATTTACCAAGTGATTCCAGAGGACGTACTTCTTATATTGGCCGAGAAGGACACGGCTAAAGAAGCATGGGAAACGCTTAAGATGATGCATATGGGAGCTGATCGGTTAAAGGAGGCTAAAGTACAAACGTTGAGAAGTGAATTCGAGGTGATCCGAATGAACAATGGTGAGTCGATAGATGATTTCGCCATGAGATTGAATACTATTGTGACCGGTATTCGATCTCTCGGTGAAAAGATCGAGGAGAATACGGTGGTGAAGAAGTTTCTTCGAGCCGTCCCAATGCTATTTATACAAATCGTAACATCTATCGAGCAATTTGGAGACATGAAAAACATGACGGTTGAAGAAGTTGTAGGCCGTCTCAAGACCCACGAAGAGCGACTTCGAGGGTATGAAGAACGGGAAGAAGGACCTTCTCTATTGCTTACACATGCCAAGTGGGCATCTCAATCTAAGCAAACCGACGAGAGAGACTCGTCAAACACTTCAAGGGAAAGTGGAAACCAAGGCCAAGGACGCGGTCGAGGTCGTGGGCATGGCCGAGGAGATGGTCATGAGTATGATGCAAACCGGAATGACTACAATCGTCCTCGAAAGGACAAAAGTAAAATAAAATGTTTTACTTACGAGGAATATGGTCATTATGCATCAGAGTGTCCAAACAAGAAACGAGGTGAGGAGGTGAACCTCACCCAAACCAATGAAGATGAAGAGCCCATTTTAATGATGGCGATCTCGCAAGAAGATACACCAGGTATGGTGCCGCTAAAAGAGAAGAACGTCGTTGATATCCCTGCATCTGAAGAAAGTCAAGTTGATTCCGAGGAATGGTACCTTGACAACGGTGCTAGCAATCATATGACCGGAGATCGTTCAAAGTTCCATGAGTTAGACGAGAACGTGACGGGTTATACACGGTTCGGAGACGGGTCAAAGATCGACATCAAAGGAAAAGGTACGATCTTGTTTGATTACGGAAACGGAGATCAAATACTACTTAACGAGGTATATTACATTCCTAGACTTAAAAAGAATATTTTAAGTCTTGGACAACTAACCGAAGACGGGAATCGAGTCGACATGGATGGTGATATCTTACGGGTATTTGACAATAGCAATACTTTATTTTTTGAAGTAAAAAGAACCCGTAACCGACTCTATAAGACACTTTTAAGGACGAGACGAAAAATGTGTCCTTTATCATCCCAAGATGATCCAGATTGGTTGTGGCATCAACGACGTCCGTATGCCAATTATTATACCATGAAAGTTAATGGTTATTTGGAGCATGATAAAATTCTAGGTTCACATCTAAAGAAATTAGATGATCTGAGTGAGGAAGAATTTTATGTTGAAGTTGAACAATGTGAAAAAGGACACCAGTTTTTTGACGCACGGAAAAGGAAGCCACGGATAAGACGAGAAGGGTTCTTTGGTAAACGGAAAAGACGGATTTGGACCGAAAAAGCAGCTGCCAATTTTCTCCGACGTAGTCCCAAAAATCGAGGTATCGATTTTCGTAAAGTGATGCAAAAGAAGGAAGACGTGTCACTAAAGAAAACGGCTTATGCTAAAAGGATTTCGGGGGAGTTCAGTGTGAGAGATTGCATTCCAACAACTTGTTCGAAGGATGCAAAATTGAAACTCGAGAAAGATAAAGATAAAGGACTTGTCGATTATTCTATAGTGGGGAATGGCATGGAATATGCAACATGATTGGCGTAACAAATCTCAAGCCAAGTTTGGTTTAAGGGGGAGAATGTGAGTGTAAACACATGTAAACACAAACTTGGTCTCACCAACCATTGCAGCCACCAACCCACTTACCCACCATTGTTGAAGAACCAACCCACCATTGTTGAAGAAGGTGGCAAACTTTGTTTTCTCTTGTTTAAATTCATTGAATGTAGTAGTTGTCATTAGTATTTGCTTGGCTATAAATAGAGGTTATAGCTTCATTTGTTAAGCACCACAAAAACATAGAAGAGAGTGTTTAGATAGTTAGCGAGAGTTGTTCTTTTATTGTATTTCAGTTTGAGTATTGAATAAAAGAACATTTGAGTTCCAACACCTTGAACGAACTAAACATATAGAGGTGGATTGTCATTTTATTCGAGATAAAATTGTTGATCATGTCATTAAACTCATGCCTATTCGCACCCAATTCCAGATTCCTAATGCTTTTACCAGCCTTTGCCACTATCCAAATTGTTACCCATTATGTCCAAGATCTCAAAAACATCTTTTCACGTCCATCTTGAGGGGGGCATATTGGAGCTTTCTTAATTAACTAATAGTTTGTTAGTTAGTTGTACAATAACTGTTAGTAGTTAGGTAGTTGGTTGTTATTTTCAGCTCATGTTAGCATTAGTGGTGCATCATTAGTCCTGTATATATACTCAGTCTGCATGTAATCATAATGATAGATTGATGATAATGAAATTTTCATTATTTCCTTATCTTCCAATTATAACAACACCCATTATTTTTACATGGATGATTAA